>OZ022420.1:12313724-12913724 GCA_963989365.1 Rhimphoctona megacephalus | reverse complement strand
GACATTGCAGTCACCGGATTTAAATCCTATTGAACACCTGTGGCAAGACCTCAAGCATCGTGTTGGATCGAAAAATTACTCCAACAAAACGGAATTGTGGAACCATTTGCGAAGTGAATGGGAAAAATTACCGCAAGAACGAATCAAACAAGTAATTGGATCTGTGCCTCGTCGGTGCGCTGCAGTCATCGCTGTTAAGGGCATGGCAACAAAGTATTGAGTCGAGTGGAGAAGACCAAGACATGCTTCCTTATTTTTCAAGTTTTTTGTTTTTTTTTTCATGCCCAAAAGTACGCGGCCCAATACTTTTGCACAGCCAGTCATAAAAAATTGTTGAACAATTAATGATTTAAGATCGATATCAATGTATACAACCTATTGTTTCCAAATATAAGTGATTACGTGTTATCATTACTCGTTTGTTTTTCTCCCACCACCATATTTCTGTTCAATATGCATAAAAAATAGGGTAGCCCGAAACTTTTGCACGCCACTGTATATCAACCGAAGCCAGTGGAAATATTGTATGAAAATGATGCCGTTCTTCTCTGTAATTCTATTCGTTTAGTCCCGTGATTACACATCGACCAGCTTCGGTTCAATTTTCAGTGGAATTCGTTTTATATGAAACCAATAGTATTTGTCAGATATAGAATTAAACACATTTAATCATTATGCAACGTTATCACAGTATAATGCTGAATGTTAAAAAGTCATATACAGGTCATTCTATTAAATTCAATGGAATGTGTATATATAACAGAATTTGGGGGATCTCGGAATTCGTTCCAGGTTGAAAGGTTAATAAGTTAAGCCTAAGGTTTAAATTACATTTCCTCAACCTTTCAACCATTTTCGGCCAAAATCATCAAAATATTTATCGCAAATAACTTTGTTCTTATTCTCATTAATTAAATTCCAATAACTGCATAATTAGAAACCAGATATTTTTTGGTGAATTTATCATTGAATTCGATTAATCAGAAATCAATTAAAATTCCTTGAACGTAGTATCAAAATTCGATAGCAGTTCAATTCGAGGATGATATGGCTGATAAATTAATGATCGATGTAATTCATGAGCCCTGAGGAATACGGTCAATTTGATCGTACATAATTTACTATTTTGCACTTAATACGTACCCCAACTGATCGGGTTGATGTGCAGTGAAGCCGATATCCATAGTTCGGTTTGATATTGACGATTGAATATCGCTGCGAAACGGTCAATAAGATTAAGTTCCCAACAGAACGTCTAATATACAAGATGATCAGCGACTGAAATCGTGGAACGATCTCTTGTCTCTGCGGGATGGTTTCGATCCTTGAGATAATTTATTGTGAGAGCCGATACGCTCGTTCAGCAGACAGAAAGCAATGGCAGGAACGGAAATGGACCATCTCGCGGCGATCTATGCTGCAAGAGTCAATGAGACCAGTCAGATCGAATTAAACCGTCGGAGGATTTCAACTATGTGTATATATACATGTGTATGTATAGATGTTCATTGTTACGTAT
The DNA here is from genome assembly GCA_963989365.1 of Rhimphoctona megacephalus. Lineage (NCBI taxonomy): Eukaryota > Metazoa > Arthropoda > Insecta > Hymenoptera > Ichneumonidae > Rhimphoctona > Rhimphoctona megacephalus. The sequence continues at coordinate 12,912,205 of OZ022420.1, read as the reverse complement.
ACGAAATCACGAACCCTTGGCACATGAGTATAATGGCCCGGTTTAATCGTGTAAGGTGTAATCGAGGCGAGAGTGCGCACTCCTTTGGGATTAATCATTTAAACCCCCTTAGGCTAACGCCGAATTAATGGATACAGAACCGCAATCGTTGCCGCCACATCACTGAGCGACATGAATTGTTCAAATGCATGCAACGACAACAATCTCGTGTCTGGGTCTCTTGAATCTTTCGGTCTCTGTATTTTTATTTTCTGTGCCTGGTTCTTTTTTGTGCATCATCGCCGTTATTATTTTTTTTTAATATATTACTGTTATTATGAATTTATTATTATTTTTTGATATCTGTACATGATTTTTATTATCATTGTTATTATCAACGTTTTATATTTTTTGTTTCACGGTATCGATTGTATTTTGAATTGTTTATTTTCTATTGAATTACTTAATTAAGTAACCGATAAATCGATTAATTAATGAAAAAAATCAATTGGTCTCTTTCTAATTTGTTGTTTCCTTTATCAGTTTGCTACAGCAATCATTATTTAAAAAATCGTCATTTCTAGCTTTCAGAGTCGAATCAATCATTTCGTTTTGAATGTTATGAAGACCCCTTTCTTGTAATTAGGAGTAAAACTATTCGCGTTGAAGATTTATAAAATATTAGTCCTTTTTCAAGGTAAGATCGTGTCCAATGTTTTTTTTCATCACCATCTCAATTTGATTACAATCGCAAATTTCTTTTGATACTGAAATTATGATAATTAACGAATGAAAAAAAAGTTAGGATAACTTCCTAACGTCGTTCGCTCTTTAATCAAGAGCTTTGCAATCGTAACTTACATCGACAATTTTCCGTCGAGATTTCATCTACAGTTTCCGATGGAATTAATGTTATCACCGTAATCTATGACGAGAAAGCGAAGGAGGAGTAGTCGAGGATCTCTCACTAAGTCCGTATAATGAGACCGAACGACCAAGAGAAAGGGCGAAGTAGAAAAGCTTGAAAATCTCTCTTGGCAAACTGACCGATGTGTACACAGGGCATTCCATATAAAGAAAATGCTTTTACATTTCGTGAATCACAGATATTTGGGGTTATGAAAAATGTGAAGAAAAATGACTGTTCCATCTTCGATTATAAATATACTTTTTGTGCGTAAATGTAAATTTGGACTAAAATAAATGTTTCGCTGTTTCATATAAGAAATAACCAAGTGCGAATTGAAATACAATCAATAATGGCGAACTATTATGAGTTTTTTTACACATCATTTCACGATAACAACGAAATAGCTTTATTAATTAGAACAAATTCTTTGGCTTGAAATGTATTGCACTGATTTCGAAATATTTTCGTTCAAATAATATCCACATTATTGTAAGAAATTAGATTCACGAGAAAATTGTGTCTATCAATGGAAATTTGAGATATACAGTGATCAGCGTAAGTAAAAATCACAATAAAAAATCGCAGTAGGGATTTTTTCATATTTAAATAAAATTGGAATTTAATGAGACTCGCATATCGTACGAAACATTAATTAAACTCAAGAGAATGGAAAATCGATTAATATTTAAATGAAGAAAAAAAAGAATCTTAAGCCACCGAGTTACCAAACCTCGGTTAAAATAAAAATAGTTGTGGATGCATGGAAGGCCCCATACATACATGAACCCTTCTCAAGAATCGTTGAATTCAGCACGAACACTGGCAGATTATAGCGACTCTTCTTTCCTTCACAACCGAAAGTATTACGAGGCTGCGGAAAATCTCTTGAGAATATCGATTTCTACAGTTGATATTCTCGTAGTTATGTGTATATATGTGCATAGAATGTGTAATATATATATGTAGATTGCAGCTCATTTCCGCGTTCACGTTTTTAGTCGCGTGCTACACTTGACAGAAGTGATCTTTCAAACTGCGACGTTGTGCACGTGGATCGCGATGAGACAACCTTTTTTGAATGAGATTCTGGAGCACCAAGATTCCTGAGGGAAAATGTTTGCCGACAACGAGAATCCTTAATAAAATAAAACCCTTGTTGAAGCTAAGGATGAGGAAAGCACTTCCTCTGTCTTTTTCGCACTTTCATTTCGTCTCTTCGTCACGAGCTGTCGTGCGAAGAATTTAAGAATTGCTTCGGCGAACGAGGTCAAAAAGACAACGAGAAAAAAGGATACGGAAAAAAACGCTTTCGAGCAGTTGATTGGAAAAATTCAAGCTCCAGGGCGTTTCAAGAAGGTAAATTCCAGTCAGAATACTGTTCGTTCCCTTTCGAAACTTGCACTTTGTTTACCATGGATTTTTCGCTCAGTTTGAAAACAATGCATCGGAAAATATGCAAGTTTTATTGCGTAATCAATAAAATAGATCTGAAAATTCATCCTTCCTCGTTTCAATTAAAAAGCAAAGAAAACACGAGCGTAATTTTGTATTTCACGAATGCTTAATTGTTTAATTTCTTCGAATTTCGTAAATTTAGATTTACCAATCATTATTCCACGATGAAAAAGTCCAGAATCTACTGGAATAAAAATTAAACAAATTCACATTAATTGGCAAATAGCATGCATGAATACGAGAAGTATTCGTTATATTATATTCATCACTATTCATGAGTGTTGGCAATGAAAAATATGCGTAAAAGTTGCCAAGAATATTTGAGAGATTCAAAACTCTCATTTATATATTGCTGATCAACATTCGAATATTGCAAAAAAAAATCGCGTTCGTTTATTAACAAATTTTCATGCAATATCCCAACCTAGTATGGACCTAAAATATCTCCGGTATATTTTCATACGGTCGAATTCAACGTTGATCAGTTATCAAAAATATTGATAAGTAACTGCTCTTGTTCAGTTTGACAGAACTTCGTCGGTGGGCAAATCATATTTCAGAGATATTCAATCATTTTATATTCAGAGATGGAAATCGTATCGGGTCTTATTTCCTCTTCAATTATTTGCTAACCTGCCAGCCTGAAGGTAAGAGCGGATGTATGCAGAATTGACCACTGGCAAACTATTTTAAACATTTCTGGAAAGCCTCCCGTGGCAGCTTGAATCTCCCTCTGGCACTTGAAGTCGATTTTTCATACTTTCTCTATGGCAAAGTTTTTATATGTATACTTTACAACGAGGCTGTTTCTATGATAATGTTAATATTAAACTAATATTAATTAAATAGTGTAGTATTTACACACCGGAAATGTTTGTCAGCATTATTTAGTATTATTACGAACAGGAAAACAAACAGGTTAGGTTAAGTGATGAATCCGAGTTCGTCATTCGTGTCCCGACTATGGAGCAAAACGTACCGCTCCGTACTTATAATAATGTATTATAATAAAGTACGATTTCCCATTTGTTATTCTTGCCAAATATTAGTCTTTTTATTTACTCCAAAATACTACAAATAGTATCATATTTAACATTGAGTATATTTGCTAAGGTCGTCATAATTGAAATAGGAAAATTCTCATTAAATATTTGCGACCAGTTATGAGCATTGGCTTTATAGAAAATCATTTCAAGAGATCAAACTTGACATTCATTTATTTTCCTAGTCCTTTTTCTCTGACTTGATATTTTTACTTTTCGAAGAAATCTTGGAAATATTAACGAAAATCGTAAAAAATAAACCGGACTTACACTTTTCTCTTCTTCAACGCCATTACTACAGAAACATGAGGATTTTTGATGCTGCTACTTTCAGGTCCCGAGGCTATTTCACTAGAACCTCGGCATTCACGAATAATATGATTCAATGAGTGTCCCAACAATTCTTCTTACTTGTTTGCATGTAATCGAGCCTTTCAGCTTGAAATTTTAGCTAGAAGTCTCTCTCGTTCTTGAGTCCGCCGCAAGCAGAAATGTCTAACGAAAAAGCTATACATGGTATTCATAAAGCCAAATTCAAAATTTAGAACATAGTCAAACTGTTTCATGTGAATGAAAAACACTTCAGCCAATTCTTTTATCCTGTACACCGTTCATTAGATATTATTAATCATTTGAAGAAAACTTATCTGATCAAGGCAATATTGAGAAGAAAAATACTTTTCATTACTATATTTATTCAAAAGAAAAAATACATCTGGATAAAATGTTAAAGCATTTTTTTGTTTAGTGTTTTGGAAAGTTGGTCCTGTGAACTTGAGGTGTCCTTTTCAGGACACCACGTATATAATGTATGTACTCGAAAGATATTCAAGATGTTTTTGTCGTCTGGCAATGTGTTGGTAGTCGCCAGGCTGTCGCCATTAGAGTCACACATACCAGTTCAATGTCTCCAGCCTCGACCAGGTCTGGTAATGGATTCTACAAGAATATTATAAAGCTTATCTTGAGGACGTCTAACAATAAGAGTCAAATTAGTTCTTATTCTCCAGAAAAGTACAATATCTAAATTGGTGCATTTCAAAGCAATATTTATATCTGTTAATTTATACGAGGACCAATTCATACGTCATCAGTATATTCTCTGTTTACGGCTTTAAATGAAGACCAAGGAGTATCAGCATCCCATGCTGGAGGACAAATAAAAAAATAATTGAATTCAAGAGCCAACAGACTACTAATTTTGGATATTAGAACGCTTTTGATGAAGCTTTTTTTAATTGGATTTGGCGCTTTTTTCTAAATTGCCATGTCCACTTTGGAGGCAAAATATGCTAACGAAACATTAAAAATTTCCTCTGACCTCTGGTAGCTTTTTTGCACTTTTCGAAACTGATCCAATATTGCGATGTTTGGAGGCCTTTGTCTATCTAAGGACAATTGATAATCGATTATCTGTCTGATTTTTTGTATTCTGATGGAATCCACCAGAATGAGTTAATTTCGTCGTTTTCTAAGACTGTAACGGCCACAGATTTTGGAATCACTCTTCCTTTGCTTTTACTTCTCCCTTATCTTAGCAAAATCTTGATACAAGTGTAGAGGTGTAACGGATATGTCCGGATTCGCTGAAGCAGTCGAAACGGTATCAAGACACCAGTTTTGTCACAATAACGTCTCGTAGTAGAAGAGCATGAGAAACACACGGTCTATATCATGAATCCAGCTCCGTCTTATCTTAATAGTCGAGACCCCTTTGCAGTTGCAACTTCGCATGCTTTACCCACCAATCGAAAGTTTAGTTATTATCACAGGTTTCTGGCACGTTGTCGCTCCACAGTGAATACCGTATTTCCTTCCAACTGTTATTATCTATATATATGTATAAATCAGCAAGAGGAAAAAGTTTGTCCTTCTGCTCGAGAAGGAGAGAGGGAAAAATTGGAGCACCACAAGACTCTCAGAATTGAAGCACTGCTGTTATTGATGCTTCCGAGAAAAACGCTATATTTTTCTAATCAATAAACATTTGAAAAAAATCATTGTTTTTTTCATGGTTCCCATTGTGAAAATGTTAGCCAAAAGTCACTATAAATATTTATAGATGTCAAAGACTAAATAGCACTTTAATGAAGGAGTGTACATTCTTTTTTTCCTTTATTTTCTTCGTTTCTCCTGGCAAAATAATTACAAGGAAAATAAATATTCCTCGTCGTTGTGACAGTATAAACAAAATAGCAACTGCCATTTTTTGTGGTTTTAATTTGCACGCGAGTTTTGCTTTTTTCTTCTACTTTTTGTCAACAAGTCCACCGGGTCAAAGTTAACAGTGGGCACGGCTTAAAAGAGAGTTTTGTATTTTGTCTGATGACGATGAAAGGCTTTTAATTGAAAAGAGAGCTCGAGCAAACTTTTTCAATGGAAAATTCCTCTCAGGATGTCCTTACACCATAGGTCACCAATGGATTAACCCTTGATATGAGGCAGGCATTTCTTGTTCTTCGTTAATTTAAAGAGAAGAGAGGAAACCCTAGCTTAGGCAAGAAGGACAGAAAGAAAAAGACAAAGAAAAGAGTTCGAGACACACAGTGCCAGGACCTTTCGCCTTGACGCGGTAATGAAATGTCCCATCGTAACACTACCGGAAACGTATCTATAGTCCTCTGAGCATACAGCCACGGCCTTCACCGCGTCAACCCATTCAGACCGTCTCATTAGAACCTTTGCGTTGCAGCAGGGATCAAATTTTCACCTTCCAGCTGAGAGCTCTCTCTTTTCTTCCTTCTTATTAAGTTTTGCGGTCACGCTGCATGGAATGGTGATTATTACCAAAATATGTGCAATACTTCTTCTACAATTCTCGTATTCAAAGAAAATTTTATGTTTTAAGTTTCGACGGACAGTTTTAAGTTCCAAAAACAATCTAGAATTTTTGGTCGCACGGTTAAGGGGAGAAATACTTTTGAAACGTTGAAAAATTTTAATTTTTTTCATCAAATGTTAGTATAATATCTTGAAAATGTGATTACAAAATTTTATAGTGAAATTTGAAGTACTTTTGATACATTCTAGACTTGGAACGTGAAACAAATTTTCAATGAATCAAATTTCGCAAAATTGTGTTTTCGAAAATGGCGTAAGCGATAACTCGAAAAATGTTGATCCAAAGTCCTTGAAATTTTCCAGGCATCTGAATAACAATGTTATATAGTACTTGAACCCACAAGATTAAAAAAATGATTGAAAAAAAGTATTTTTCTATTGCAAAATAACGCGAAAATTTTGGTGTAAAATTCGAACTCTTTTTTTTAAAAGCGAGCCATTTTTTTATTTTCAACTCTTTGCACTTTTTTATGGTTCAAGCACACCATGTGAATGTTTACAATGAAGAAAAAATGTTCTAATTTGTTTCACACAGGAGAGGCCAGATCTTACGCCATTTTACACTTCGCTCTATAACTTTGCCGGAAGAGAGCCGTATAACTCCGACATTTTGAAACACATTGTTTAAAAAAAATACGCAGTACTAAAAAAACTAAAAGTAAAAAACACTTAAGTTTTTTGAATGAATAAACAAATCGTTATCTCTTTAAAAATCCAAATCCAAATGACCCAAATGTATTTCTCCCCTTAAAGATGTTGGAATTCACATCGTTGAAGAAAAATTATATTTACACGCCCTTGTATTGATAATTTTTATTCGCAGACTTTGTAGTTATTTTTTTATTTTAGCGTTAAGAAATAAATTGCTATTGTGTTTGTAACGAGCCTGAATTTGAAAATGCCCCCACTCCTCTGCTCGCCTTTTCTCAGAGAGAGACACCGAGAGATTCCGTGTTCATCGACACGGAATGAGGTTTTAATTAGTGCGTCGTCGACCATCGACGAATTGAGTTGTCAACAAAGCTATCACGTTCATAAAGTTAAATATTTACTGTCGTCATCGGATGGATTTCCTCCGTCAGTATTCTTCACATTTTTTCGTAAAACATCTCGCCCAGGCCTGGCGTCTTGGAGGACTTCATCGCAATTCGACAATCGATACGTATCCGCTTATTTAATCAAAGACACTCATATAACTATCATCGCACACCCGATATTCATCAGATTCACATAAAATACGTTCGAATTTACTACGATTTCTTTTATGTTTCTTTTTTGTAAACTAACGCATATTAAAAATACACGAGTGAAAATTAATTGTAAATTCACTGCGTGAAATATCTGAAAGTGTATCTTTATTGAATCTCGACTATGTCAAATGAAAATAATACATGTTGGACATTTTTTTTTACTACAATTTTGTTTCATTTCAATATTTCTTGTATTAGAAGGTAAAAATTCTTGCGTTTTATATAAAAGCGTATAGATTACGATTTTGACGAAATTCCCCTACACCAAAGCATCGAAAATTATTTATTTTCTGACCTTTTTTCATTTTACGTTTGTACATCTCTACCTCGCTAGTTCAAAATATAAAGACGGCCTAGTTTTCAATTTTTTTAGAATTTGCAATCTTTTTTCTACGTGCTTTGATTCACATTTCTCATTTTTTTCAAATCTTCGGTCTCCATTTTTCATACTCAGGCATTTCATCCAATTCACTGAGAAAAGGAATCTAGAGAAAAAGGAAAATAATCGTGGTGTCTTCGAGCTGGGCTTGGGGAGTTGTCCGTGTACCGATCGCCTTTGTCTTCCGTAGAACAATCGAGAATCTACGAGAGATGAAGTTGCTGAGATGAAAAGAATGGCGAAACTGGAGGGAGAGAGAGAGAGAGAGAGTGTGTGTGTGTGTGAGAGAGAGAGAGAGAGCGAGAGAGGGAGAGAGAGAGAGAGAGAGAGACTGGGCGAGCAACGAAAGCTGGCCTGGACGGAAATATCTGGGCCGGAAGTGTGGAGCGATTCGTTTCTTTTTTTCTTCACAGATAGGGTCGAGCTTTATGGATCGCGGTAGACGGAGCATTTCGCAGTTTTAATATGACGCAAAAGCGTGAAAAATTTGAGGTTAATGAAGATATCGGCCGCCATTATGGAAAATTTGATTTGGATCGAGTTGGTAATTGGACATCGTTACAGTGTAACGTCTAATTGTTAATCGACTTTTTCAAATGGTATTCCAGGTTTTTTTGATGATCGACCTAACGGACCTTTCGATGTATATATCCAAAAACGACCCACTGCTCGTAGTGATTTCAAAGGGAGACAATTACTCGCTGGACCGGGCAATGACCTAATCGATAAGGACTTAAAGAGGATCTTCGATGGCGAAGCTATACAACATGAGCCGCAGGCGAAAAAGAAGGTTGACGTTTCACGAGGTCGTGCCATGCTACCACCGTCACCAACGAAAATCCACTCGACCCCGAATGATTGGTACGGCTGCATTGGACCGCCCCCGGATTACTTTAGCCCTGAGGTTAAAGAAACTAGAGAAAAGAAAAAGAGAGCTGGCGGAGAACCCCCAAATTGCAAGATCAAACCTAACCCTTTCGGAGGTCCGGGATATCTTGACATTTGCATCAACCCTTATCCCAAACATCCATCTGAGCCTTACAGCATCCAAGGCGATTATCCAAAAGGTAACGTCCTTTAAAATCACCACGATGCGTAATAAAAATAAACACTTCTAAACCGTTAGTACAAAGCAGCAACTGACAACATTAATGAGGTGAAATTTATTTAAAATTTTATTTTACGCAATTATGCGGGTATATTATTTCTGATTAAAGTAAAATGTCATTGTTTCTTTTTTTTAATACTTGAATATGACTTATGAATATTTTAAGGTAGATCGGTGAATTTGAGCCATCCAAGATGAAGGGCTGATAATTTTTGTAGTTACACATAAATATAAGATGAATTGATATTTCCAACTTGAACGCTATTTACGATTTAGTTTGGTAGTAATTAATTCGTAAAAATCGACTGTTTCCAGATATTTATCCCTGCGAGGATAAAAAAATCGTATGCAAGTCAAGACTTATTGAATTTTTACATTTGGTATTTCCAAGATTTCGTAATAAAAAATTGATCACCGTATTCCGCGAATGTTCCTGAATATAATAGTGCTTGGGTTTTTGGATGTTACCGTTAAAAATCGACTGAAAAATAAAAAAATATATTCGTTGTAAAATGATTGAGATTTCCACAGGAATGACATGGGAAAGAGCGCGAGAGCGCTTAGCAACCCTGTATTCGGTGTCTGCTAGCACATACCTTCAGATGTGACAGTTTGTCAATTTGACTGTGTTTTTCTTTCCTGTTCTCGAATGTTTTTACTGTATTTGATAAACATCGATAGAATTAATGGTGATAGGTAAACTGGAAAATCTCTGCCGTTGCGTAATTCCTTTGTGTAAATACACTATATAGGTTGTAAACAAACCTGACAGTTTTGGCAGACGACAGTAACGGCCATAACACGTTTTACAATCCACTGCGTTCATCAAATTTCAATTAATAAACATTTATTGAACAATAATATCATATAAAAATATTCATTCTCCGCTGTTTATATTTCGAAAATAATAAAATCATAATTTCAAAGTCAATTTTGCATTTGCAAACTTTGGTCTATAATAGATACTGCAAAGATCACGTAACCGTCACCGATCTACCTTAATCAAGATTTTTTTTTAATTCTAAATTTTTTCTGAATTCTAATTTTCTAAATTCTAAAAAATTAACAGATTATTTCATTGTTTTGTTTTTGCCATTGTCATTATTCTTCTCGCACTCCGACCCGTGTTATATCATCTTGAGCTTTGTCGTTCAGATCCTACCTGATGAGTGAATTACAACTGGAATTCACCAGGTGGGAAGCCCAGAGTACCGAAGTTCCTGATAGCCAGCAGCCCTCTCGAGTATTTTCCACCGAATCCTTACGTAGAACTGGAGCCAGGTCCAACATACGTGCGACGTGCGGAAGATGATAAATTTTCGAAAATGATTGGACCCGGTCGTTTCTACGTGCCATTCCCAAAAACATTGACTGGTGATAAAGCCGGTGGGTTTACTAAGTTTGAATACACGAGTGAACCTTATCATGATCAAAAAAGAGACTTGAGATCATCCAAGGCAAGCGGACTAAGATTTGTTGGGGGTGGGCCAACCACTCGGACAAAATACACGAACAGCATTATCAATCAAGTCACCGGGATATCTTGCAATGTCAAGAATTTCAAGGAATACCGGCAACGTGTTTATTCTCTGCCACATTGAAAATAATTCGATTAATTCATTCCTGATTATGTAGCACTGAATAAATGAGCAGAATTTATAACGGATCGCGGAGAACAAAATTGAGAAATAAATACAATAGTGGCCACAAATATATATTTAATAAGCTTTTGAATATTTTGATTACTACGACCCAAATGAAGTCACTCAATGCAAATTTAATACTATTTTTTTATTTTTTATTCTTCCTGTGTATACCCTCATGGGTTTTTACGAGTCCATCCCATCTCTTTTCCCCCATTTTACTAATTTCCGATTTCTTAATTTCCATGTTCCTGAGAAACCCCTCAAAAATGTTACCGACAGCCACTCTTTCCAAATGCACTACTGTATCGCATTTGCACGAGGGCCCAGGGAAACTGTGGAAAACTCGGCCGATACAGGCGGCTATATTTTTACTGAGTTTCAATTGATTAGCATAATCAGAAACTCGGAAAAACTGCCTCCGGCTCAGCGATTGATGCGCGAGCCGGTGCATGGCTAAACGATCACACAATCAATTAGTGGCCTCGCCTAAGGCTGCTTAACTTTGGTGATTATCAGAGCCACACCCCGACCGCGCACCCATCGCTGTTGGTAAATTTAATACTAATAAAGTAATTTTATTATAATATTATCATTTTCATTATTATTATTATTATTATTATTATTAGTAAAATAATATATGCAAATTAAGATTTTTAGCCCTAGCTACACACTACGGGGTCCAATGGACCGACAGCAACACTACATTTTCACATTTTTTTCACCACACGCCTTTTCATAAACGTTATAACTTTTTATAAAACGACTTTTTGGCTTTACTAATTGCTTTTCCGGATTAATCGGAGTCTGGCGTCTCAATTTTACTACAATTAAACCTCATTAGATGCGTTTGTTACAATGTTATAGAGCAATAAAAGTCGTCGGTCCAATAGATCGATAGTGTGTAAGTAAGGTACTAAGTTATAGTGTGTAGCTAAGGTTAATAACATTGATAAATTATTTGGAAAGTAAACTTATATATGCAGCGAATTTCGCAAAAATTTCATCGAATTGTTAATAATTTGAGTGAAAATTTAATTTAATTAAATATTGATTCGGTTTGAATAATAAATATCATTTATCTCTCTGAAGAATTTTCTTTCAATATACCATTACAATTTTTGTAGATGTATAGCAAGAATTCATTAATTGTTTTATTAAAAAACTTGTTAACTTTAATATGTGAGTGGAATTCTTTTTTACATTAAACGTGGATAACGAATGAGATATGACCGGGAAAGTTTTTTATATTTTTTTAAGACCATTTTTCTCTCTATATTATCACGTTACTTTAATTTTACTGCGTTATTTCGAACATGAGCATTCAACTCCAGACAATTCTGTCATAATTTTTTTACCAAAAGGAGCTTTGTAAAAAATACATGTATGTATATATATATGAAAACATTTGATAAAGTATTATGAAAAATTGACTTTAAACTACGCGAGGGAGACTCAAGTTGCCAGAGGTAAATATCTGGGAATGTTGAAATTAGTTTTCTAGTGGTCAGTACTGCATATATGGGTTCGTACTCTCGGGCTAACATGTTAGGGCATGATTAAAGCGGACAGAAGATTTGCGGCCTGTCATTTATCTCAGTGAATATCAAAAACATCAAATATCCCTGAAATGTGATTGGCGTCCTGAGGATTTCTTGAAAATTGAATGAAGAAATTATTACTCGGGACTTACACGTGAAAATATAAATATAAAATAAATCGAGGTATTTTAGCTTCAAACCGGATTGGAAAATTGCATAAAAATCATTTGGTGAGGGAGGGTAGAATATTCCAATGTTCATTAATTTCATATAAATAAGAGCTTTATTAAATCTCTCAACTATTTCCAGCTATTGTTTCGGAAAATTTTCATTAAAAATATTTATAAATAATTATAAGTATCAGATTATCCGTTTCAACGGTATTCGCCAACTCATTTGCGTTTTTCGACAGTGCATGAGTTTATAGAATTACATTTCGCTGAGGTGGCAATTTGCGGCAATAATATAGAATTCCATATCTTTGATACAATTTCATCGATACAATATCTGATATTTTTGAACACTTCATTGTGCTCTAAATTAGAAAATTAATTTTACCCTTTTATAAAAATATAAAGCTGTATTACGTTACAAAAATAAAACAAAATTGATTTCTCATAAATATTATAAACGCTGTAAACACGCAGGAAAATCTTCGTAAATGCAAACCATTATTTACAGAAAAAAAAACCAACTTACTGCAAGTCTCTTATCATGTGTGCTAATAATCTTATACGCCTAGTAAATTCATTAAAGTTTTTATGTGCAACCACTAAAACTGAGCAGCTCGCTATTCAGCTTGCCAACTAAGTTAAGTGTTCATTTTATTTCGCTGTTAACCACCTCCGCTGTTGCACCAATTCATACCCGTCTCTTCTTTCGAATTTTCTTCACCTTAAGTTTCATCCGCCGTTATCAACAGATATATTCAGCATTCATCTTGAATTTTATCATTCTTGCGCACTGAATTTTACCGTACGTTTTTTCGCTCTTTTTAATCCGTCTATTAATATTCACGTAATTAAACTTTTTTCACTTCGAATTAAATTTTCACGATTGTTTAATTCAAAATATTCGTTTAGTTGCGACTCAATATCATCGTCCTTTTAATGTGGACTTCAACCTAAACTGTATACAAAAGAATCCATTTAAATTTATCGCACAAAAGAAGAAGAGCCTGGAATATATTTATTGCAAGCGAATCAATAACGTTATTGTTGATTGCATATTACTAATTATTTCTTGAAATCGTTCTCTGTTACAATATTTCATACACAAATTCATCATTCTTCAAGTTGTTTTAGATAAATTGAGAAAAAAAATAAAACCAAATACTACACCCATTTTATTAGCTTTACTTTATCGACATCGCTAGGACGGAATGCGAGCAAGAGACGCAAGGATCGAGAGAGCGATCTAGACTCGGAAGACTTTGGAAACATCCAAGAGGAGAAGCGAACGAATAAGGACAAAGCGGAGGGGCTGCGAAAACAGCCGAAGTACAAGGAAGCTCTCACGAATATAGTATAAGTCGCCATGGGATTTATTCCAAGGCAGAGGCAGCCATTAATCGATGACGTGTCGTTGCGACGGTATTAAACATTCCAGAGATCGCGATACTACCATGCAAACCGTATCTATGTTCTGTCCGTGGAATTTTACACATAGTCCTTCAGTCGTTTACGACACCGTTCACCAACTATCGCGGAGCTTATTCCTTCGATCCGAGAGGATTTGTTCACCAGATCATGACTCCGCGTTCACTTCAACGAGCAAGGTTCTGTTGAAGAAAGACGAAGTAAACGAGGTCAATATAACGGAGATATTTTCGTCATGACATATCAGCCCAAAATGTGCAGTGCCTACCGATGAAATGCCAATAGAACGAAACTAGATGTATCACTGGTTTAAATAAAAATAGATCGCGAATACTTCTCGAAATATGATTTTTTTCAATCACCAGAAACGTTAATCCCATTACGCCAAAATAGCTGTCAATTTTTTTCTTTTTTTACTTCTCTTGGTGCGTATTCCCTTTGAGACAAAAAAAAATGCAGGTCATCGATTTCCGAATCATTGCAAAATCAAGAAATAGTACATTCATAAAGGATTTTATTTTGGCCTTAATGCAGAGAAGATTGTAAAAAAAGATCCAGCATAATTTTGCAGAGAAAAGAATAAAAAATAAACTGCGAATTTATCGTGAATTAAAAGTGGCCGCACGTAACCGTGCGTACCGCATGGAAATTTTTCCTTAATGAAATGTCCCGAGCTCGGAGATGCATGGAATAGAAAATAAAAAAAGAAATTTAACAAATCCGATCTAAAGAGAATTTTGAAAAAATATATATGTTAATACTATTAAAAAAAATTAAGAAACAAAATCAACAGTCTCAATTTCAGCAAGTCTCGTACACGAAAACAAATTTCATCTACCAAGTTCATAAAATAAACATTCGAAAAAGCTGTAAATAAAGAATCCTGCAGTTTATGGTGTACATTAAAGAAATATTTTCCGAAATTATCTCAATTGCTCACCATAAAAGCTGCCAAATAACATGGAAACATTTCAGATCGTGATTGTATAGATACCTAATATAAAGACTTTATGAGATGAAAAATATATTTTAATTGGCTCGAGGAACGTAAAAGATGGAGAACGAAACTCGTGTACAATGCACTGTCTTATGACTACACTATATATACGTTATATCATTTTACAAATGTCACACAAACAACATAAAAAACAGAAATGTGCGTTAGCGAGTGTATATATGTCTGAGAGTGCGCATTCGTGTGTGTTTGTCCGTGTGTATTGAGATTCACTGAAAAACATGGTTCAAGTATACTGTATGTGCGAATAACGTATCCAGAAGATGCGTTTTTGCTCCAGGGTTGAGTGTACCTGCTAACTTTATTACAGAGTTTTGTTGTGCTGCACGAGATACGAAATGGGAACGGTAATTGCTTTCCGCATTGTTCCCATCTCCTCGAGAAGGGCTTTGTATTGCTAGTTACGCTCAGGCACGTATTATGAACCAGTGGAGAAATTCTTTCGAGACCTCTCACGAAATTTTGTATAAATACCATGTTTTGCTGTTATTAAAAAATCGGTGAATTGGTACTTAATTAAATAACTCTATGGGAGACCCAGTCATATATATACTTATATACTTTTACCTTCCGCTTTTTTTGCTTACACTTAAAAATGGATTATGCACTGAGGCATGAGTTAGAAAAGAATCCGAGGAATGATTTCAATGTCAGAGTGATTAAGTACCAACATTTTTCAACCGTAATGAATAAGCACGTTCCACTTTGGCACGCATTCGTGAATCCGGTTTTGTTGACCGATTTTGTTCCATTCCCTTTAAGAGGATTACGCGAGAGCTATGAATCTATCGGAATTTATACCGTGTTAAAATTCGTAACGATTCGACGATTCACGCCCTAGTGATTTTCAATCCTCACGCTACTTCTGCTTTTCCCATAACCCTTCTCAACTGTCACCCAAATACTCATTGAACTATTTGACAATCTGGACCTCGCTCAATGTGGTACACGAAACAACCCTTTCAGTTTTTGCCATGAATCTGTTCGGCTTAACGAAACTTCAGCGTACGCGAGTTGTGGATTACATAAGGTTAAGGCGTTGAATCGTAGAGTTTTCAATAGCTCATGATTATCAATGGAAAGCTATTTGATTGACATGGCATTACATCGTGTCAGAAAATAATTAATGAGGCGAAGGATAACCTGTATATTTGATTATATTTTGATATTATTGCAGGACTAATTAATCCGTGTCAATTTTCATTTATGAATACCAACTTCAGAAATGATTACAATTAGTACATTGTAGATTCATTATTTCACAATAAAATCTAGTTTTACAATTATTATCTGACCAAGTTAACTCTAAACGTTCATATTCCTTAGTACGTATAACCTTTGGATCCAGAAAATGTAGGGTAAGAAAAATTTTGACGAAACCACCATTGTTAAAAGCTATTATAGTTGAAGTCTCCATTTTCTAGAATAAAAAAAGTTGAATTTCTATTTTCAAAAATGCCAGCAATCGACAAGAAGCTGCAATGCAATGTCGACATGAGTATATCGAGCCAATGTTCATGAGGAGGGAATGATTGATTTCGAGATTTGATAGCATGAGGGATATAAAGTAAGCAAATAACTCTGAGTGTCGTTGACTGTCAATGAGTATAAGTGAAGGTATAACGATGCAGTAAATTATTATTATTATGCAGATACAGTTTCAAGAAAGTTGCGTCGTTTGGCTCGGTGATTTTTGTCCTTTATAAATACTGAATTGTCCCGAACTCATGAACTTTCGAGTATTTTTGCTGGGAGATCGTCGATTTAGCAAATCCTATGGATTATCTCATGCGGAGCAAGTTTCTGCAAGTTTATACATCGATGCCTGTGGCTATACGAACTATACGCTATAGTATCATTTTATCTCTTTCTCTCTCCATCCCTTTCTTCAACTCCCGTTACCACGACACATTTATTATGTCTCACTATAGTTTGTACATGGTATGTAGCTCGACGCCACGAGGAAGGAGTTCGTTACCTACAATACCAATACAGATATAAACGTGTAAAATCATCCTCCAACAAGATCAACCAACCGCTATACTCTATATCGGTCTATGGATTATCGGTCAGAACGTGACAAAATAAGAGAGGGAGGAAGGAACGAAGAACTGTGAGAGTATAAGAGACGAGAGGGAGAAATATAAAAAAACGAGGTAGCTTGTATTCCAAACTCCGTTACTGTATTCTGATAAGGTAAAACGTAAAAAAAGAATATCGAGAATAAAAGCTCGAAAGCAATCGCTCGCTTGCAATAATCTAAAACGTTCTCACGCTCGTTCAAGAGACTTTTTATTCATGGATCTGCATTTCATACCGATAAAAGTATTACCCGCATGAATATTTGTGTACGGAAGCAAAACGTGTATTGAGGTTAAAATTCAGTTGAAGATGAATAGGCGAGGACAATGCTCTATTCGACGATGAACTCAAGGGTTGGTGATAATTTGGACCTGGATGGAAATTCCCATACGCAGAAAGAAATTTGATGCACAGAAAGAAATTCTCTGAGTCTACAAAGTGCTGTCTGTCTTTAAACTTCGAGTCGCATTATTTCGGACGATATTATTTTATTCCCGCTGGATATTTCGCTTGTTTCTCTACCTTTGAAATATTAGGACTTCGACAATTTCTATTTTTAACTCACGCTTCGAAGCATCGATTTAAAACACGTTTTTCTATGCGTTCAAACTTCTCTTTTTTGTGTGGGAACAAATAGAAATTACAAACAGTGGTCGATATTCGTACTAACGTCTGTACAACCGCGGGCTATATTTCTGATGGATAAAGCACTATTTTTCGTGTCGCAGGCGCTTTGCGTCAGGACGGTGGCTTCTGGGTATGAACTAAAACCAGCCGAGTAAACGGAATCTTCACTCTCGCTTGCTCCCATTGCACTTTCTCTTTGCAAACTCTCTATATATCTAGTAGCCACCTCATACTCCAGATTGAACGGCATTCTGCCATTGGTATATATCTGCCTGCCACCACCCAGGTTAGCCGCAAGCTCGCGGCCACGTAAGCTCGGATATGTATGCATATAAGGTAACCCTAAAATGAAGAGCAATAACGGTTTCCTAGATTTGGAACGAAATTTCGTTTCCAAAAGTATTTGGACCTCTTTTATTCCAGTAAATCTTTGATGAGTTATTAATCGTGGCAATTACAAATTTGTTATCAATTAGTAATTATTGATTTCATTGAAATTCATTAATAAATGACTCCTCAATTATTCGTCGAATAAAAAAACGTTGAAGTATTTTTCGAATCAAAATCTTGTTCTTGACTCAAATTTATCTTGTTAATTTTATTTTTTGGACACCCCGTGTACATTCTGACTTAAATCCCACCGCTATGCTCTCAAACCATTTGTCTTTCTCACTCGTTCCTATATACGTGTTATTTATCGTAGAGTACGCGGCAAATGAACTCTCCATTAATGCCGTATGAAAATTATTTCAGGAAAGTCTTCTGTCCATGTTTCACGGTGAAAGGGTTACGTTATTGCCATCAAAAATTCAAAGGGTATTAATATTTTCTTACAATTTTACAAGGTGACGAAAATGATTAATTTAAGGGTTGCTAAGTTCAAAGTTCCTCAGCAAGCATATGTTCATTTTCAAGTAAAAATTGTGATTTAGAATAGGTAGCATTGAAGCCATATTTGGAAATGCGAACATTTTGACCACATCAGATCAGTTAAAATATTCATTTCGGATACTTGAGCCTTCACAGCTCTAAATATAAATAGCCAAAAACGAGAGTTCTGTCATATTAAAGTTACAACTCCTTTCCCTAAATGTGAGCACCGCGTGATCCCGAGGTGAAGATTTATTTCCATATCTAACTCTCATCCTCAACTTTGTCGTTATTTATTAAATGCTTAACAAAATAGGGTCCCAAAGCTACCATTACAGTTAAAAGTTATACATGTGGGATGAATGGTAACATCAAACATTTGCAGAGATCCATTAAAGAAGATCCTGGCATTAAACACTGTTAAGCTCCCATATTATAGCAAAGTCGGTTTACTCTATGCACCTATAATATAAGCCTGTTGGGAATTTGATACCGTTTTGCGAGAAGCTTAGTTGGGATGACGAAGCACGAGCTATGTGTTTCTTAGCTGTTTAACCCTGGTATGCACGTTGCAAGTCACGCTGCACGAGTTGGAGTTAAAGCTGTTGGATGCTGCTTAGAGCGATGAAATATGTATCGTTCATCTTGAAATTTTGGAAACTAGTTTGTCCAAGGCAAAGCCCAAAACTGACCAAATGTATTCAAAAATATAAGCCAACGAAAAATAAATATCGATAATGGACTGAGATTATTCGTTATTCATTAATGACGTTGTTCAATATAAAGTAGTTTCGTTCGATCACGCTCCAATTCTTGACGATTCAATAAAGTTGCAAAAAATCAGCTACTTATAAGTTGATAAGAACATTCAAAAATTGTTCAATAAATACTCTAACAATTCGTTCGGAAATTGTAAAATTACATGAAAATCTAACTGTACATCAGGGAGGTAACTTTTGGAACGCCCTTTACGCGTTCTATTCTGGTTTGTTAGTCTCATTGCGGTTGAGCTATCGTAAGAAGTGTATGGATAAATAAAGCAGGATGAATAAACAGAGGGCGCGATATTTCCTTAATCAATTTCCTCTCGATGGTAGGCTCACATTTCTCTTGGGTACTTCCCAGGTTTCTAATTACTTATCGAAGTTTCGCTTTTGCCCTGACCAAGAAGGCTTTCCTCAACCATGTTCTCAAACCAGGAATACAACTGACAGTGCGCTCTCAGGTTCCGGTGTTTCACTTTTTCGCTCCCTCTCTCTCTCTCTCTCTCTCTCTCTCTTTC
Organism: Rhimphoctona megacephalus; assembly: GCA_963989365.1. NCBI lineage: Eukaryota > Metazoa > Arthropoda > Insecta > Hymenoptera > Ichneumonidae > Rhimphoctona > Rhimphoctona megacephalus. Next base: position 12,892,582 of record OZ022420.1, on the reverse strand, counting down.
TCTCTCTCTCTCTCTCTATCTTTCTCTATTAGCTCTTCCTCCCTTCCCGCCACTTTGGTATCTAGTACATGATTATTTGCTATATATGCTATATTGTCGAAAAAAAGTGTTGCATCAAGGATAAAATGCAAAGTCAAGATGATATGCCAGGATAAAATGGAAGCATTAGACGCAAGAATGGAATGCAAGGATGACGTGAAGGGTCAAACGCAAGGATGCCTTGCATTTTTGCGCATATTAATAATGTGCTTACGGAATTTTAACAAGATTGCCAGTTTGCACAATTTCTTTCAGTCTCTTTGTGATTACATATCGCAGGCTGATTGATCATCAATTGGATCAAACTTGACGCCACAATAAAAGATGATTGTACCAGGGAAACAATTTTTCTCCAAAGAAATCTGTGATGTTGGCATTTGTTTCCAGACTTCGACTTGATTAAATTTCCACTGGAATCAAGTGGATTTTCTCTTTCTTGATTTGAAGAACTCATTCAAACTGATTCGGTGAAAAATACTCATTCAAGTATATTTTGAAAGTAAATAACGGCTCCATCGATCGAAGCGTTTGAGTCCATAAGTTGCACGACCTATACCAAAGCTTTTCTTTATATTTTTATCCGTCTTACATCCATAGATTTCATAAACTCTGTTCAAAAATCTTACCCATACGTATGAATCGATGGAGGTACCTACTTACCCAATACTGCAAAAGCTCCTTTAGCTCTTTTCACATAGTACATAAATACGTTTGCCCACTTACCATAACCGATTCAATATTTCCTGACGGATATACTCGCGTATCTCAGCCCCATACTACTGCTACTCTTTCCTTCATACCATGGGATGGGGCATTATAAGGGATGAGCTACGAGGCAGAGAGAGGGTTATCCTCGACTATCCCTTTTCCACCACGACTTCGTTTGGAAATCTACTTCGTGCCTCTCTCCCTCCCATTCTTGTTCCTTCTTCTTTTGAGATTCTTCCTATACCTTCCTTACCTATACTACTCCATCGCTACTTTTTCCCACCCAACTACCCCTCGGAAAACTCTCTTCAAGATTCGCGAACGTTTCCGTCCCATTCGGTGCTTTCCCAGGGGGTTCGACGAGCGAGTAGAGTTGTCCACGATTTATCTCGCTCGTGGAGAACATCTGCTTCCGGCAAATACTTCCATGTATATACAGTGGCGTGCAAAAGTTTCGGGCCGCCCTATTTTTTATGCACATTGAACAGAAATATGGTGGTGGGAGAAAAACAAACGAGTAATGATAACATGTAATCACTTATATTTGGAAACAATAGGTTGTATACATTGATATCGATCTTAAATCATTAATTGTTCAACAATTTTTTATGACTGGCTGTGCAAAAGTATTGGGCCGCGTACTTTTGGGCATGAAAAAAATAACAAAAAACTTGAAAAATAAGGAAGCATGTCTTGGTCTTCTCCACTCGACTCAATACTTTGTTGCCATGCCCTTATAGCAGCGATGACTGCGGCGCACCGACGAGGCATATACCCAATTAGTTGTTTAATTCGTTCTTGTGGCAATTTTTTCCCTTCACTTCGCAAATGGTTCCACAATTCCGATTTGTTGGAGTAATTTTTCGTTCTAACACGATGCTTGAGGTTTTGCCACAGGTGTTCAATAGGATTTAAATCCGGTGACTGCGATGGCCAGTTAAGAAGGCGGACTTTCCGGCTTTGAAGAAGATTTTTAACAAGACGCGAAGCGTGTTTCGGATCATTGTCGTGTTGAAAAACCCAACCACGCGGCAAATTTTTCATTGCAAATGGGAGCATGTGATCTTGTAGTATGTCCCTGTACATTGCAACGTCCATATTGCCATGAATTTCCGCCAGCGGACCAACGCCATCATCAGAAAATTCTCCCCAAACTTTAATGTTTCCGCTACCGTGTTTTACGGTAGGAATTTGGTACCTTAAATTATATCTGGTACCTGCTGTACGTCTTACGTACTTCCGACCATCACTTCCAAATAATTGAAATTTCGATTCATCAGAAAAAAGTACTTTCCGCCAATCTGATACCGTCCAGCGCTGATATTTTTTCGCAAAGTCTAATCTAGCTTTCTTATTCTTTTTGCTAATCAATGGTTTTTTTTACACCAACACGTCCAATCAGCTCCGCAGCTTTGAGACGTCGAGATACCGTACTCCGACTAACATCAGCTACATTTTCACTTCGCAATTCCCCGGAAACATCTGCAGCATTTTTTCGTGGATCTACAATGCACTTCCTTTTTATAATTTTGTCGACGCGATTCAAAGTTTTTCGCGGCCCACCGCTCCGATTTTTGTCACACAGTGAGTTTGTTAATTTATATTTAGTAATAATACGATTAATGGTACTTTTGCCAATAGATAAAGTCTCCGCAACATCACGAGAACTTTTTCCTTCTGACGAAAGTTTTAACACGATTTCACGAAGCTGAATATTCGTGAGTTTCGGCATTGTGGCAAAAGGAAGCCTGATTTTTCATTGTAGGACATGTTTTGAAATTAATGAGGAAAAAAATGTAAACAAACCGTGCGCACGGAGCCGCGGCGATATAGTGGCCCGATACTTTTGCACATCGACCAAAGTCATTCCACGTAGTACACGAAAAATACGCCATAATTAAATATAATATACGACCTTGTTACTTTCATTCTAACTCTCTTGAATATTTTGAACAATGAAAGAGTGGAGAACTAAAATATTTTATCAATTAATTGGAAAAAATTGTGTGGCCCGAAACTTTTGCACGCCACTGTATGAATAGACATAGAGGGGATTAAAAAAAGCGACGAGACATTCCTTTTATGACCAAAATTATGAAATTATTCATTTTCGTGTCTTTTTAATTGAATGTTGTCGAAGAATCAATATTAAGGAGGTTGTATCGGTATTTATATGACATCATACGAAAAATACATTATATTTGATTATTCCAAGTTAATATATTGAAATTTGGCGTGAATCTTCTTGAACAACATTTAATTATGTGTGAAAAATTTGGAGAGGTTTCACCGCCTGGTAATCGAGATATTCATTGTTGAAAATGACAAGTTTAACATGGGCTCTTATGGAAGCTTTCAAAAAATTGCGAACTTCAACAATAAATATCTCAATTTTGAGACGATGAATCATCGGCATATTCTGCCAGAAGTTTAATACTGTCTTAAGCTTTCTATTTACAAAATTTTATTGTGTAAAGTTGAAAAATAATGTTTACATGAGAAACGATATAACCTCCTTAATTCGTTTATATTTTTGCGGGACTTTTTTTTATCGACTCTACAGTTCTGTGGCAATATTCTAGCTGTTTCTTTTCGGACAGCTCATTATTTCGCACTGTGTTCACGTTGAAGAATAAATACATTGTAACTTATTTGATCGAGAGCGCGAATACTTCAACCAATGTGTACTGTGTTAAGAGATTAAAACGCATCGAAGCATAAATTGAAATGTCAAACTGGATCAATCAAAATTTAATTAAGAACTCAGTGAACAATGTTACGGCCTGTGCGAGACTGCCTGTATACGCGTTCTAATCGTTATAAGTATACGCGTTTTATCGACGCAGAACGTATTGAACATTGAGACATTATAACGTTATATTATTACATATTAAGCGTTTGTTGTAATACGAAGTATAATTGTAAGTTGTGATACGAAGCTTATAGCTTTGTATTACAAGAAAACGTGTTTCGAATAGGCGTAAAGAAAAATACATTTTTTCGTCATAATTATTTTGGTAATTATTTAGAATTGCAGCCATAATTACTTTGTTTAAAGTCTTGCTTCGATTTCATTAACGCGATACTGAAGTTAAATAAATATGAATGATTCTTTTAAAAATGTATATTGTTCGATGTGAATCATTGCGATAATTGTTCTTATACTATCTTCGCAGTTTTTTTCACGAAGCTACTGAATATTAAAACTAACGTATAAACTATCTCTCTGCAATTGAAGTGGCTTTCAGTGGAGATTAAAAAAAACTAATAGTATAGGTCATAATTTACGGAAAAAGTTTAGCTCGATAGTTAAGAGAGATCGCGAATTACAAAGGATTTCATTTTCGTACCGCTTCATAATTATAAAGTTGATTATAAAGTTCACAAAGCACTTAACTTATGAATGAATATTTGTGTGGGTGAATATTTGAGAGGCGTACCTGAAATTCTGAGTTCGGGCTCGTAATCGCTCGATGCAGAGGGTTACGATAAGATGACAAGTGAACTCGCTACGAAACCGGAAATTGCTTGAACCCTTCCGCAATAAGCATAAACCTAGTCCAGCCAATGTACCAACTGCAGCACGTCGGAGAGATAACAGCCTGTGTAGGCATAAGTTATCTGGGTCTAAAAAACCATTTTGATATATTTCTTTGTGCAGACTTGAATCATACCATGTTTTGCATACTTCTAACCAGTTGACATGGGATTTAAGGACGATTAGGTATGAATTAATGTTAAAATCAATCAGAATCAACAAATTATCGACACACACATACACACACGTGCACGCGCGTGCGCACACACACACACGCACACACCAAGCCTTTTTTACAGGATTTGATGTCCTATCAAACATTTTTTTAAACTCTTGGCTATGGACTAACGTTAGGTATACTGAATAATGGAACATATGTATATCACGTATTTGTTCGGGCGTCGAACTTGTTCTATCAACTCATTAATAACTGACTCCGTCTATATATATATATCTATTAGGGTGATTAAAAAAAAATCGACTTTTTTTCTCAAAGTCGCAAATGATTGTGTTAATACTTCATGAAAAAGTAATTCTGTCAAAATTTGGGCCTTCTAAAAAATTTTTTAGAGGTCGCGCCAACAACTTAAAATTTTTTTTTTTCAATTTTAGTGCAAAATTATGATATAAAAATATCGATTTTTCGGTGTCGTAACAAAAATAGTTAGCACTCAGTACAGAGTTGATTCCCTCAAAATTTGAGCTTCCAAGAAAAAATTTTAGAGGTCGCCACAGCAGCTTTTCTAAATTTATTTTTTTAATTTCTCGTAAACATCTTGATATAAAAAAATAATTCTCTTTGTATCGCAGGTTAATATGTTAGCTTTACATGGGAAAGTAATTCTCCCAAAATTTGAATCTTCTAAAAAAATGTTTAGAGATGCCTCCAATGACATTCAGATATTTTTTTTACAATTTTGGGTAAAAATCGAGATATTAAAAAGTAAATTTTTGTGTACCGAAGTTTATATGGTAGGATTTCATGAAAAACTAATTCTCCCAAATTTTCAGCCTAATAAAAAAGTTATTAGAGGCCACACCCAGCGATTATGATTTTTTTTCTAAAAAAACGCAACCTCTAAAAAAATTTTTAAAAGGCCTAAATTTTGGCAGAATTACTTTTTCATGAGGTATTAACATAATCACTTATGACTTTGAGAAAAAAAGTGAGAATTTTAACGTTGAGTTTAGCCGAATTTAGAAAAAAAAAATCATAATCGCTAGGTGTGGTTTCTAACAATTTTTTGATTAGGCTGAAAATTTGGGAGAATTAGTTTTTCATGAGATATTAAAATTTACTTTTTAATATCTGGATTTTTACCCGAAATTGTAACAAAAATATCTGAATGTCATTGGAGGCATCTCTAAACATTTTTTTAGAAGATTCAAATTTTGGGAGAATTACTTTCCCATGAAAAGCTAACATATTAACCTGCGATACGAAAAGAATTATTTTTTTATATCAAGATGTTTACGAGAAATTAAAAAAATAAATTTAGAAAAGCTGCTGGGGCGACCTCTAAAATTTTTTCTTCGAACCTCAAAATTTGAGGGAATCAACTCTGTACTGAGTGCTAACTATTTTTGTTGCGACACTGAAAAATCGATATTTTTATATCATAATTGAAATATGAATCTATATCTAAAATTGAAATATGATATCTAAAATTGAAAAAAAAAAATTTAAGTTGTTGGCGCGACCTCTAAAAAATTTTTTAGAAGGCCCAAATTTTGGCAGAATAACTTTTTCATGAAGTATTAACACAATCATTTGCGACTTTGAGAAAAAAAATCGATATTTTTTTTTTTCATTTACCGTGTCCTGAACGTTGATATATCCTGAAACAAAAAGCCTCGCGAAAGGAACGCCCTGTAGCACAAAATTAAAAGGTGGCGCAATCCATTTTTGTGTTTTTTTTCGCAATTATATGAGAAAAAATCAAGTTTCCGTAGAAAATTAATAACATTAAATATGCATAATTATTAAAAAATATCTGAGTTTTATATCTAAGTATATTTGGATGTAGAAGAACCATTGTATGTCTTTAGATATTGAATCCAAGTATTTTTTTGTCGTCCAAAGGGTATTTTCTGTCGCTGTGATTGTGTACCGAGTGTGAAATATGTCGGTGAATATGCATACTCTTCAAATACATTTTCTGTAAATAACAATGAAAAGTATAGAAAGCTTTTTTCGATTTGTTCCAAGTAGATTTGAACAAAAAGTATATTTATGTTCGCGTAAAAAATTGATCAATAAAAAAACAATGGTATCGTTGATAAATTTCTCAGGGTATTGAAATGTGTTTAAATCTAAATAAATTGTAGTGTCGAACTTGCCATTATAGCGAACATCATTATAATGAAGATATCTCATATTCTAAAATGAATGATTTCATCAGTATCGCGTAATAACATATAGGAACTAGTATTCTTGCTCAACCTTTTTTTCAACGTGGTCTGCACAAGGAATTATTGAAATCGCGGTACGGCGCTGTATGTTTTGTTCAGGCAGGTCACTTTGTCTTATGAATTAAGCTGCCCGTAATAACAAAGAGCTTCTACTCTACCCGCTACGTACGCGCAACAATGTTGTCTCCGAACGCCTTCTCGACTAAAACGTGCTGTTAACACAGCAATTTTAGAACAGTACGAATTCGACAAGCACGATGACCAGTAGTATTGAAGATGAAGATCTTTATTTAATTGGTCGTATAAGCCACCGCCTCGATCGGAGTAAATTGCCGATTAATCGGCAATTTACTTAGTGATTTTGCTACAAAACAATCATTTATTTTATTTGATAAATTCGAACTCCCACGTGATTTCCTTGATTTAAACACAAGTCTATGGGCCACCAGTGATTCTTATCAATACTGCCGGACCATATGCAATAATATCAGAGTAGTGAATGATGCGGCGGAGCGCGGAGTAGCTTTGATCGAGCAATTTAATGGTTATTTAACAAAAGACGAAACCCAAGTACAATATCTAGTACAAGTTGTCCAAAACCACCGAAAAAAATACCCGTCTTGCGAAAAAAAAAAATTATCTGTCAACGATAATGGAAACGGAAGATTAATGTCCTGCCAAAATATATTTTTTTTTCCTCCATATTCTTATATGCGAAAAGGAAATATTGTTGAACAGATATGTATATTTTACATTATTAATTGTTTATGATAAAACTGATTTTTCTCATCTAATCGTGAAAAAAATACAAAAATGGCTTGCGCCACCTTTTAATTTTGGGCTACAGAGCCTTCCTTGGGCAAGGCTTTTTTTTTCACGACACATCAGCGTTCAGGACACGGTAAATGAAAAAAAAAATATTGATTTTTTTTGAACCACCCTAATATATATATAGGGGAACATGGGGCAAAATGAACACATGGGGTAAAACTAGCACCGTGTTCATTTTGCCCCATGAAGTTGAATTCCGGGGCAAAATGAACACGGCTCGAATCTGAAATTTTATGAAATACATAAAAAAAATTTTTCGAGTCCAAACTACATTTCCACCCTAAACAGCCTTAACTGGTGCATTTTGAGGCAAAATGGACATATGGGGTAAAGTGGACACATTAAATTTGAAATTGCATATAAACATGGGGCAAAACGAACACCGTGTTCGTTTAATCCCAGAAAAAAAATACGGTTCAAATTCCCGGACTCAACCGCGCGCCTGTCAGTTCGCCGCACCGTACACTGTTGCCATTTCGTCACAGCTGGTTATATCTCCGTTCCGCATCAAGTAAAATTAATATAGTTCATCAGTCGATATCTCCGAAACTAAACGGTCAAAAATTGCCATTTTTTTTAAATTAATCCTACAATAATACTGCATACATGAGTGGTTTTATTTCAAAATCTTACGATCCATTTAGCGTCCATAATAAAAAATGTGAACAAAGTGCTATCCATTCACGTGTTAGATATAGGCATCGCGTACAAAATGACCCAATTTTAATAGCAATTATCTGGCAAACTAAACGGTGGATCGATTTGAAATTTTGTCAGTCGGTCCATGAAGGCTTTCTTTACACCATACTTAAATTTCAGCCGGTTCCTAAGATTTGAACAAAACTACAGAACTACCTTAAAGCACATCGTGGAACGTTAAAGGATTCTGAAGCGCACTTGTATCCCATTTCTGTTTTTGACGACGGCTCGGATAGCATTTTCCATAGCTTCTTCATCCCAAGACTGCCGATCCGTTTTTCTCTCGTATGCTCGAACCATGGTGTCAAGTTCTCGTCAAAAAATGTTTTGACAAAAGACTATTCGAAATTTTTTAATTCATAGAAGGAAAATAATACTGAAAAATCTTAAAAATGAGGCAATTTTTTTTCTGATTCAATTTTTTGTTTTCAAGTCTGAGCCACGCATTTTCCCTTTGCATCGATTATGACGAAATTCAATTTGAAACTCGATAATTTTTGACTATATTACGCTTTTAAATACGAATACTTTTGATGTTTCGGTAATATTTGAATATTTTTGCATAAAAAAACTTTACACACCATGAAACAGGAGACGAAAACTTTTGATAGAGCCGAAATCTTTAGTACCCCGCCATCTTTTTCAAATATTGGAATAAAATTTACTCCATTCCGAATAAGAGAACGCGAAGAATTGGTGAGGGAATCAAAATAATAATAGTATACTTACATTATTTTTCGAAAATTACACGAAGACAAAAGAAATCAATCAATAAACTTAATGACTTTGGTGCCAGTGAATTGTTGATAAAAATTAACAAAATTACAAACGTAGGCACGTTCGTTGGTAAGCGGAGTAGAGGGCGCTGTTATTGGCGCGTTGTGGCGACTCACAGAAAGTTAGTTCTCAATCTCGCCGCTACAATTTACCACAGCGTCATGGTCTAAAACGCCGCCGTGTCGTCGGCCCGAACCCACGCGTGGCAGCTTCAAAAGTTTTCGAAGTTTGTGCGCGCGAATGTTGACGTTTTGGCTGGTTGTGGGTTCGGACCATTTTTCGTTTTCGGAGACATTTGCAGAGTATCAATGCTAGTGAAATAGTCAGAGAAGAATGCCTCGACAATATGAGACTCTTGACTTTGTGTGTCGAAAAAAGTTTTACTTGTATCGTGGCTCGACGATTTCCTGTCTTGAGGTAAAATCCTTTCGACTCGATCGGCGCCTGTCATTTCTCCTCAATGTTTTTTGATAAATTCTTCGATAGTAAGGGAAATTATCCCTTACCGAGGTAAGTTTTTTCTTTTTCACTTAATTTTTATTGTTGGACACAATGGAGGATTTCATGAAGAAGGGCAAAATTCTCTAAGCAGGCTTAGAAATTTTAGGTGGCTAGGCAAAATTCTTATAGCGAGCTTAGGAATTTGAGGGGCATGTTTTCTTCAATGTTTCTTGTTGAATTTTTCGACGGTAACGGAAATTATCCCTTACCGAGGTACGTTATCGCTTTTCAACCTGGTTTTTGCGGTTTGACACATTTAAGAATTTTATGAAGGAGCGCAAAACTTTTACAACGGGTTGAGGGTAACTTCATAGGAATAATTTTGCTTGTGCGAAGGATAGAGAATTTGACTATAAAAGTTCTCGTTGAGCGAGAAAACGGTTTTGGGCTTCTCGATCTTCCTGTCATGTTCGTCCCCTTATTTTTCTTTGATATTTTTCAGGTTTTGTTCAGCAAAGTCTTCAACGAGTTTCTCCCAGAGTGGCCAGAACAAAAATTTCTATAAATAAAGCTATGGAGGAAAAAGATATCATATCGATGGAAAGAATAATGCTAAATTGAAAGATAATTACATTGGCAAGCCGAAAATACTTGAAATGTAGTTTACTGCTAATTTCAAAATAGACAAGTTAGTACATTGCATTGACATGATGCATAATGGAGGTGAGCGAAGTATTTACAATGTTATGTTGACTCGATTGAGTTTTGTCGTATTCGTTTTTTCTCAGAATTTTTTGCACGACATTTCGTCTTGCGAAAAATATAATTTTTTAATTTTTGATGCCTCTCAGAGGCTGTGTTCATTTTGCCCCAAAAAAGGTCATTTTTTGCATGCCACAAAAAATTGGTCAGAAGCGATCTGAGACTTCACCCCGTTTTTTCCTCTCGTACATCCAAGAAATGGGGCCAAGGGGGTTCCATTTCTTTGCTCATATTACAAAGCTCGCATTTCATTCGGAAGCAGTCGCTTCCAACGTCTGTATTGCGAAAAACGTCTTTTTTAAATTTTTTATGCCTCTCAGAGGCTGTGTTCATTTTGCCCCGAAAAACTTTTTTTGCGAAATTCGAAAAACAAGGAATGGGAATCGATTTTGGGACTCAAATAAAGTTGAAAGACCCTGTACTCATCGATAAATCTGCCTTGAATCCTTAAATGTTCATTTTGCCCCATTTTCCTCTATATATATATATATTGTGTGTGTGTATTCGTGTGTGTGTAGTAACCAATCGTTTCTGACACTTAAACGTATTCCTACATCAGAGGATGGGATATATAAGGCACAGCAGTGCTGGTTTCGAGCCAGGAATAAGTGGCTCACCGCTGTGAGAGTTTACCACGATTTCGGCAACTTCCTCGTCATGAAGGTATGGAACTGATGAGAGAGATGCTAGCTAAACTATGGCTCTTGCTCCAGGCCTTATTCAAACATGCTCCTCGAGCCCTCCACCTATGGATTTTCGAAGTCGAAAAGTTGAGTTATAATTGTTGATCTAACTTCTAACTGCTTTGCGTTAAAGATGGTAGTGGGGGAAGTATTCTTCAGCCAAGTCCAATTTCGAACACCAATTTTCCTTCATGACTAAGAATTTACGCTCAATCGTCAGTCAGCAAATCTACGATGAGAATTTTCACAAGAATCACTTGCCTGCGTGCGTCAGTTTAGTTGAGGCTGCGAAAAGGCCCCGATGAGGATTCCATAATTTACTTAAAGCCCTTGTGTAGAAACCTATACCGGGCCCTGAAAGGCCGGTCATGCTTTTTCAACAAGGGTATTTATAAGGGCAAATAAGTCGGGGCCTTTATGACTAGCCCTGTCGGAGACCTATCAAAAATTACATATTTATAAAAATATTCATTTTTTAAATTGAATTTATTTTCCAATGGTATTTGGTCATATTCTACTATTTCTATTACTTCCGACTATACTTTACGCGGAACAATTTTCCTACCTACACCGGTATTCGATCCTACCTACTTACGGCTCTATAGACCTAACCACACACTATAAGTACGCTAACATTACGCTATCATCTAGTTGAAAAAATTGTTAAGAAAATGTAACATAAATAGTATTCCAGAATCTTCCCACAAACAATTCAGAGTCTTTATATAAAAAAAAAGTAAAAAAAAAAGCAGTGTGTGCCTCACCCACATAAGCGCACGGTTGAAGTAAAGCTTCTATAGTAGACGCTGTTAACTATCTTTTATTTCTTTGAGGGTAAGCTAGAATGTTCGGGGGCTGCCCCGAGAATCATCGATAAAGAATGTTTGAGGTACTTCACTTGTAAGCCAGAATGTTCGGAGGCTTTCTCGAGAATCGTCGGTAAAGAAGGTTCGAAAGTGGTTTCTAACCTTCAAGCTGACGTCCACTATTTTACATCTCTCATATTCTCATATCTTTCTCACCCACTCCCTTCTCTCTTTGTATCTTTTTTCTCAGTCTCACACACGCTACTAGCCAGGGTGACTTGCAAGCATGCGCCACTCATACCCCTCCCTTTCGCCTTTTACTCTTCCCCCTCCCCAAAGCGTTTCACTTTGATTTCCGCTCAAAAAAACTTGAATTCACACGGCGTTATAGAAGTTTCAGTTCAAAAAATATATTAAATAAAACAATGAAATACATTGCAACCCCGATTTAAGAGACCCCGATTGATGAAATTTATCTCATAATGCGCCGAATATCGATCAGTCTGCGCTCGGTGGGGAAAGCACCCGGTTTAATCCAGCCTTGCGTCAGGTGCGCAAAGACGGAAAGACGAACCGTGCGCAACCCCGATTTGTTGTAAGTGCGATGCGGAGCCGGTCCCTCCGCTGTTCCTTAAATCGGGGTCTCAGTGTAAAGTAAATTCAATATAAGTTATAATGATAATTATTTACTATTAAATAATTATTGAAAATTATCAATACAAAGAAAAAACATTCAAATTCTTAATATGCCCCACGAAATACATGCGTTGATGTAAATTTTTCAATTTTCGAAATCAATAAGGCTCCGATTTTTTTGTCTTACCGGGGACCGACTTAGATTTGATATAATACTTTCTAATATCAATTGGATAAGGGCTACCCTACTGGAGCCCGACTAGGTCCTCAATGGGTCGCCTTAAGACTGCCATATCTTCTCTTCTCTATCTCTATCACTATCTCTATTTATATAAATCTCTGCGAAAAATTTTTGGCCGCTTATCAATCAAGAACCACTGAACCGATTTCGATGCATCTTTTACAAAAAGAACGCTCATGAATCACTCTAGATAACATTACGACATATTGTTTTTTACGGAAGTGTAAAAAAATGTTCAAATTTTTTATGCAATGTTCAACTTAAGGGGCCAGTCCACTTTGGAGCCACGAAAAAAAGGCTATTTTCGCGATTTTTTTTTGAGGATTTTATAAAAGATATGAATATAAAAGTTGTTGGGCTTGATAAATAAAGTCTTAAAATATATTTAAAAAAAATTTAATTCATTTTTATTCATTTTTAAGTACAAAAACTATAGTTTAACGTAACGCCTCAAAAATAGGTGGGCTAGGTAGCTCCATCACAACTCGGCAACGGCTTGTCTGAAACAAAAAAATCAAAGTCCATTAGATTCAGCATGACACCAGCTACAAAATGACCCTCAGATATCAAGTTTTATCAAAAAATAAAAAAATGGTAGATGGAAAACGAAAAAAGTAGAAAAACGCGTTTTTTTCGCAGTTTTTCACAAAAAAAGAGTAAAAATCAAAATTTTAAAACCATCGAGGGTCATCTTGTCGCGAATCATATTTACAATATGTGGTTGACATTTCAAGATAATCGGTTTATTACTTTTAGAAATACGATGGAGCTAGATTTTGAAAACGTTGTTTCGAGAAAAACGCGTTTGAGCGCGCTATACGCTCAGGTAGACGAAATGAGGTCCTGACGTTCAGGAAAAAAAAAAAATACTTAGAGAGCTCGGATTTTCATAAAATTTTGACACAATATTTCTGAATGTATGTACTTTCGAAAACAGTAAAAAAAATCGATTTTTTGAAATTGTCAAAGTGGACTGGTCCCTTAAAAAATTCTTTGGTCATTAAAAAATGTAGATAAATAACAAAAATGGATTACCCATTTAAGGTATTACTGGATGGATATTAAAAAATCGCCAAAATTTTTGAAAATTTAAGGGATGATATTTCTTGATAGTACATGAATTATTTCAGAATTTTTTACTATATAATGTAGTACTTATAAACATATAGATTTAACATGGTCGCTTATGGGAAAGCAGCATTTGCAGACGTTACTGGTTGCAAAACGAATGGAACTAAATCGCCGTAAATTCTAAAAATATTATATCACCAAGATTTAGGATCAAGCAATTGATTATGCTAAGTTACAAATGAATCGACTGAGTAATTGTCGTGAAATTAATTAACGTAATGAGGAGTATCGCCTTTTTATGAATTGCGCTGTGTAAACGTGGCAACGTTGTAGAATAATATGATGATTATTCTGTCAGTATAGTAGAAACGCTTTGCTATACCGTGGTGTAAATTCATGCTAATGGCCGGTTTCGTCACCTCTGGATAAAATTATCCGCAAGGTATCCTATAACCGAGCATAAGTTGAATTCATATATTTTTTCTGTACCTTCCCGTATTATTTTTAATAAATAAGATTACTAATTAATTAATGTCGTTTCTCGAGTCAGTAGACACGCACTGAAGCCATACTTGCTCACGCTATTTTGAGGTTAGACTGACGCACTGCTACTTACGAAGCAGCGTCAACGCGGAGAGCACAACGCATGCGTAAACAGGTCAAGCAGTGCTACCTTCGATGAAAAAAAAAAAAATTCAGACTGCTGCGTTATCGCGTTTAGCAGTCAATTTATACAAATAGTAAACCATTTATTTTAACGATGAATTAATTAGCAATCATTGGGAAACCCAATATGTATTGAATTTTTGGGTAGTTATTGATAATAATAAGATGATCTGAACGTATTAATTAAATTTACAAATTGAGAAATTTTTTTGTTGGACAGTTGGAACAGATGTACAGTCACTGACAGAATCTCAGTCAAGCCCACGTGAATATCGTCAAATTTGACTTCAATTATTATTAAAAGTGGAAAATTAACATTTCTAAATGTTAATTTATCATTAAATTAGCGATTTGTAAGGCTGAACATGTACGACATGATCTAGACTTGTAAAAATGTTCCACAATCTTTTCGATAAAAAATTTGAAAACAAAAACAAAAAATGAACATCTTATTTTCGTAAAAAAAGATACTCCCCTGCCCCAGCTAGATGTGCAGCGGGGGGAGCCCACGGACACAGCATAATCCTGGCGACCCTGACATTGCCCTGTTGGGGCCTAACCCGGCAGTGTTGTGACAATGTATAATAGAACATCCATGTCCAAGTCATTAAGGGGACCGTATGGTCTAGAGCACGAAAATTTCACCTATTTTCACGATTTTTTTTTTGCCATAAAAAATTTAAAAATCGATGTTTTAACTTTTCGGGTTTATTACTACCTTTATTAAGTATACAAAAAAATTTTTTTTTAATTTTAAAAACAGTGTTTATTATCATATAATTGGCATTGAAGACGACCCTCTCGAAAAATACGACCCGGACGGTGAAGATCGATCCGAGACTTCTACTCATCTGAAACACAAAATTCAAGAAGATTCTTAATCAGAAAGAGTGCAGTTATGGTCGGGACTAGAACAAATCGAAAAAATTAAAAATTGACAAAATGGCGCGCTTTTGAAAAAAAATTCGTAAAATCGGGTTTTTTTTTCACTAGTTTTTTAGTATAAACAATAAGAAATTATTTAAATAAAATTATGATTGTAGTTCCGACGATAGCCATACATGTTGTGAACAACATATCCAAATTTCAAGTGATTCGGTTGAATAGTTTTTTTGTTTTCACCTGCGCAGTGCCGAAAAAAGTCGTTTCGAGATAAATGAGTTTAAAGTTTGAGGTACAGATATTTTCAAAAATTGAGCAAATTTTGAATACTTACAGTTAATCCGCGATTCCGGCACCATATAGGATTCCTTCGGAACGTTCATAATTCAAGATTTCCTCACTCCTTTCATTTCTTCGAGCTGTCCGAGCCTCTTTGGAGTTGTCCGTGCTCCTACGGTTGGCGCTCGATACTCGCAGCTAGTATTTTCGATAGTGAATCGATTGCCCTTGAAATATCTTTTGCGACCTACAGAAGATGGTCGTCTAGAAGAGTCACGGCCTTGCTTTCTATCCATATTTTCTGATATTTTATTTCAAAATTTTCGATGTTGGTTCGTCAAAACGTAACGTTGTACTGATCAAGTCAGGGGAAAGCGAAATGACCGTTTCCCTCACAAATGTTCGACAATAGGTATATTTCGGGGAAGGGAAAAGTATATATAGGTATATAGTATGTACTATATACAGGTATATATTTTCGGAGAAGGATTGGGACAGCTGCTGCGCTCCGATTAGGTTACCGGTTAGCGCTAGACCCGTTAGAAGCGCGCGGACCGCTCTCTACCTGCGTTATGGGCTGTAGAAGCTGTAATATTGAGAATTTCCGCATGAAAATTTCACAGTATATTCTTGAGATACTATACTTTCGACATATCGAAAAAAAAAAAAATCGATTTTTTCAAATTTCTAGACCATACGGTTCCCTTAAAGACCCTGATTTACGTTAAGGCTGCCCTGACAATTTAATGCATGGGTGCATCGAATATTACTTTAAATTATTAGAATACTTTTATTTAGGGATTCATAACAATGAACCCAAGATAAAGGTTTCAAGAAGAGAATATATAACTATTTCGATATTATTTAATAATTACTACGTGCATAAATCAGGTTCGATTGATAAACGAATGTAGAATGAGTGCAATTTCAAAGTATGAGAAGCCACGAACGAATCATTAATCTTGGAACGTTTACGATAACTCTCGTTCGACTTTGATCTCATTTCGAATTCACTATTGTAAATTGACTCAATATACAAAATCCTTAGATCGAATCAGCCATACACTCTTGCAATGCAAGATCGATCTTTTATCTCCGGTATAAAATGATTTGGGGGTTGCTTCAAATAAATCTCTTTTCTACAATCAAATGATATAAATTACGAAATCCGGTTCCTGAAACGTCAGTGATTTTACCCGAGCCTATCGGATGGTCCCGATTCATCACGTTTTGCCTGCTTTTCCCAAGAGAATCCATCGAGCTCGTTACGTTGCCTATTACCGGAGAATTTCACGTTCTCTCGAGAGCTCTTCCGCAACCTCTCCTATTGGAAATCAATTTCAACGCTGTTCATTCAATCAGGAGCTTTGACGCTTTTCCTTTGAAGGAAAATAGATGAATATGGTAGTATGTTAATTCTTCACTCATTAACCGTATCCGTTTTATTAACCTATATCACAGTTCGAAAAATTGCTTATCATTATTATGGAAAGTAGATCGAAAAAGTGGATGGACCGAATGAAAAGTAAGAGACTGATAATCACGAAGTATCTCCAATAGTTCTACAATCTCTGCATCGATTTTAATCAGAATACTGAAATTCCAAAGGAAAAACGGTGATAGGAACGAGTGCAGAATGTGAGCTTTTAAGAGAAGGAGGGAGGATTCAGTGAAAAAATCAGGTGCCGAAGAATGCTAAAATGTTAGAGAAGGCTTTGCAATGTGAGGACGGAAACAATGAAGAAACTTTCAATACAAAATATTTTCTCATCAGGATACTTTGAATCTGGTCTTTTGGATTATTATTTATAATATTTTGATAGATATTAATTTACACTAATTGATTAAAAAATCAAACTAACAATCCTAGTTTTCTTGCGACGACCCCATGACCTAAATATAAAAAAATTACTAAGTATAAATGCATGTTAATGTAATAATATATAAAATATTTGTCTGATCTTATGACAAAATCTTTCCAAACATTTGATTCATAACTCATCTGTACTTTTATTTTTCTTTCTTCTCAAAACTCACAAATAGTTTCTGAGATTTCCGAAAAATAATATAAATTCCTTTCGACTTGTATCTCGTCAAAGTATGTGTGCTTTGCATTTCTCAAAATTGGATTATTCAGCGATTTCCATTTTTCTCGACTGCTGCCCCCCCCCCCCCCCCCCAAGTATCTTTTTTTTATGAATAAGAAATATAGGTATCACCTGGTGAACAACGGAACAAACTCAATCGAGAGTCTCGCCACGATTCAAAGAAATGCGCCCCTTGCGAGTGATCCTCTGATCCTCCCCCGTCAGATACAGCCAAATGTCGAGGTCGCTTCGAGATCAAGGATATTCACATGACGTGGACCACAGTTGGTGTACCCAGAATTTTCCACCCGGAAAAGACCTAGCAAAAGAGTTCTGAAACGAGAGTTTCCTGGACTCGAATCCTCAGCTTTCCAAGTACGAGTTGGACGAGAGTTGAAAGGAGTCGTCAAGGACACACGATAAACGCGAGAGAGGGAAAATTCGCAGCCCCGGAAATTGTTGGCGAAAGACATTGAAGGCGAAGAAACTCTGGAAGACTAAAACAAAGAAAGATGTAAGACTGAAAGAGAGGATCTTCAAGGTGAAATCGATAAGGGAAAATCCACAATCTACCAAGAGAGAGAGCACGGTAAACACTGTCGACAAAGAGATTTCGTATGCTGAATAAACGAGGAAAACTCAACTTCCGGATGACAATGAAACGACCAAGAATGACTAACTTTAGAATTATCAATCAAAGTCATTCGTTTTGCCGGTCTTCGAAAACTTTTCGATAGTTTCAATAAAACATAAAGATGTAGGTCTTATTCATTCAAGATGAAAACAACGCGGCGAAGCTTCAATCATCATCAAGGCAAATTGATTTTAACAACTTCCAGACTTTGATTATATATCTATAGAGTATTCTTCTTGTTGTTGAACTATCTAGACTCGCGGCAGCAACTCGAAACAAGTACATTTACATATATTATAATGTCAAGGCCGATGAGTCGCTGATTAGACTCTTTATAGTAAACAACGCGGTTTCGAACGGTTTTTGAAAATTTCCAAAAATTGTTTCTGCGATATCTAATTAATTACAGTATTTTTAGAGATGTTGCGGGTTCACGTATTTTTTCTTTTTTTTTCTTTCGATTCTGAGTATTTAGAACTCTATAGCCTAACGCATATTGGAAATATTAATATTTCATTTTTTCGTGACATCGAAAAACTGTGACGTTTTTCGCACACATTTTGATGCTCAATTCGCAGTTAGTTTTTAGTGATACTAACTAGAAAACTGGTAACATTCTGGTGATATATAAGACTATGTTCGTTAATGTGACATCTGAACCCATTCAGTTTTGACTTTTCATTTAGAGTGACAGTAGTGAGGTCAAAAAAATAAAGTAATAAAGATCGCGGATGTGACAGCTGACAGATATTTTTTTCAGTCTTGACTTTTGGTTAAAGTCATAGTTGTGACTCTTGGGTAATAGATAAATAGTAACAGTGCGATAAGTAATAAGTGTTTTTCATATTGAGGATCATATTGATCAGCCGCATGAGTGCGAGAGAGGTAGCTGCAAATTTCGAAGTGGACATTTTTCCACATCGTTCGTTCGACCGTCATAAAGAATTTTCAGCTGATTTTTTGCCTTTTTTTGCCTTTATCCTCCGTGGGCTACAACTTTTTTATTTTGAACGGACGAACGTTTTGGAAAAATTTTATTTTCGAAAATTTGAAGCCGACGGGGTGACTGATCCAACATACACATCCTAAATTTGTATGAAATTTTGAACGGTGCCGAAATACATGGAGTCACTGATCTTTATAATAAGTTATACAAGTGTCATTTCATTTCAATATATACTTTTCTACCGACCGAACGGTTTATGGAATTTTTGGACGACAAAAAATTTTGAGCAAAAAAATATCCAATTTGAAAAAAAGAATTTTATAAGTACTTCGACCATTTTTTTTGCCAATTACTCATGATATAAAATTCTTCACCAATAAACGTTATAAAAAAAACTCGCGTAATACTTTGGTCAAAATTCTTTTTTCCAATCAAATCTTTGCTCTCGATATTTTGTGCGCATCCTTTTTTTGTTTCCAAATATATTTTCGTTTTAATTTCTTTTATTTTTATGGAATATTTTTCGATTAATTTTACAATTTTTTTAAAAAATCTAGTTCTGATTTGTTCGTGATTCCTTTATGCGTCGTATTTTCTCAGAACTGCTGTAGGTTTTAAGTAATCTAATAATTTTATAAGTTCTGACAGTAATTTTAAAAGTTTGAATTCATTTGAACACTTTTTAAAGATATATTTCATTTTTAGAAAAATATAAATTTTTAGTCCCGATATAGTCACGATACAGAAGCTCGAAATTCGATTATATATCCATTTTTAGCCGAAATCAGGAAAAAAGCGCTTGACAGAAATTCAAAAATTTTATTAAGAATTCAATTCTTGACAGAGCCACTTTTCGATCTAATATTACCATATTTTGTTGCAACACCGAAAAAATGCTGATTTTTTTGCAGCACCCAAGTACGTACATGATATAGATATATTTAATTGATAAGCTATGAATTCCATACAAAAAATCAACAAATCCCAGCAAAATTTTTTTTTTCAATTTTTGCTCTGTATTCAGCAGAACTACAGTATGAAAATTCCAATTATTGGATTCTCAAAAAGTTCATTTTTTCCTTTGTATGACATTTTTGGATACAATATTTGTGACAGATGGAAAAGTATGGTCCTGAGATGATGTGGTCAATTCATCTCGCTTGGGAAATAAAGGTAACTTTCGGTGAACCATCAATTCTGTATTGTCATGGCGAAATACATTGAAGAAGAAAAAGGAAAGCGAAGAATTTACTCCTTGCTTTTTCTTTGAAACAAAGTAAAAAAAATCGAAAGGAAAAGAACTCTGAACAAAGTCTGAAATGTCTAATGCAAACTGTCCACAGATCAATGTTTCGGAGAGGCAGGCAACTTCTACAAGAACATGCAAAAGAAATGAGGAGTACACTGAAGATCCAATATATAGGGTGTCCTGTTTGAATTCATACATTTTTCTTCTCTTAAAACATTTTTACGATTTCAAAGGAGATTTAGAGATCTTTTAATTGATATTTAGAACATTTCTATGAACATTCGGTGTACAAAAGTATAGTTTTAGCACGCCACTAAAATAGCTGACTTTAAAGTGAATGCAATGAAAAGAAAGCTCCCCAGTTTCAGAAACATCGCAACTATTGAGCTTTGAAGTGTTGAAAAGAAAGTGATTCGGTAAACACGATCTTACTCAAGGAGACAGAAGGGTTTGTTTTTAATTAGCAGAAAAAGCTACCTGTGAGGTGAATTTACTGAAAAACCTACATGTTGGTTCGAAAACATCGAAGTCTTGCTCTTTGAATATTTTATAACTTTTTTATGAAGAGTTTTTTCTACTACAGGAATCAAGAGGTTTGTGCAGTTGTACGAATGGAAAGAATTGAATTCGATGCAATAATACCTAAAGTACATATAAAGTACTGTAAATTCTATTTTAGCCAGTAAATAATTTTACTGGCAAAGATAATCATTGACAGATATAATGAAATGATGAACTCCTGCCTAAATGGAGACCATTTTTCACGCTACTTTTTTATTGCTATCACTAACAGATGTATGTACATTTTTTAATTTCTCGATCAGTACTCTTTTTATATTCTATCATCGTACGATGTTTATTTACACAATCCAGAGAGTTCAGTAACATGCAAATTTTTCTAACAATCATTAAACTGAGGTAATAATGGGCTCAGCAGCGTTTCCAGTAATTTCGTACCGACATTGATCGGTCTTGGTACCACTTTGAGTTCGTTACCAATTTCGAGGGCCTGTCCCAATTTGCCAGAAGGTGGCCAAGTTACGTTCAGTAGATAATCGTCCAACCAATTTGGAGTTGGGTCACTGTGTACAAATAAAATCCAATTGTGTGATTATGATTGACAGTGAGCAAATAGTTGTCAATTTTGGTAGACTTTGACTAACCCGTATTTCGCGAAATTCGTCCACATTGTGGAAACTCTATAGATCGTCCGACCCATTGGATCACTCAAATTCAGATTGTAATCGCTGGTTGGTATGTAAAAAACGTAGGCGATATCGTCAGCGTGTCCAGCACCTTGCAAAAAATCAACAGTTATTTCATCGTTCAGGTGTGCTAGATAGGAAAATGAAAGACAACATTTAAACTCAGTAAACACAGTTTCATTGCAGTTATGAAAATTTTATGTAGCAGGTGTTATATTGCATATAACGTAGATATCATAGACTCCGTAAATGAAGCAGTTCCTCAAATTTGTCATCCTTTTACTAAATCACAGTAAAGAAATAGTTATGAATGATAATCGAAACATATAACGTTTATGTATAATATTCGTAACAATGAAGTCAATATGATTCCATTGTTACATGTTTTTTTACAAAAAAATATAATTTTGTATTTTGCATGTTAATTTTTCATAACGAATGATGTGAGAGTAACAGAAGTTCCTTATTTTACCGCATACATAAAAAGCTTAAAAATATAAAAAAAAAAAATCGATTTAGTATTCCGTTTTCAGTCATAGGTAATTTTTATTATTCCTACTATTGCTCACATTAATATATGCGGAAAAACATTCCTACTGATACGGGAATTCAATTCGACTTACCTACCTAACTTCCGATTATACCCGATCTAATGGACACGCACGCTATCTATTACACTATTGACTTCTTAAGGTATATACTGTACTGCATGCTACTCAATTGAGTGTTAAATTTTCACAATTGTTTTTTGTCAAGCTTAATGCGCTAATTAAACGTAGTGTTAGTGGATTTATATCACAACATGTCTTATTAACGTAGAAAAATATTAAAAACGATTGATTTGCGAAACCATCAACTGATAAATGATGCAAATTTTCATGAGGCACATTTTCATCGGAATTCGTCAAAGAATAATCCATAATTTTTAACCGATTGCAATGCACCACGTCTTATTTTGTTCCTCAAGAAATCCTTTATGAATTCACTACGTAGATTTTTTCTGAGCTTAATCGTTCCACTATTGCAGCCAATTGTTTATTTAGCGAAAATAATCTTTCATAAACAAATTGCTATAATTTCCAAACAAATAAACTTCGAAAAAATCTACATGGTGAATTCGTAAAGAATCTCTTAAGGAATAAAATAAAACGTGGTGCATTAAAATCAGTTAAAAAATACAGATTATTCTTTGAAAAGTCCCCATGAAAATGTGTCATAATGGAAATTTGCCACTATCAGTTAATGGTTTCCCAAATGTATCGTTATTAATATTTTTCTAGTTCAATTAGACACGTCATCTTACAAATTCACGTGCACTATGTATAATTAGTGCATTAAACTTGGTATAAAAACATTGTGAAGTTTTAGCACTCATTTGACTAGCATGCAGTACAGTATTTACCTTCACAATTTTTATTTCACTAATGCGAATACAGTAAATCCAAAATGCCATACATATATATTTTTGATAATCTATGGATTCACTAAGAATTCATCAACGACACAAGATGGTTATTTAATTTTCTTAAATTATTTTCGGAATTTTATTTTAAAAAGTTATAAGGATGAAAAAGTCCAGTATCAATACATCATTATGGACTATGTGCAACTGTCCTCGTGACATCGCCAAGTGGCCATGTTTGAAAACTTTTTCTTTGTACGGTGCTTTACGGTGTAAATAATATATTATTTAATAACCCACTGAATTATCGATAATTGATTGAATCCTTTTTATATATACGAAATAAGTTCCCATTATTTTTTAATGTCAATTTTAACTCCGCGTTACTTGAGCCAGATTATCGCAAATTTAAATTATAAGATGATGTGACAGACTAGCTTTCCTTTTTCTTCATGCGGCAAGTTTGACGCTCTGATTTGACGCGCTTTTCGATTATGGCATCTACTAGTTGAGCTGCGATTGTGATAGCTGGCCTGCGTGCCAAAATTTTTATTACACGTGATACTTACACGATTACACGTGATATTTGCAAAGATAGGGACAGGAACCATGTTTAAACATATAAGACAGGGCTGCAGCTGTTTCCTCATTTCGCCACCGCGAGCGTTACAGTCGGAAAATGTTTGACCCCGCCTACACGCACATAGCCCATAGCGATGTACACTGAATTTTATTGAAGGGAGACTGGAATTCATTTATCGATGTGACATACATATAATCTAAAAATTTTATTAGACGTACCCGAATTTCCACTGGATAGTGAGATTACCAATTTCGAAATTAGCATAACATATACGTACAATTTATATAAAAAGATATATTTTTCCGTATATTTAGGTTATGTCTGGATTACACATAACCTATAAAAATGGTCTGTCTGTAGGAATTTCTTGAAAACATTTATGTAACAAATTGTACGTATTCGCTACATTTTCTATCCTACTCGACAGTGATATAACCTCTTTTCTCTAATTGTTACCGGGCCGTCTCGTAACAGTTTTACGAGTCTCTAATATATGTAAATATTTTGTACTCATGTGACGAAATTTTCACGTATCAATGTTACATATTTATGATGTCGGCAATTTTCTGTATTATCTTCATCACATGGACGAAGGTAGCATGCAGAACTGCTTGAGTACATAAAGCTTACACCTTTTAGTGATGTAGTTAACGCATATATATCAATGGGACGTATGAAC
The DNA here is from genome assembly GCA_963989365.1 of Rhimphoctona megacephalus. Taxonomy (NCBI): domain Eukaryota; kingdom Metazoa; phylum Arthropoda; class Insecta; order Hymenoptera; family Ichneumonidae; genus Rhimphoctona; species Rhimphoctona megacephalus. Next base: position 12,868,326 of record OZ022420.1, on the reverse strand, counting down.
TCCATCTCATTTATGTTTATACGAAAAAGTTATGGTTCCATGATAACAATTATATGGCATATCCGTTATATTTTTGATTACGTAAAGTTTTCAAAAATGATCACAATTGTGTTTGCTGGGAAGTTTACCTGAATTAAATACGAAATTTATTGACAATAATAAATATTGAAATTCAAATCAAATATAACAATCAAAAAACCACAAAGTTAATGATAATAAATATCGTGAGGTTTTTTTTTGAATTTTTCTCGTTGGAAGATTCAATCCGATGGATCGGTTTCATGAAAAATTACCATTTTCTACTGAATAACTTAGTTTTTCAGTACAACTTGTTCTGAATTTATTTACTCACCTGCCATCGAATACTTCGACCCAATGGTGTGGCGAGATCGAGGGTAATCAAACGTAATATCGTAGTAGTAAATAGGAACATCGCCTATATGATTGACTAGTAATCTTTGAGTTTCATCTATTTGAAGCTTGAAGAGACTATCAGTCGTTAACTATATGTAAAACGACAACGGGAATGTACCGAAAATATTGACATTTCAAATTGTAAGATAGTTGAAAGAAAATTAAATTTTGGTATGAAAAAGGCGCAACGATTATACGCAAATGTACTTACATTTACAGCAGCTCCTAAAACGTTATCACTGACGGTGTCGACTATATTTTTCGATTTAGTCAAGTCTGCTTCTACTTGATGTATAATATTTAGGCCAGATTCAGCTTCTATTCGTACCTCCAGGTCTAGCTTAGACAGTGTCTGAATTGTATCAAGAGCTACCAAATCATTCAATCTGGTTGCTTGGTCGAGAAGTGCGATAAATTCGGTGAAGTCTGAAATAAACATTACTAAGGGTGAAAAAGGAAAAAAAAACAGACTGAATTGCAAGATTTTTTAACTACTTAAAAACGTTCCGGAACGTTTCCAAAATTACCGAGTCATTGCCAACTAATTTTTTTTTCAAGATTGCATGAAGGAAGAGAGTTTAGATTATACTTACAGTCAAGAAAAGTGACAGACTCCCTATCCATAAAGCCTAAGAGTTGTGGGACTTTGTTAAAATGTCCACGCTGATACTTTGCTATTGAGCACTCAGAGATAAAGGGGTCATTAGTTATGTTCGGATCTTCGAGAGTCGGTGTGAACGGTAATATCTGTATAACAAATCAAATTACACCATGCAACGTATGGAATAATAATTTAATTTGACTATATTTACGCAAAAATATTATTATTTTTATATGATATCATATATATAGCTACGTAAATGAAAGATTTTAACAAAAATCTGGCATGGGTGAGTGGGTAGTTAGTTCGTTAGTTGGATGAACGCATGAATAGGTTAAATTTATTCAAAAAAATAGAATCCATGACAAAGTTATCTGCATCGACAATAAATATGCTCAAAAATTAGTTAATGAAGTTATCCCTTTATTTTTTTTTATTAATATATAACAGACCGGGTTGATAATGAATGCGTTTAAGATGAGTTGCTCGGGCGTTGCTCTGTAAAGAGACTCGAGATAACGTATCTTAGTCCACGGAAACGCTCCTAACATTCTTGCGAGTGTCTCGGCTTCTTCAATGGCGTCCGCTTGTTTGGTGAAACCCCAGGGTACTAAAGGTGTTCCACTCATCGATATCGCTCCATGAAACAGTCCTATATTTTACAGCAGCAACATTATTAATGATTTTCAATAATTACATTCACACATATTTTTTATTCTCATTGGAGAAAAAATAAAAAATCCCACCGGCCGATTTTTCTGACAAAATGTGAAATCCTACTGATACGGCTCCAGCACTTTCACCAAAAATCGTAACGTTGTTTGGATTACCTCCAAATTTCTCTATATTGGCATGTACCCATTTGAGTGCGAGGTTCTGGTCCTTAAGGCCCGCATTGCCGGTCGCGTTTGGATGACCGAGGTTTAAAAAACCTGACAATTCAAAACCCCATAAAATTTATCGGTAATGTTAAAGGCTGTGCTGTCTATTACTAAATTATAGTAGAATTTTGAAAAGCTAAAAGCGATATTTACAAACAGCGAAATGTTAACAGGAAGACAAGTGTACGATTTCCGGGGCGCCAAAATTTGATGACGGATATTGGGTCCTCGAGTCAAAATAAAACGAAAATGAAGAGTAACAAAATTTGATATCTCGAACGGTTTTCGAAATATCGATATATTTTTGAAGAATTTTTTTTGAAATGATAAGCGTTATTCGTGTGATGTCTAATTAAGTGCACGCATGATTCAAATATGGTAGAGATCAAAATTAGAATTTAAACAGGGTGGGTTCGGGTCATCTTTGGATTGTTGTTTGAATGGTTGGACATGTGAAAATAGTAGGGTGGGTTCAGGTCATCTTTAGGTTGTTGTTTGAATACTTGGGCGTGTGGAAATAGTAGGGTGGGTTCGGATCATCTTTGGGTTGTTGTTTGAATAGTTGGACATGTGGAAATAGTAGGGTGGTCACATACCTGCGCGTATCAGAAATCTATGATCCAATGTAGGCCAAAAATGCTTTTTTCCAACTTCTAATGTTCATATCTCCTTCAGGGAGCCGAAACGGCAAAATCGTTATTCTTGAAATTGTTTTTATTTTGGTCGAAATATTCAGAATCAATCGCCAAATCTGGGCGCCCCGAAAATCGTACTCTCCCCAACAGAAAAGCTGATTTACTCCATTTATAAGACATGAATTAATTATGATTTATTCAAATAAATTTCTGTGTTACATAAGTGAATGTTGATGTTTGTTATTTTTAGTATTTCGTTGATTGTGACTTCATTTATATTATAAACCTCATTATGTAAATAAAGATAACATGATTGTGGTATTTATTTTCTTAACATATTCATGAATCCCTAAGTTTGGCTATTTCACATTGCTCAATATCGAATTCTTGGTTTAGGCAACTCGTTTTCGACATGGCTGCTTTTTTATTCTTCTATTTTTCATGAATGATATGGTTCTTTTTTTGTTGATTGATATTCCTTCTAGTAAACAAAGTAAAATACGATGTCCAGAAGCCATAGAAAATGCCTATTGTAGCAAAAGCTATCGAATAAGTAATGGCTCCTTGAATATTTAAGAAATGGGCAAAATGATAAATTGGAGAAAAAAAAATACAAATGAAAAATCTTTCTTGTGAGTATGAAATTTGGATACTGCTATATTATTGTATTCAACAATAACAATAATGATTATATTTAAAAAAAAACACTAATAATGTTATCAAGTTCCGTTACCGAGGGCTCCGAGACGATAATTGAGTGAAACTACAACAACGTCCTTCTCGACCAGAAAGTCCGGGCGATTATTTTTCGTTGCCGCCGATCCACTCACAAAAGCACCACCGTAAATCCATACCATGACGGTTTTTAATTCGGTAGGAGTTTGGCTCAGATTCGTCTACATCGAAAAATATAGTGAAAACTCATGTGATACAGTTTGCATGTTCCTCGAATGAAGACTTTTATTATTGAATTTCTGTTTTAATTATTATTTACCACTGGAGAATAGACATTGAGAAAGAGACAATCTTCAGAGCCATCAACTTTTAATGTTGTCTCATTATATTGAGGACATTCCATTCCGTCGACTGTAGCACTCAATACTTCGGACCATGGTTTAATGGGAACTGGAGGCTTTTCAACAATTATTGAATTCACAAACATTTGCAGTATTCAGGGATAAAACTATAATCATTATTAAAAGATTCTCGAGCAAAGTTAATTAAATGATCAATCAAATTTACTTGTTTATAAACAATGTAAGGATGCAATTAAACGGTAAACTTTTGTTAGATTTTAATTAGTAAAATTTGAGGTATTTCTACATTATTTGGAGATTTCTCCCAAATATAATAAAGCCTTACGTACATAGCCATATATACACTTTCGTGGATCTGAATTTATTTAGTAACTTATTGTAAAATTCCAACTTAACTTTTTGCGAGGATTAAATGGTCATCTTTTGTGCAATTTTAATTTATATTGTAATTTTTAGAAGCTTTCTCTCTTATAACTTTTCATACAACGTTCATGCTGTTCTTTGGGCGTTTAAAACGTACCTGAAATCTCAGATACCCAAGTGGTGGTTCAGCATATCTGATGCCTTTGAAAGAAGCATATTTAATTGAATGTATAGAAGTGCAAATTTCACCTTGCACTGGACCAGTGGAAGTATTGACCACAGCTGTAATTTCAACAGCTACGGATCGCCCGATTAAATTCACAAGAACTATCGTAGACAGTAAAAACATCGTGATGATACTTGTCGCACTAACCTTCTAACTGATAATATATACTTGAGAACAATTCTTTTAAACCTTCCAATAACAGTTGCCGCATGCTAATTCAGAGTCGTTATGGTATCTTAACTGTTACCAGTACAATTTAGTTATCTGGACAGTACTTCTTTACATTATGATGTGTTTCTTTTGCACGTCACAAAATTTACCAAAATTTGGCACTACGTGGCGAGATACGCCTTATGTCGACCAGGAACTCCTGTCGATCGATTTAACAGAGCACAAATTAGACCTTACAATTAAATCGTTAATTTTATCTGTATTATCTATTTGATGTTTTTTGCGAAGGAAGCTCTCCTGATCGATAACGTTACTGTTAAAATGATCATGGAGGGGGGAAACGGCTCTAACATCGCTAAACTCGTCATCGTCATCACTTCCGTCGATTTCGTTGTGAAGGTGTAATATTTAAAAATTCCAGCGGCGAGTTCGCTCCCAGCTGTCAACCTAAAAGTAACACCACCCTGTCTTCGGATCGAAAGTCATCGATCTTTACACCCGGGGAATCAATAAAAGTATGCAAATCCCGATTATCACCGAAGATCTGTACATAAAACTTCGTTCCTATTCGAGCGGATTAAATCAATGACTAATTGATCTCGAATTATAATAATCGATTATCGTGCGTAGGCCAATGGTGAGGGGTAGGAGCCGTAGTTGCTGTGACGCTCTGACCGAGTTTTATCGAGAACTCGCGTTTTGGCTTTTAACGAGGTAAGACGTATCCTCGGACCGTTGCCAAATTACCATTCAACAAACTGATTCTCCCGGAGTTTTTTACAGATCGAGATCGAGTATCCCGATTCAAGAAAACTGGAATGGTGAGCCAATCGTTTTGCTCCAGATTTTGATTTAAATATTTGTTGTGTTGCGCACATCTTTTGGCCAATTATATTCCCAAGCAATACACATTAGTCAAGTTCATGTCAAAATAGCATCGAATTGATGGTAATTCACAGTCACTTGATGCTCAATTTGATGCTATTTTGACATCAACTTGACTAATGTATGTTGCTTGCGATTTATAGAATTTTAGTCTTTGTTAAACGATATTGCCTCGGGGGTTTGCTTTTGCGCGGGTGAAATTAACATAACGGCTTTGTCGTAATTTCATCTTTTCGCCTAGCTTTCGTTGGATATATTTTGGAATCGTCATGAAGGGGTTCTTTTTCTTTAGTTGATCAAGCTCGGTGTTGGATGTATGAGCGCTAGGCTCGATTTCAGATAAAATTCTGAGTTTTTTTTATGTTGCAGTCCAAGCTTGATACTTGACGTCTTTGAAATTTCAAGGCACCTTAACGACTATCTAACATATATTATTAATTGAATAATATAGAATTTTACACTTCGCATATGGCGACAATGACTTTTTAGTCACTACAACTAAAAAGTTAATATATCTCGATATCAGATGCTATAGGCAAAAACCGTCAATTATATTCATTAATGCGGATTCTAATGGAACATTAAAAAAGGGGAGTCAATGAACATCTGAATTAGAAATATCGAGGTGAAAACAAATTGTCACGACTCTTCATGATTTTATAAACCCCTAGAATTGAGGCAACGTCACATATCGTAACACATAACATACAGTTTTGAGGTTTTCACAGCCATTATTGTTACAATGCGAGTATAAATATATACATAACCTATTCTTAATATCAGGGAGGCTCATGTTTTTGGGGGTTATATTTACCTCGAAACTCAGGTGTTAATCCCCTATGTGCGAGCGGCATTGTTAACAGTAGTCTTTTCGTTATGTACTACCGAGTCATATTGACAAATCAGAACGCTGTAGCTTCCGAAAGGAAATCAACTTAAAACATTTTACTTATCTACAAAATTATCGTAACATTTTTGCATAATATTGTGCTATATATAGACACTCGTGGCAGCTTATTTCCAAAACTATAGTGAAAGACTATTGACTAGTACAATTCGCTCTCACATCCTGAATTTAAATAAATTATTCCAATAATTAGTGAAAAATATCCTCATGAATTTATCATGTGATAATAACAATAACAATATAACTTACTTTCGTGATTAATTCCGTTTATTTATATAGTCATGTGCGACGAGGTTTTAAACTCATTTTTTGCACCATTTGCATTTTTACATTTTGTAATCAAAAGTCAAGCTTTACCTGTTTATCAGGTTAATCGGAAAAAAATTTTAATGTTAAATGTCAAAAACTAATCGGACAGCTAGCTGTCATCCACGAGATACGATATGTTTTTCCGCATATCACCAAAAAATTTATCAATATTACTAGTGTCACTAGATGATAGAAACTGAGAAAAAATGAATAGCCAAAAAAAGGTACACTCTTGTACAAAATTTTTCCACTTTTGTTTTATTAAATAAAAATCGTTATGCCGGTGGACTCCGCATAATCAGTTGATACCTCTAATTATTACGAATCCCCCTTGCAGCTCTACCATATTTAGGCTAGCCAAGCCGGTTCCTCTCAGGCGAAAACAAATTTGTCATCGGGTTTCCTAAAAGCTGGCGCTCAAATTGCCAAAGACGAGCGATAAAATTTGTGTCGCGGTAAAAACTGGAAAAAAGCGTCATAACATAGGAATAGAAAAAAGATATACCTTCAATTCTTATTGATTAGTAATAAAGTAGAAAACACACTAAAGTGTAGAGCCTGAATAAAAAAAGGGGAAAAAGGGAAACGAGAGTTTTCGGGTAAAGTTGTCAACGATATTGATGAAAGAATAAATCTATGGTAGCAATCAGATAACAATATCTACACCATTTATTGTATTACCGCCTTTATCAGATGTATTTACATGTTTTGATTGTACATTTTGAAAATCTCAACCGATATTTTTTTCATATTCTATCATCTCACGATATTCATTTACACGATCCACGGAGGGTCTAGTAACATGTGAATTTTTCTAACAATCATTAAACACGGGATATAATGGTCTCAGTAATGTTTCCAGTAATTCCGTAGTGGAATCGATTGGTCTTGGTACGACTTTAAGTTGGTTACCAATTTCGAGGGCCTGTCCTGATTTACCAGAGGGTGGCCAACTTATATTCAGTGGATACTGATCAATCCAATTTGGAGTTGGATCACTGTATAGAAGTGAAATCCAAATATGTGATTTTGACTGACAATGAGCAAATAGTTGTGAATTTTAGCAGACTTTGACTAACCCGTATTTCGCAAAATTAGTCCACATCGTGGAAATTCTATGGATCGTCAGACCCATAGGATCATTCATGCTCAGATTGTGATCTTCGGCTGATAAGTAAAAAACGTAGGCAAGGTCGTCAGCGTGTCCAGCACCTCCAAAAAAATGAACAGTTGTTTTATCGTTCAGGTGAGTTGGACAGGGAAAAAATAACATTTACAGTTTTTCCAAATTAAACACAAAATTAATGAACAATAATAAATATTAAAATTAAAATAAATAGTTCAATTGAAAAAAAAACACAAATTTGATGAAAAATTATTATATTCTGATTTCTTCCAATCACCATAAACCGGACGCTTCACTCCAACGTTGTGGCGCGATCTAGGTGAGTCAAACGTAATATCGTAGTAGTAAATAGGAACATCACCTATATTTTCGGCTAGTAATCTTTGCGTTGCATCTATTTGAAGTTTGAAGAGAGCATTCGACGTTAGCTAGATGTAAAACAACAGAGTAAATAAACCGACAATATTGACCTTTAGAATTCTGAGGCAGTTAAAAGAACGTTCAATTTTGATGTTAAAAAAGTTTAATTATTCTGTACAGATGTACTCACATTTATAGCAGTCCCTAAAATATCATTATTGACTGTTTCATCCGACTGGTCCAATCCATCTACATCTACTTCTAATGATCCTGAAAGGTCTATGCTATCTTCAGCTTCTAATTGTGCCTGAAGTTCTATTGCAGACAACGTCTGAAGTGTTTCAAGGGTAGCCACATCAATCAATTTGGATGCTTGGTTGACAAGCCCAACGAATTTTTCAGGGGCTGAAACAGAAATTAGTGAAGGTGAAAAAGGAAAAAAACGTATCTGAATTGCAGGATCTCTTAAATGTTTGAGAATGCTTCAGAACGTATCTTAAATCACCGAGTGATTGATACGAATTCCTTATCAAGATTGCGCCGAAGGTGCAAGTTCAAAGGTAGGACATACTCACAGATAACGAAAGAGACAGCCTCCTGTTCCATGAAGCCTAAAAGTTGAGGAACTTTGTTGAAATTTCCATACTCGTAATTTTTTATTGAACAATCAGTAATAAAGGGATCACTAGTTAGGCTTGCATCTTCAATTGTCGGTGTGAACGGTGTTGCCTATATAAAAAATCACATTGCACCACGCAATGTGTTAAGAGATAAGCTAATTGTATTATATTATGTAATTGAATGGTTTTCACAAAAATCAAGGATGTGTGGAGGGTGGATAAATTGAATTTATTTTAAAAAATCTGAATCGACGAAAAAGTTATCTGCGTTGAGAATAAAACTTGAAAAAAATGAATTAATAAAGTTGTGAACCCTTTATTATTTTTTTAATTGATAGATAACTGACCATATGTACGACAAATGCAAGTTTAACGAGGTCTTCGACCGATGCTGCGTAAAGGGATTTGAGATAGTGAGTCTTCGTCCACGGGAATGCTCCTAACAATCTTGCGAGTGTCTCGGCTCGTTCAATGGCTTCCGTTCGTTTGATGAATCCCCAGGGCACTAAAGGTGTCCCACTCATTGATATTGCTCCATGAAAAAGTCCTATATTTTGCAGCAGCAACATTGTATACGATTTCCAATAATTTTGTTTACTGATATTTCTTATTCTTATCGGAAAAAAAAAATCGCACCTTTTGATTTTTCTGACAGGATTTGGAATCCTACTGCTACGGCTCCAGTACTGCAACCAAAAATCGTAACGTTTTTTGGATTACCACCAAATTTTTCTATATTAGCCTGTATCCATTTAAGAGCGAGGATCTGGTCCTTAAGGCCCGCATTGCCAGTCGCGTTTGGATGGCCCAGGTTCAAAAAACCTGTTAATTTACAACCCCATGAAATTTCGTAGTAATTTATCGTGCTCGATATTTCTGAGACTGTACCGTTAATCACTAAGGTATAGTGAAATATCAATCAGTGAAAAATAATCTTCAAAAACTACGCAATGTTAACGGAAAAGCTGATTTAGTATAGTTAAGAACCTAAATAAATTTATTTTTGCTTAAATAGATTTCAGTATTACAAAAGTTCACGTTGAAGTTCTTTATGTAAAAGCTCATTATGTAAACAAAGATAACATAATCCTAGTCGCTCATTTGATTTTCTAAATATTTTCGTGAATCTCTAATTGCTAGTTATTTTAGTTAATCTAGCTATTTTGCATTTCTCAATATCGAATGCCTGGATTAGATAACTGTTTTCGCCATAACTGCTTTTTATTCCTTTATTTTGCATTAACGTTATGTTTTTTCTGTCAATTAACTGATATTTCCTTCTACTAAACCTGTTAAACTTCTGGATATTTTGTTTTAGCTTAGTAAAACAAAATGTTTAGCATTTATAACAGATGCGTATTTTACTAAACGCTATCGTGAAGGTATATGCGCTCATAAAGAATGATATTTCATTGTAAGCTGTAAAATTCTTTGTGACATTTTTTTTTTACAAATATCTCATAAGAGTGACAAGTTGCTTTCAAATTTTAGCTGACTAGCAATGAAGATCACAATCAGAACAAAATATAATGATAGATATACATATTTGTAAAAAAATAATCGATATGATGGATTGAAAAATAAATAAGAATAAGAAATTGTATGCGTGAGAAATTTGAATACTGCTATATCATTGTGATTACTTCTAATTCTTATGATGATATTGGAAAAAAAAACCAATAATAAAGTTATAAAATACATTACCGAGGGCTCCGAGACGATAATTGAGTGTAACTACGAGAACGCCCCTCTCGATCAGAAAGTCCGGACGATTGTTGTTCGTTGCCGATGATCCACTCACAAAAGCACCACCGTAAATCCATACCATGACAGCTTTCAATTCTGTAGGAGTTTGGCTCAGATTCGTCTACATCGAAAAACAAAGTGGGAAAATTCATGCGATATATAATTCGTATATTCCTCGAAACTAGAATTTTGTTATTGAATGTATTTTCTAATTATTATTTACCACTGGAGTGTAGACATTGAGAAACAGACAATCCTCAGAGCCATAAACGTTGGACGTTGTTTCGTTGATTTGAGGACAGTCGATTCCGTCGATGGTGGCATTCAGTACTTCGGTCCATGGTTTAACGGGAACAGGAGGCTTTTTAATAATTATTGAATTCAAAGAAATTTGTATTATTCAGGGATAAAACTATAGTCGATAATAAAAGATTGTCCAATAATATTGATGACACTATTAATCAAATTTACTATTTTATAAGGAATATGATGCAATGAAATATTGAACTTTCATCAAATTGTTACCAATCAAACTATACTTTACTATATTTTAGAATTTTTGTACTTTTAAATCATGACATAATTTGTTAGGTTATAATACGTCGATTAGAAACTTGAAATATATTTCAAAACTATTTGGAGATTTAAGCAAACATAATATAGCGCCATGTACATGGATATTAGGGTGATAAAAAAAATGGACATTTTTTTTACTCAAAGTCGCAAGTGAATATGTTAATACATTATGAAAAAGTAATGCTCCCTAAATTTGGGTCTTCTAAAAAAACTATTAGCGGTCGCCCCAATGGCTTTTAAATATTATTTTTCAATTTTAGCGGACAAACATGATTAAAAAAATGTTAATTTTTCGATGTCGCAATAAAAGATATTAGTACGTAATGAAAAAGTAATTCTTGAAAAATTTGGGTCTTCTGAAAAGAACGTTAAACATCACCTCAGTGATATGTAAATATTTTTCTCTAATTTCAGCTGATAATCATGAAAAAGAGACAAATTGATCTGTCTATTTTTCGGTTGTGCAGTGAAATATATTAGTACTTAATGAAAAAGTAATTCTCCCTAAATTTGTTTTTTTTTTATTCTAGAGGTCGCGCCAGTGAATTGGCTATATTTTTTCATCTAATTTTGGATAAAAATCGTGATAAAAAGTGTGGTTTTCTTTGTGGTGCAAGTAAATATGTTAGCATCTCATAAAAAAGGCATTCTTCCAAAATTTAAGCCTTCTACAAAGTCATTAAGGCAGCCCTAATTTTTTTTTTTCAATTTAAAATTTTGTTTTAACGGACAACACCACTGTGACGGCTTCAAAAAATCGATTTTTTGAAAACCATTTTAAAAAATCTAAAATACTTTTTAGATTAAAATGCCGTTGGACCCAGGTCGAAAAAATAATTATTTTCGTAGATATTGAATATTTTGTGGAGCGGTGCAGCGGTCCGCGACGCTCGGGGTCCCAACTTTGAACGCGTTTTTCTCAAAACCACTTTTTTGAGTGCGGCACGCAGCAGAACTCGAGCAATTTTAATCCGATCGACTTCAAATTTTTACTGTATCAATAAAAGTAGATTATCTAGAGAAGTACATAAGATTTTTTCGATATCTCAATAATTATAAAAGTTATAGCCTATTTTCGACGAGAAATTTTGCTCAAAAATCATTCTTTAATTTCAAAGGCGTGCCTATTTTTTAAAAATCAATATTTTTCCAAATCCCTATGTACTTCTCTTCAAAATATCATATTATTAACGAAAACACTCGGTATTTTTTTTCAGATCGACGTTGAAGAGAGTTCTGCTGCGTGCCGCGAACCACTGCGGAGATGACGCGAGAGCTTCCCCAGCGCCACCATGCGGCGTGAAAACTGTGAAAAAAATGTTTTTTGATACATTAATAAACAAGGAACAAAACCCAAAAAAATTTTTTCGAATATCTCTTTTTTTCCCACAAAAAAAAATTCTTCAAAAATGTGAAAAAAATAGGGGGTCACAGTGGTGTTGTCCGTTAAAACGCTTAGATTTTCGGAGAATTACGTTTTCATGAAATAATAACATATTTACTTGCGACACAAAGAAAACCACACGTTTATATCACGATTTTTACCCGAAATCAGGAAAAAAAATTAGAAAAGTCACTGGGGCGGCCTCTAAATAAAAAAAAACCAAATTTTCGAAGAATTAATTTTTTCTTAAGTAATGACATGTTTTTTTGCGTAACTGAAAAATTGAAATCTTCATGTCGTTATCTTCAACCACATTTAGAAAAAAAAATTAATTTTTTGAAGAGGTCACTGTTATAACTTTTTGGTTCAAACGTACCTTAAATCTCAGATACCTAAGTGGTGGTTCCGCATATTTGATGCCTTTGAAAGCTGCATACTTAATTGAACCGATAGAATTACTAATTTCACCTTGCACAGGACCAGTGGTAGTGTTCACAACAGCTGTAATTTCATTACCCACATATTGCTGGATTAAATTCACAAGAACAATTGTTGATAGTAAAACCATCATGATTATACTTGTCGCACGAATCTTCTAGCCTGTAAACCCATGAAAATAATTCTTTTAAAGCTTCCAACAGCTGTCTTCCACTATTGCCACTTGAATTTGGTTATCTGAAAACCGTTTCTATACATATTGATAAAAAAAATGTATACTTTCCGTTCTCATTGACTAGTAACAGAATAGGAAAACCACTGAAATGCAGAGCCTGAATACAAAAAAGAGAAACGAAGGTTCTTTGAAAAGGTACCACTTTGAATTGGTTAGCGATTTCGAGAGCCGGTCCCATTTTACCAGAAGGTGGCAAAGTTACATTCAATGGATATTGATCGACCCAATGTGGAGTTGGATCGCTGTGTCACAATAAAATTGAATGGTATACAATGATGACTAATAAGCAATTATGAGACTTCGAAAAATATAACTAACCTGTATTTCGCAAAATTCGTCCACATCGTAAAAACTGTGGATCACAAAACTGTGAACCGTGAGGCTCATTGGACCACTCAAACTCAGATTGTAATAATTCTCGTCTGGCACGTAAAAAGGTAGAAAATTAAATCACCGTGTATAGCACCTTGAAAGAAATGAATGTGGTTATTCCATCATTCAAGGGTGTCAGATAAGCAAATGAACAAGAAACTCGAGGCAAGTATTATATTTAACGCCATGTTCCGAGCACTCGCCAAGTCATATTTTCTCCTGAAGAAACGATTCGCGATGGTGGAGGTAAAAATTCGATGATATTTTGGCAATTTGTAAAACCTAGAAGCCATCTCGCAGCTTTGAAAGCTATTTTTAAGCTGATTGATGGATGCTCTTTCCATTGAGTCTGAAATCAACATGTTTGGCTGCGTAATTACTGATAAAAAAAACCTTTGCATAGGCTTAGGATTATGCTTGACTCTAATACATTCGAAAATTCGACGTGTATGTATATGCGCATTAGGGTGTCCGTTATTTCCCAAATTGACTTTTTCCACTTGGGTATGGTTCAAATCGTTTGTTTATAGTCCAAAAACAACTTTGGAAAAAAAAAAAAAATTTTCACATGCCCTTAACCCTTGCCTAAATGACGATACTTTTCCCATTTAATTAACATGGGATTTTTTCACTTTTTAGATTTCAATTTTTTTCTCGCCTACCATATTCATTAGCTCACTTTAAATTGTGGATTCTACTTCTATTATGATGTCTTTAGTTGGTCAATTTTTTATATTGATGACAAAGTAGTTGTTCATAAGTTTTCGAAAGGTTTTGAATCTCATTTTTGCCGTATTTTGCAATATTTTTTGAATATTTTCGAATTACATAACTTTTCAATGATTTTCATCTATTTGAATGTTGTATCTATGTTTTTTAACAGTCTCATTAGTATTTTATACGAATTAAAAAAATATACTATATAATTAATTTAGAAATTGTTTCTCAGCACCATTTGTTGGTAGACCGTGAAAATGTTAGAAATTTCGCGACTTGTATTTCACATTTCAGTCGAGTGATTTAAATTGTTACAGCCCACTAACATCGGCCCGATATTCAAACCTTTGCTCGTAACGCAATCCAGGTTTAATCCTCAATTTTTAGTTTTCAAGACACCACTAGGAAGCTTTGGCTGCTATTTGCCTGCCGTAGCTCGGATTTTGAGATTCTCAGATGGCTACTAGCGCCACGGTGCGGTAGGGAACATTTCGCGTACCATTTTCAGCTGTCTGTATCCAAGACCTAGTTCTTACATCTGCTGTCTTTGACCTTTAGTCGTATTTTTAAATTATTTTTTTCATGATAATCAATCTAAAATTCATATTTTTATGATGGTGAAATATAAAATTGTGAATGATATCCGCAAAATCATAAAACGTGTCAATTGAAAGTGATAAACGAACTAGGAAACCGAGAAAAAAAAATTCTAACCTCAAAATCGATCGGCAGTTGTCAGTTGGAATATTTTAATATGTGCTCGAAAACGTCTTTGCGGCAACCTATATTTTTGTTAGGTAATCTAACAGATGAAATAAGTGGTAATAAATTACCAACAAATGAACAAACATTAAAATTGTTATTTTACCACACCAAATACATGAAAAAAACAGTTTATGAAGGGTGTAAAATAGTCGTCAACGAAGTGAAAAAATTCTGGACCTTTGCTGGTATTTCTATACTAGATGATAAACGATGCATTCAAAAACTCGATACTTTATATGGAGAGTATAGAAAAGTGCATAAAAATGCGGGTGCATCATCAAATCAGCAAAAAGAAAAAGAGTTTTCTATTAAACTGGAAAGCTTGTTTGATATAGCGCATCACCAAGCTTTTGAAATGATCAGCAATGAAGCAAAAGCATTTTTAATCGATCAAAGATCGACAAGAGTATATCATTTAGATATTTCAGACCATCAGCAAGATTTTATCAAGGTATCTGGTAAGTTGAAAAATAAAGTTCACACTGTAAATCAAAGAGGTTTGTAGTAATTTTATCCATCGAAATATACCCGAAGAGAATTTTGAATTCATTAACACTCTATGATTTTGTGTACATCCAGGCCACAAAAATGAACATTTTTTCGTTTTTCGATTTTATTTTACTGAGTAACAAAGTGAGACATACTACTGAGAAACAAAGTCAGAGTGTTTTTCTACCAAAAAAAACAGTAAAAATTAAAACGACGGTCAATTCCATTCGTTTCATTATTTTCGATTTTTTTAGAATCGTAGGCTTACTTTAAATTGTACGGTATTTTTTAACAAAAAATTCTCTTCGTGTCCTGAAATAATTTTTCAAGTATTAATATAAATGTGAGGAGAACCATGCTTTTTGGAATGAAACGTTTGTAAAACACTTAGATTCATTCTTTATTGGTTCATATTGTTATATAATTGTTATATTTCATTTTAGGAAATCTAATCTTTGTTCCTGATGAACAAGCCGCTGAAATATCAGCTAGTGAAAGGATTGAAACGGTTTCTCGCAATGTGGAAGACACATTCAATAATGATGATTTACTGCGTCAAATTTCAGGTATATATGTTTTACGTATACAATTCTCAACTAAAAATCTATTTTTTTTTGAATAAATCAGTAACTGAGATCTTTTTACTCCATTTAATTGATATAATATTTATGAAATGCATTAAAAATGGATTATTTATGTCTTTTAGACATTGACTTGCCATCAAGCTCGAAAAGTACAGTCGAAGTGACGTCTACTGAAGAAACGTTGTCTTTTTCTTCACCGAGTCAAGGATCAGAGTTCGAAATAACTGGACGACATTATGATCAACAAAATATGAGAGGAACTATCAATATTATGACAGAAAAAGTTGTCGCTACGCTGGATAGTTGTAAAGTCTCATACAGAAATTCTGTTCGCATTATATCGGCTATAGCTGAAGCTTTAGGAGTTGACGTTGGCAAGTTAATTTTAAACAAAACTTCATTTAATGACTATCGGAAGAAGATTCGAGAAAAGGAAGCAATGAAGATCAAAAAATTATTTGGTGATGACGAGATTGCTACAGCTATTGTACATTGGGATGGTAAACTCATACCAGATAGTGTATCCTGTAAGCAAGTTGATAGGCTACCTATATTGGTTAGTTATGGTGAAGCTGAAAAACTTTTAAATGTACCCGCTTTATCTGATGGCAAGGGGATTACTCAGGCTGAAGAAATTTACCACGTTCTTTATGATTGGGGTTTAACAAAATCAATTAAAGCGTTATGCTGTGATACAACCAATGCTAACCTTGGCTGTCGGGCTGGAGCAGCGGTGATATTGGAACAAATGGTTGAAAATAATTTGCTATGGTTACCATGCAGACATCACATTTATGAACTGACTCTGACCTGTGTCTTCACTTCCAAATTACCAGGTACTAGTGGACCAAGCGTACCACTGTTCAAAAGATTTCAGAGTTCTTGGAGTACAATAGACAAAAAAAAATTTTTGAACGGATTGGAAGGAAATAAAATTCATAAAAGATTACTCAGCCAAGTTGTTGAAACGGACATTATCATAAAAAATCTATTGCATAATATTTTGCCTCGTGATGATTACAAAGAACTTCTTGAATTATCTAGAATTTTTCTCGGTACCGTTGACAGTCAAAACATTAATTTTTATAAACCTGGAGCCTTTCATCACGCGCGTTGGATGTCCAAGGCCATTTATTCTCTAAAAATTTACATTTTCCGGGATGTCTTTGAAATAACAAAGGAAGAGGAAGAAAGTTTATTGGACATTTGTTTGTTCATAGTATTTATATACGTAAGATTTTGGTATACAGCTTCTCTTGCCGCTTCAGCTCCAAGTCAAGATTTACAATTTTTGAAAGCCGTTTATAACTACAAGACTATCGATAAATGTTTGTCTGAAACGGTGTTGAAGAAAATAAAAAATCATTTGTGGTACTTGAGCCCAGAAGCAGTTGCACTCTCATTTTTTGATGAAACTATACCATTGGATGTCAAACGTAGAATGGTCAAAGCCTTGAAATCAGGTACTGAGTCCGACCTTGATTGTCCCAAAAGATATATAATTAATAATGACAAAGAAATTATAAATTTACAATCAAAAGGACTAGACTACTTCATAAGTTGTCAGACTTTACATTTTTTCGACAGATTTGATATTAAAAAAGAATTTTTAGAATTCGATCCAAAAACTTGGCCGAACAATCAGGACTATTTGGAAGGTTCAAAAATTGTTAAAAACATGAAAGTAGTCAACGACTTAGCGGAGAGAGCTGTACAATTGACACAAGAGTACATAAATGTATTAACCAAAGATGAACATCAAAAACAGTATTTACTTCAGGTAGTAAGTGATTACAAAAATAGATTTCCAAGTGCAACAAAAGAGTGTGTCACAAAAAAAATGAAATTGCAATAGTTAAACAGTATATTTTCATGATTTATGATTAAAAGTAATCGCATACATCAACTATTGTAGTAGTAACTACTGTACATTAACAACCAATAAATTATTATAAAATGACTAATAAAGTGAATTGAACTCTTTCAAGACCTTGACAATTGGAAACATACATATATATATAATATATAATATATATATATAAATGCATTGGATCATTGAAAAGTTAAGTAGCTCAAATATATTAAAAATCATTAAAAACACGAAAAAAAAAAATTTAACCTTTCGAAAACTTATGAACAACTACTTTGTCATCAATATAAAAAATTGACCAACTAAAGACATCATAATAGAAGTAGAATCCACAATTTAAAGTGAGCTAATAAATATGGTAGGCGAGAAAAAAATTGAAATCTAAAAAGTGAAAAAATCCCATGTTAATTAAATGGGAAAAGTATCGTCATTTAGGCAAGGGTTAAGGGCATGTGAAAATTTTTTTTTTTTTTCCAAAGTTGTTTTTGGACTATAAACAAACGATTTGAACCATACCCAAGTGGAAAAAGTCAATTTGGGAAATAACGGACACCCTAATGCGCATGCAGACGACACAAACAAAGCCCTCATATGACGCATCACTAGCCACTTCCACGATGTCACCAAAGCAAAAGTTTCGTGATTGGTCACGTTTGTGACGACACGTCATTTTCTGTATACTTATAGCGCCCATCTGTCAGATTTGATGATTAATATAAGAAGTGTAAACGAAGTTTTGACATTATGCGATGCAGAACATGAATAGATTTTATTAAAAAGTTCATTTTATAGTTCGATGCAATAAAATATGTCAAATTACCTTTGTCTGTAAAAGTGGGTGGGTATAAATTTAATTAAGGTATAAATATTATTTATATAAGTTCATATACAACGGAAGATAATTTCTGGCTTCATGGCAGTCGGATGTTAAAAACTCGTCTAATAATCTATATCTTTGAAGAATTGATTCTGAATCATAATATAATTTCGTAATGAGGATCAATCACGTAAATATTAAATAATAATGATTAATTGAAATAAAATGGTGAACGCGTGTCGCTCGAGTAATAGAAAATAGGAAAATAACAACTTCGTTGAAGATAGCGTTATGCACATTATAAATCTTGTACGTAAGAGTGCAGATCAATTAAATTTTGTAAAAAAGATTGAATTGACATGATTATTAATTCGAATTGAGTTTTGATCTCGTATGGCGGTGATAAGTGCTAAAAAATAAAGATATTAAAGTTTGTATCGGTTGAACACGATGAAAATATTTTTTTATATTCATGTAGTCTAAATTCTTTCAAAAGAATCAGCTTTTAGTTTCAAAAAAGATTGTCCTATTTGGTAACTTCACATTGCGAGTAAACGTTGGCATTTACGAAAGAAAGGATAGGAATATTTAGCATTCCAGCGCTACAAACTTCAAACTTGTGATTCGTGCGAATTTATCATGTATGAATATGCATCATTAGCCTTCAGTTTATACAAATTTACATGCAACGTAATTCGATGTTTTCAGCCCTTATTCCATAAAATACTCTTCTATTTTTTCTCTAATTTTTCATCAAGAAACGGATTTTTTTTCTAAAAACAGCATTATAAATTTTGGATTTCCATTTTTTTTCAAAATCAAGTCGAATTCACAGCATTTTGAACGCATTTTTTTCCCAGAATCTACAGCTTTTTGACTTTTTGAAATTCAATAAAAAATATTAAAATAGCTTTCACTTCTTATTTTAAATTTATACTTGCCCTTACAAATATGATGATTTTACCTCGCTGTTCATAAATATGGGAATAAAAAAGTAAATCAATTTTTTCAGAATTTTTTTTAAATCAACAAAAGCACATTTTTTTAGATATGATACATTGTTTTCTGAAATTGCGTAGAATTCATTTCTGAATTTTTGCGTAGCTAACATAAAAAAATTCTGACAAAAGGCTACTTTTTTTTAACAACGAGGTAAAAACATAATATTTGTAAGCGCAAGTATAAATTTAAAATAAGAAGTGAAAGCTATTTTAATATTTTTTTATTGTATTTGAAAAAAAAATTAAAATGACTGTAAATTCTACAAAAAAGTCAGTGCATTCTAAACTTGCTCAGAAAAATATAATTACAAATAGTTTTTGAAAAAAAAAATGAAAATCAAAAATCCATAATGCTCCTTTTAGAAAACATTCATTTTTTGCCAAAATATTGAAAAAAAAGAACTCATTTTTTTTACGCTCGATGTATTTTTTATCTGAAAGTACATCATAAACTGTGTAAACTTGCTTGTAGTCATTCCATTTATTAGATTCATAGTTTCTGAGTTATTGCAGCCTGAACCAAGAAGGGTAAAGCAGAATTAAAAAATATATTTAACTATATGTGTCAATGGAAAAAACTGCCAATTCGAAAAATTCCTAAATACGTGTCCCTTTATTTCTTGTATGGAAAAACATTTAAAAAACGCACATAGAGTAAAAGCGGTCAGGGTTTGGGAATGTAAAAGTGAAGAGAAGTGCCCTGTATTATAGATTCTATTTGGGTCTATATAAATAAAACAAGCATTTAAACAGAACATGAAAAAACAAATTATATCAACGCAAATGAATTCCATGGTATCCAGAGGAAAAATCAGCAGTATCAACCATAGAATATCCGATAAAAAAATCCGAGCTGAAAATAAATGTCCTTTCGAATTCATTCAGAATCAAATCAAATCAATCAATCTGTCAATCAATCAATCAGTCAATCAATCAATCAATACTATCAAAACAAAAATTCAAATATAAAAAAAATGAAATCAATGCCAAAAGATTATAAAATGCAATAGGTGTATGAAAAAAATAGTACGGTACAAAAAAAAACAAAACAAAAAATTTCAACATCTAATTTACGCCCAGTAGTAAAGTTCGTGATATCAATAGTACGGCAACCATTTCATTGATTACTGTGAAATATTCACATGAACATCCCGACAATGATGGGCATGTAGTCGGTGTATCACTTCCGGAATATCCCAGGCCAAGTAGCTTCGAGCGAAGTCTGTACTCAGATGGGTGACCCCTTGTTTACACGCAAAAACATGAATTTTCTTATTTATTAACATTTATTTCCGCAAATAATTTGATTCCTATGTTTAATTCCCATGGTTCAATTATCGTTTGATTTTATATTGAGACAGGAAAATATCGTCTTCAAATCGTTTGCTCGACTAAAGACTATTGTAGTTATTTAAATGTTGTGTCTTTCGACAAATTTGAGCGCCAATTATACACAGATGGGTATAAATACGTGAGATCTTAGATGACCAGTCAATCACGTGATAATATCATGTCAATTTTAACGAATACGGCGTAAGAAGTCGCTCCTTTTAGGTCGTTCCTTCCATCATACGAATTTCCCGGGTGGCTGCTACGACGAAGAACTTATTAGCGAGTCTACATCTGACACTTGACCTGTATGGAGCGATCTCGATCTGTTAGAGTTCGATATATTGTATTCCGTCCTTACTGTCTCAGTAAAATCGTATAGTTCAAATTATTAGGCAAATTGTAGAATATCATATTTGGTATGTGTGTGTGTGAGAGTACTTTGAATGAGAATAATTGTTAGAGTGGATCTAGCTACTCTAAAATCTGCATTTTGTCAAGTTGTCCACGGAAATAAAGGAAGGACGTTTGTAACGGAAGTATTTAAAGGACGAAATAAAAGGAATGAATTGTTAATCACCAATAGAAACGGAAGTTCATTGTTATACTTTTATTCTGCTTGCATGATCCTCGTTTCACCTTTGACTCTGATTCTCGCCTTTGGTTCCACCAACTGGACCTATTTCTCTTGCTCTCGCTAGTCGTCAAGTTTTTGTTCGTATTATCTACTAGCTAGTAGTGCCCAATAAAATTCTTAAATTCGGTAAAAGTGAAACAGAACCCTGCCAGCCGAAGGACGACGGCCGCGACATATGTGGTGTATCAAAGAAAAAAAAATACACCGGTTTCAATACCGATTGGTCGGTCAAGTACTATGCGCGCATACACTCAACGTACGGTTATAAACATTTATCAAATTGTTACAAATGATAAATAAGAATTATTTAAAAAAAACGCTTGATTAAATTGCAGGATTTCTGGACTGCCTACAAATATTTCGGGACGTTTCTAAGATCAGCGCGGTATTGAAACTAATTGAAGCGCTCTATTCTTCGGTGCGGAGTGAGCGTAAACGAAGCGGTTTGTGAGTACCAATGCATACAAACTTCGAAAGATATTTTATCCTTCTTAAGAAGGAAAAAACTGGAGCCCTAGATGAAGAAAATTTGTACCAGGTATTTCTCATGAGCTCTTTGATAAGCGCTATGAAAACATTCAAATCCTAGATGCTACATATAATAATGTCAAAAAAGTGGGTTTTGACATTATTATATGATAAACATCGAAATAAGCTACTTGAAAAAATATTAAAAATCAAAACATTTTCAACATTTTGGTCATTTCATGAAAGTACCTACAACGTTTTTCTTTTATATGCAGAGAGATTAAAAACGTACAATTGTAAAACTATTATCCATGAATTTCAAGATTTTCAATGCTATGAAATTTGTTAGTTACATTATTCGAAATACATAAGATTAAGGCATCTTCTCACTTTAAACGCCTCAAAAATAGGCTGTTTTTGCGATTTTTTTTCGAGGATTTTTGCTTAAAATTATGGGATAAAACGGATCCTATGTAATAAACACATCTTTCAAGTACATGAAAAAATTTTTATTTTATTTTTTTAAACAATTATTATAATACATCAGTAGCATTGAAAAACCCGTGTAAAAATGTTATGGTCGTGGCTTGTTGATGGTATCTCCGAGACGGGTCGTCTGAAACAAAAAAATAAAACTGTTTTAGATTCAGTATGTCAGTGGCTATAGCGCATATCATCAGATTTTTGATATTCGCGAAAATAACAAAATGGCGCACGTTTTTCGAAAAAGTAAAAAAAAACCACGATTTTTTTGCAGTTTTTTGTAAAAAAAAAATTCTTAAAATCAAAATTTAAAAAATCTGATGATATGCGCTATAGCCATAACTATGAAGCATATGTCATTCAAATTTCATGACAATCGGCCGGATAGTTTCCGAAATTTCATCAACAAAGCACCGAAAAACCTTGTTTTGAGATAACTGCGTTTAAAGTTTTGGAGGGATCGCCGGGTACTCTCAGGTAGTCACCTAACGGTCGCCAAAAAATGTAGTTAGACTCGTCCGATCTTTATGAAATTTCGAGATGACATTTTTGAAGATATGTACTTTCAAAATTTAAAAAAAAAAAAAAATCGATTTTTTTAAATTTCCAAAGTGAGAAGACGCCTTAATTTTTCATCAAGATTGCACCGAAATTTCGGGTTCAAAGGGAGTATGTACTCACCGGCAAGGATAGAGATAGTCTCCTGATCCATGAAGCCTAGAAGTTGTGGAACTTTGTTGAAGTTTCCATTCGGATATTTTTTTATTGAACAATGGCAGATAAAAGGATCACTAGTTAGGCTTAGATCTTCAAGAGTCGGTGTGAACGGTGTGATCTGTATGGAATGTTATATTATACCATGTCGTATGTTGGAAGATAATCAAATTTCTATTTATATACTTTGAAATGTTGTTATTCATTCACAATGAAATATTCACGACAACGTAATAGGAATATTATGTAAGTTAAAAAAAAATACGGAATGGACGAAAAAGTAATCTGTATCGCCAAATATCTTTGGAAATTGATTAATACATTCAAGACGGAGCCGATTTCGATGGACTTTCCGTTCGGCCGACGGAAAATGCTCTGCTCATGTGTATGCTTGGTCCTCGATCCTCCGGGATTGACATAATTTTGAAAGCGTTAATATATGATGTATAAAAAAACGTAAGAGGTAATTATATAAAAATTAATCCATTCGTCGACCGAACGGAAAGTTTAGTATCAATCCCCAAAGATCGGCACCATTTCAAATGTGTTACTGAAGTTGTGAAACCTTAATTGTTTCCAAAGACTAATAAATAACTGACCGGGTTTACGACAAATGCTAGTTCAACGAGTTTTGCGGCCGTAGCTGAGTAAAGAGTCTTGAGATAATGGCTCTTGATCCATGGAAACACTCCTAACAATCTTGCGAGTGTCTGGGCTCGTCCAATAGCGTCATCTCGTTTGGTGAATCCCAAAGACACTAAAGGGGTTCCACTCATTGATATTGCTCCATGAAAAAGTCCTGTATTTTGGAGCATAAACATTATTAACAATTTCCAATCATTATGTTTAAAGATTTTTTCAATTCTAGTGGGAAAAAATAAAAATACGCACCTGTTGATTTTTCTGACAACATTTGAAAACCAACTGATACAGCCCAGCACTTTCACCAAAGATCGTAACGTTTTTTGGATTACCACCAAATTTTTCTATATTAGCCTGTACCCATTTGAGAGCGAGATTCTGGTCCTTAAGGCCCGCATTACCAGTCGCGTTTCGATAACCCAGGTTTCAAAAACCTGATAATTTATAACCCCATATATTTTTGTGGTAATTTATTATGCTGGCTATTTAAGGTAAAATAGCTGATGCAGACTAGTCAAGTGAGTGCTAAATGTTCAAAATACATTTATGCAAAGTTTAATGCACTAATTAAATGAATTGATGCTTGATTTGTATTACGGTGTGCCTTATTAACCTAAAAAAATATTAACAACAATAGATTTGCAAAACCTTCAACTGATAAATGCAAAATTCCACAATGTCATATTTTCTTCGAGATTTTTCAAAGAATAATCCGTATTTTTCAACCGATTTAATGCATCAATTGTTTAATGTAGATCGGTGAATTTGAGCCATCCAAGATGAAGGACTGACAATTTTTGTAGTTACATATAAATACGAGATGAATCGATATTTGCAACTTAAACGCTATTTACCATCTAGTTTGGTAGTAATTAATTCGTAAAAATCGACTGTTTCCAGACATTTATCCCTACGATCATAGAAAAATCGTATGCACGTCAAGACTTATTGAATTTTTACATTTGGTACTTCCAAGATTTCGTAATAAAAAATTAATCACTGTATTCCGCGAATATTCCTGAATATAAAAGTGCTTGGGTTTTTGGACGTTACCATTAAAAATCGACTGAAAAATAAAAAATTATTCGTTGTAAAATGATTGAGATTTCCATAGGAATGACACGGGAAAGAGCGCGAGAGCGCTTAGCAACTCTGTATTCAGCGTCTGCTAGAACATGCCTTCAGACGTGACAGTTTGCCAATTTGACTGTGTTTTTCTTTCTTGTTCTTGAATGTTTTTACCGTATTTGATAAATATCGATAGAATTAATGGTAATAGGTAAACTAGCAAAATCTCTGTCGTCGCGTAATTCCTTTGTGTAAATACTCTATATAAGTTATAAACACAACTGATAGTTTCGGCAGACGACAGTAACGGCCATGACACGTTTTACAATCCACTACGCTCGTTAAATTTCAATTAGTAAACATTTTTTGAACAATAAAATCGTATAAAAATATCCATTCTCCGCTGTTTATATTTCAAAAATAATAAAATTATAATTTCAAAAACAATTTTGCATTTGCAAACTTTGGTCTATAATAGGTACTGCAAAGATCACGTAGCCGTCACCGATCTACCTTAATTGGCTAAAAAATGTACATAAACCAATTACTGTAATTTTCATATTAACAAGTTTGGAAAAAAACCTACGCGGTGAATTCGTAGCATTCAATACTTCGGTCCACGGTTTTACGAGGACTGGAGGCTTTTAAACAATTAGGAAATTCACTCAAATATGTATTGTACAGAGAGAGAGAGAGTCATAATCGCAAATAAAGGATTCACTTGGTCATATATGCTTTAAGAGATATTAATTTATTTGGTAACTTTATGAAGTTGCAGCTTAACTTGTTGTGGGGAATGAACTATCATCATTTTTAGGCCAGTCTCCAGAGCAAAATCAAAAACATTAATTTATACTACACGAATTATTGAGTGAATAGGATCATTTTGACATGAATTTGAGGTATTCAATTTTGTGACCTTGAATTCGGAGCGGAAGGCCTTGGGAAAATCACAAACAGGTACATATTTATAAGTTTTGCGCGTTATCTCCGAAATTATCACAAAATCCAACATAATCATAACGACTTTTTTATTCTCTGTAAAATGACGATGAAAACAAAAAAAAGTTGATTATTTACATTCATTTGATCCGGAGATATGATGAATCGTAGATTGACCTAAAATGCTGGAAAAACACTGAAAAATACCACTTTTTAACATTTTGTGCGATATCTCCGAAACTATCAGAAAATCCAACAGGGCCATCAATTACTTTGTTGTATCCTATAAAATTTGGAGTTGAATGAAAAAATAATTAAGTACCTATGCTAGTTTTTTTCGGAAATATGGGGAATCAAAGTTAGACCAAAAATGACTTTTTTCATATTTCGTGCTGTAATATTTTTTTAACGAATAGGATCGGTAAAAGTAATAAAATTTCAGAACGACTAATACAATATTAATATGTTCGAAAGCGGGGATTTTTGCAGAGAAACGTACCATTCATTTTTTTAAATTTGTAATTCACTTACACTAGACAACATTTTTATACCGTATTTTTAGGTATTTTTGACAGATTTTTTCGTGCTAAACACGAATCTGGCTGCCAAAAGTGCCGGTCACCCAAGAATTTTCAACAAATTGAGGCTCGCGCAAAATTACAAATTAGCGAGAACCACCTCCCGTTCAGTTGAAAAACGAACAGAGTGTTTCTCGTTATTTGCTTGTAATATAATCTGTGTAGGAAAAAAGTTGGTTACGGGATTTTTATCGACCGAGCGTATTTCACATTGCCTTGAACGTCTTTCATATGGCCTTAATCGTAATTTTATAGGAAATAACAAAGTCCCTATGATGATGTCGGATTTTGTGATAGTTTCAGAGATAACGCGCAAAACTTATAAATATGTACCTATTTCTGACGTTTCCAATTCCTTCTACTTCGAATTCAAGGTCACAAAATTGAATACTTAAAATTCAAGTCCAAATGGTCCTATTCACCCAATAATTCGAGTAGTATAAATGAATAATTTATTCCCTTCATTTTTCTGCTTTGGGGTCTTTATTATAACTTTTTGTAGGATGTTATTTTTCAGAGTAATGTCTGACGACTGCGTGTGGGATGTAAATACACTGGTCTCGTTGAAGCCTTTTAGAAAATTTCTATGATGTTATTTTTCAGAGTAATGTCTGACGATTTAGTGTGAGATGTAAATACACTAGTCACTGAAGCCTACCTTGAATCTTATATAACCAAGCGGTAACTCGGCAAATCTGATGCCTTTGAAAGAAGCATATTTAGTCGAATGGACAGAAGTGCAAATATCACCCTGCACTGGACCAGTGGAAGTATCGATGACAGCTGTAAGTTGTAATTTCATTAGCCACGGATCGACCGATTAAACTTACAAGGATTATCGCTACCAGTGAAAACATCATGATTATACTTGTTGCCACAAACTTCTAGCTCGTATACACCAAGGTCCGTGGATTGGTAGCATTGCATTAGTGAGGTTTTCTCAAAAGCAGCCATTTTTGGTGTACGGAAAAGTGTTTAGTGTATCGGTGTGTATTTGTGTTCGTAACCGTCACTGAACTATAGATATACTGGTTATGAGTATTGCGCCATTTTTGGTCCGTGTATAGAAAAAATGTATGAGAAGACCTTACTAATGCAATACTACTAACCATTCAATCCACGGACCTTGGTATATGCATGAAAACAACTCTTTTAAGGAGGTTGTATCGTTTCTTATGTAAAAATTATTTTCCAACTTTACACAATAAAATTTTGTAAATAGAAAGCTTAAGACAGTATTAAACTTCTGGCGGAATATGCCGATGATTCATCGTCTCAAAATTGAGATATTTATTGTTAAAATTCGCAATTTTTTGAAAGCTTCCATAAGAGCCCATGTTAAACTTGTCATTTTCAACAATGAATATCTCGATTACCAGGCGGTGAAACCTCTCCAAATTTTTCACACATAATTAAATGCTGTTCAAGAAGATTCACGCCAAATTTCAATACATTAACTTGAAATAATCAAATATAATGTATTTTTCGTATGATGTCATATAAATATCGATACAACTTCTTTAAGAGTTATCGAGCTCACGTGACCAATTTAAAATCGAGGGTAACTCCTCGTGTTGAGAAAGCCTGAACTAGACGCAAATCAGCAGTCGCGTACTTAGCGGTGAATCTTTCAACTAATCTGAAGTAATAGTGTCGGTATGGCAGAATATTGATTTTTATTGGTATTACACGTGATATGATGTGCCCTGTCCAACTTTATTTTTTTTTTTTTTTTTAATTGCGTTGTTGTAGGTGATCGACCAGGATTTCGTCATTGTATCGTCACACACGCGCTTTTCGCTTTGTACAGCTGAATATGATTCAATAAAAAATTATATATATATATATATATATATATATATATATGTGTGTGTGTGTGTGTGTGTATGTGTGTGTGTGTCAGATATAAAATAATAATGGTAGAAATAATAATGATAATTTCGATTATAAAATAAAACAACAGTGTGACTCACTGACTGCCGCAGTGACACGGCTTACACCCTTTTATTGAAGACTCGATATAATTATAAAATTTCCGAATAAAATAAAGTCACTCGATAGCAGTGCTAGTGAGATGCGTTGCATAGAGCCTCTTTCCAAAAACGAGTCCTTTCGACCCGATGACCCAAAAGAGAATGACTTAATACCTGAGACTTATTAGTCTCTCCACATATACATTTTCCTAGGCCTCTACGCAACACAACACACTCGTGGTACATACACCACGCACCACCAACGGGGTAGGTCTTTCTTAAAAATGTCCTGTCGTTGTTCTGTCACCCGACGCCTGCCACTTGGCATTCCATCGCCAAGGATCGAGAGCGCTCTTGGAAAATTTATTTTTACTGCGATGCGACATATTTTGCGCAAATTCATCATTCTTGACGATGACGCCGATATAGAGCGGACAAAGATGACGAATACACAGCGAATCGCTTTCATATATTATATTGGAGTTCCTCTCGGACTTGTTGCGGTCGTGCTCTGATGATGGATTTTTTCTAAAAGTGTCGAGAATTTTTTTCAAGGTACTTTTTTTCGACCCTGACATGTACATGCCATTCGATAGAGAGTCGCACAAAACGAATTTGTAGCCTATTGTAGAAAGAGACCTTTTTATTAATTTTTTTTTTTGAAAAATATCGAAGTCCCGAAATCCTCGATTTTCTTCTGTCCAGATTTTTTTTAAAGGTTCTTTTTTTCAACCCTGACACGTACATGCCATTCGATAGATATCTAGTTGGAACAGAATTATAGCCTATCGTGGGAAGAGATTTAAAAATTTTTTTTTTCGAAAAATATCGAATTCCAGAGATCCTCAATTTTCTTCGAAGTGTCGAGATTTTTTTTCAAGGTGCTTTTTTTTGACCTTGTCACATGCATACCATTCGATAAAGTGTCGCATGACACGAATTTGTAGCCTATCGTAGGAAGAGACTTTTTTATTTTTATTTTTTTTCGAAAAATGGAAGTCTAGACATCTTCGATTTATTCCTAAGTGTCTTTTTCCTAATTTATTCCTAAGTAAGTAAGAGATTTTTTTTCAAAGTATTTTCTTTTCGACCCTGACACGATAGGCAACGAATTCGCTTCAAGTGATTCTCTATCGAATGGTATGTCCGTGTCAAGGTCGAAAAAAGTACTCTCAAAAGCAATCTCGACACTGAAAAAAATCGAGCATCTTTGAATATCAATATTTTCGAAAAAATTTTTTTTTTTAAATCTCGTCTCATGATATGCTACAAGATTCTTTCAGGCGATTCCCTATCGAATGGTACGTATGCCAGGGTCGAAAAAAGTTACTTTAAACAAAAATCTCGACACGTATTAGAAAAAAATAAAAAATCTCTGGATTTCGATATTTTTCGAGAAAAATTTTTTTTAAAATCTCCACAATACGCTACAAATTCGTTTCAGGTGATTCTCTATCGAATGGTATATCTGTGTCAGGGTTAAAAAAAGTCCTCTAAAAAAAAAATCGCGACACGGAAAAAAATCGAGGATCTCCGGACTTCGATATTTAAAAAAAAAAATCTCTTCCCACGATAGGTTACAAATTCGTTTCATACGGTTCTCTGTCGAATGACATGTACGTGTCAGGGTCGAAAAAAAGTATGCTCAAAAAGTCTCGACACTTAAAAAAAAGGAAGATCTCGGGACTTCGATTTTACGAAAAAAAAAGATTAGAAAAATCTCTTTTTACGATAGGCTACAAATTCGTTTCAGGTGATTCTCTATCGAATGGCATGTACGTGTCCGGTTCGAAAAAAG
Source organism: Rhimphoctona megacephalus (assembly GCA_963989365.1). Classification (NCBI taxonomy): domain Eukaryota; kingdom Metazoa; phylum Arthropoda; class Insecta; order Hymenoptera; family Ichneumonidae; genus Rhimphoctona; species Rhimphoctona megacephalus. The sequence goes on along the minus strand of OZ022420.1, from coordinate 12,838,165 downwards.
TATCTTCAAAAAAACTATGACACTTAGAAAAAAATCGAGCATCTGAAATTCGATTTTTGGAAAAAAAAATGAAAAAAATCTCTTCCTACGATTGGCTACAAATTCGTTTCATGCAGTTCTCGATCCAATGGTATGTATGTGTCAGGGTCAAAAAAATAGTACCTTTCAAAAAAACCTCGACACTTAGACAAAAACCGAGTATCTCTGGACTTCATTGATTTCCTAAAATGATAAATTGCCTTGGGGTTCAAGTTTAGGCTATCGACGATACTGGTGTTTGTGCGCTTTTACCGACAAACACGACTAGCGAACCTATCGTCAAAAGCTGGAACTCGAAAGCCATAGCTTTCGAGTTCCAGCTTTGCTAATGGAGTGCTAATATGGCCGCTACCACGCGATTTTCACCTGGAATCCAATATTCCGGATTTCTCGTCCAATTTCGGTTCAAATTGCTCCATAAATTTTTAAAAAGTGCAGTGAAGTGGTGCAAATTCGGTTCTGGTCCGTAGTGTTGTGCGAGATGTATGTTGAATTCGTGATAAAATAGAATATTTTAGTGACGTAAAACCTGTCATGCACGAGCAAACCTTTTCGCGTTTGCCGTAATTTTTTGTGCTCATGAAAAAAATCTGGAATAAAAAATAGGACCACACCCGGAATCGTATAATTAAAACAAATTTATTCGCATTTTTTTGAATTATGTAAATGCGATATTCGGGACGAAATCCGGAATATTAGAATTTTAACCCCTTGAGCGGCATTGACGCCATTTGGCCATATACGGCATATGGTCAAATGGCGTCATTGCTGCTCAAGGGGTTAATTTGTTTTTAAGCCACGTGGCGTCACTTATGTCATCGCTCGATGACTCTTAAAGGTTCCTAGCATCAGCGGCCTCATGCTGATTCAACGTCGTAAATATTTCTGTCTGTTTCAACTTTCAATTTAGCAAAAAAACCAAAAAAGTACTTGGAGAAAATGAATCTTTGAATATTACCGTGCAGTCACCGTGACGTGATCGAATTCCCTATTTGAAATGGAAAATTTTATCGGAGTGTCTAGTAGATTTTGATAACAAGTAAAATATTGGAGACACATATTTTACATTGTGTGATACAAGAGACATTTCACCGACAGTCCATTACTTTATGGCTTCCAGAAATTTCTGGGTAAAAGTGTCGGAATTATGATGATTATTTCGATATTTATTTTGAAATTTTAAATAAGCTTCACGGTAAACGTTACCATGTGGCATAGTGAAAATTCCTCTTCAAGTGTTTCACACCAGGACAGCTTAGTCGTGGGGAATATAGTAGGGATACGATGTCATCATTGGCTTCTTTCATGTTCTTTTGGCATCAGGGGACTTTGTCGAAACTGCGTAAATTCTACAGGCTCAGTCGAGTGCATGATCCCGACGCCAACTTTGGCCGACAGGTGGCAGCGCGCTTCTTGGTTCGTGTTAGCAGACCGTTCACTGGATTCTTATATAATCCGGTTGCTACTTCAATTTTTATATAATCTGTCATATTACTAACCAGGCTGTCTTTGCTAGCAATTGGCATATGCCTGCTAACACATGCCTGACAAAAGTTTGTCTTGAAAAACTCGATTAGAGTTTAGAGTTTCGACATTATGAATTTTTGTAAAGAAAAAAGAGTATAAGCATAAATTAAAAGTAGTTTTGTAATTTTATTATATTCTTTATTTTTTTCTTAAGCAGTGACAAATTATAAAAATAAACGATATTATTGTTATTGTGATTGAACAAAAAAAATCGTTTTCACATGGTGAGCTTTATTTTTTCAAGTTGATACTCATCAATTTTAGGTCACGTCACGTATATTTTACTGTCTATAATGTTTACTGTGCAAGAAGTGTAAAAATACGGCGCTTAGTATTTGAAAGATTACGTTTCAGATGTTAAAAAAACGAATAAATATAATTTATCAACGTATCTTTACGTTCAAGTACATCATGGTAATTTTTACAGTGAATTTTACGGTAAAAATTACTGTTTAATTCTCTTTGCGTATCGACAAACGTAATTAGTTACTGATTCAATACAAATGAACGATAAACACTATTGTCATGTATAGAAAAACGAACAATTTTGCTGATTAAAATGTTGGACAAAAGCACGTACGCCTTTCTAATTCCATTTTTATCAGCGCTCACGTCACCTTACTTCTTTCTATGCATCTATTCAACATGGCACTCAAAATATACATAGTAGACCGTTTACCATTCTTCCCGAAGCTTCTCTTATCACCCGTTTCAGTTTTTATGATACAGGTTAGTCGGCTGAGTGTTAAAATATAGCGTGACCTTTTCATAATCAAAGTTCTAAGAACATCGATGGATTTGTTTTACCACGAACATCGATGTTTTCTTGGACTTACTCATTTAAAAATTTTCTGAATCAATTTTGACAATCCGTGTTCGAGTTAATCAAGGAATTAGTCATTAGAATATTTGTCAACCTTCACGGCTAAAAATAAGTATTTTTAGCTGTGATTTCACTCTGTGCACTAAAAGTGTTATTCTGTAAATAAATTTAAAAATTGTTAAAACTAACAGTTTCCTATGAGCTTTATTATGAAGGGTAACACAATATAAATCATAAAACTATCTTTTGATCCTAGACGATGAGGCAAAATTGATTCCAGCTCATGTATATTTTGATTCCAATAGGGGAATTGCTTCGTTGAAATCGTCAAAGACTTTTCCGGTGATAGACTCGTCTTGCAAAAGCTGGACTCTTCAAGGGAATCGGTTTTCACGTCACCAGGGATTCTCCAAAGAAAATACAATCTCGTCAGGTCAAAGATATACAAACAAGTTCAAGCCAAGTATAGAATTCTTAAGAGATGCTTCTACCGGTCACACACTAAAATTTGAAACTAATTTAAACATGGAGGACGAGTTTTCAAGCATAAGGAATAGAATTCTTCCAAAATGATTACTCGTTTTTTTTTGTATACATATACAATGTTTCAGTAAAAGGCAGAAACATTAGTAAAAACAAAATGAAAAACAAAAAAAACAAAAAAGAAATTTAGTTCACATATTACAAAAGAACAGTATTCAACTTCCCGGGAGAAATAAATGTAATCCTAATTTTATCTCAAGATCGGCCATTTTCATTTTACCTTGAACTTTTATATACGAGCCTCGCATAGCTCGTGTAATAAAAATCTATATTCGTATTCAAACTGTGTAAATAATCATGTGCAACTTTACTGCTGTTATAAAAACATCTTGGAATTTAAAATTTTTCGACTTTAAAAAAAAATCAATACTGCGTTAAAATGTTCGCATGGTATACGTGGTTTCCACTTTCGAGATTGAATGGATTTAACTTCAAGATTAACTTGAATAATCGAGCTTTAATATGTCACCAAAGCGCAAAAACGAGTTTCTACTTCCGTGCCATGTTATAATAGTTATCTCTGGTTTTCAGGAAAATTTCTCGTGACAGCTCAGATTTTGGGTGTTGAAAAGTTTTCGAAAAAAATTACGTGGCTGCTATAAATTTTGAGTATTATCAAACCGGCATCGAATTTTACTTCGAACTTTTTCAACTTCGTCCGAATTATGACGTTAATTCGTTAAAATTAATTTTTAGTGTCTCGCGAGTAGGAAAGAATGAGAGATTATATTATATCCTGATAATAATTACGAGTGTATATTTTAAAAATACGTTATAAAATACGCTCATCATCTTAATTTTGTTGACTTTGTTAATTGGCAAAATGAATTTTGAATCACCATCCAAAAGCATAACAATTTTATTTCTTTGACGATGTTATTTCGAAATCCACATATTACAAAATTCAAAGAACGTTGAGAATTTTTTCATCAATCAGAGAGGGAATTTTTATGAATTCATATTTTTCTGATTTTTTTTTTAATCTGTGGAGGTATGCAACGAATCTCCTCATTCTATTTCTCAAAAAAACTTCAACGTTTGTTTATGCTTTTGTTCGTGATTTTGATATGTTTTTATTTCAACACATACTGGTTTACCACGTGCCCACCTATGTAAATAATAATGCTCCTGCAATCCATTATTGATGTACATGACAAAAAATATAATCTTTTTTGTCGAAAAATAAAATATTTGCCCAGCGATTCAAAGAAAATAGAGTGATCATAAATTGATGTTTAATTAAATTCTTCATCAACAATTTTTTCGGTGTTGCAAAACTGTCTGTTTCCCATTGCCAGAAACTTTTATTCTCATGCCGAAACTACCATTTTCATTCCCTGATTCACAAAGTCATAGTCATGTGAATGTGCTTCTGCTTGAGGTAAAAAAAATCTAAGAGTAGCTCCCCTTCTCTCTCTCTCTCCCTCCCTCCCTCCCGCCCCTCCCTCTCCCTCTCCCTCACCCCTCCCTCCCCTCCCCTCCCTCTCCCTCACCCTCACCCTCACCCTCACCCTCACCCTCACCCTCACCCTCACCCTCTCCCTCTCTCCCTCTCTCCCTCTTTCCCTCTCTCCCTCTCTCCCTCTCTCCCTCTCTCCCTCTCTCCCTCTCTCCCTCTCTCCCTCTCTCCCTCTCTCCATCTCTCCCTCTCTCCCTCTCTCCCTCTCTCCCTCTCTCCCTCTCTCCCTCTCTCTCTCTCTCCCTCTCTCCCTCTCTCCCTCTCTCCCTCTCTCCCTCTCTCCCTCTCTCCCTCTCTCCCTCTCTCCCTCTCTCCCTCTCTCCCTCCCTCCCTCTCTCTCTCTCTCTCTCTCTCTCTCTCTCTCTCTCTCTCTCTCTCTCTCTCTCTCTCTCTCTCTCTCTTTCTCTCTGGCTGCAAAATTATTTTTGTTATTCTGTTTTACTAACTTTTCGGTCTGACCATATTTTATACAAGAACACGGACATACACGCACACGCAAATAGGTATGAAGGCATTAGACATGAATCCACGAAGCCCGACGCCTCGCACATACCAGACTCTGTTCACCCTCATCTGTCTCCTTTTGCTCTCACTCGTTCTTTACTCTAGGCGAACGGACGCGTACCTCGCGCGTATCTCGGCTCATTCGCTCTCCATTTCTCGCGCACCTCTCACCGGCCACCATTTTTTTAACATTTTTTTATCTTCTCTTGTTTTTTTCCCTTGAAAATTACAGTTTTCCCGGAGTTTCGTCGTTAAGTACAGCCTGCACATCCGCGTTATAATGTCAGGCAGGCCCTAGTCCACCAACCCCTCCCTAAAATCCTACACCGTAGTCCACGAAACTTACGACTCTCGGTGGGTAATACGTTTTCCATTACGGGCTGACTGGGAACCTCACGCCCGAGAGTTTCCGTTTGAACCCTTTTCCCTCTTTCCCTCACTGTCTCTGTGTCTTCATCTCTGCTCCATAACTTCCTCTTTGGTAAAAAAGCGAGAAAGGTGAGAAAAAATTACCCCTGTAATCGCTAAAGCTTGGCACAATAGATTTCTTTGTCGGAAAAATGTACATATCACGAATCATAGCTGGTATGTAAAAAAATGATAATTTCCATGCAGGGCGAACATGCTGTTTCGTGATTCTCCACTGTGCCAACAAAAAATCGCCCAGACATTCATATACACACATATATATTTTTCTTTCGGGAGAATTTAAACTTTGCGATGACAAGAGAGCGCATTTCCAAAAAAAAGAAGCGTCGCTTTCTTCTTTCGGAAGAAATTTTCCACGAGTCATCCAACCCGCGGCTCTGAGGGTCTCTGCAATATCCACTATTTCTATACATGCTTCTTTCGCATCTTTTTCTGCTTTCCAGCTCGTGAAATGAGCTAATTCTACACCGTCGTGGTTTTTACATTTATATATATGTATATATCAACTCATACATCTTTCTTCTTCTCTTTTTCTAGATTCGTACTACTGACTATGTTTCCTCTTTCTCTCACTCATCTTTTATTTCTCTCTGTCTTAGAGTAACATAACCTCCCAACGCTGTTCGAGATTTTAAGGTCTCGCATAAATTAAACTTTCGCGTACGTGTCTTCTGGCCTCCATGTTTTTCGCAATTTCCAACCACACTACCTCACTGAGGATATTCAAACCTCGACGAATCCTTTATAGGAACAAAAAAGAAATCCCTCGTGGGACTGAATGTAGATGTAAGATCCCCGTGTGAGTCTGCAGAAAAAAATAATGAAAAATTGACTATTTACCCACATATTATACAGGCCAAAGGTGAACAGTCCTCTTGAGACCTTGGGCGAGCACTTGATAAATTGTTGTTGGTAAAGAAAGTGTTTCGTTAGAAGTTTCGTACATCAAGAAAAAAGAAAATTGGTTGAAATTGCCCAGGTTTCAGAGTGATTCTCCAATCGAGTTTAAAAATATTAGTTAAAAAAAATCGTAAAGATGGTAAAAAAAATATCAAGTTCTAAAAAATGGAACTAGTGTCACTTTGTTATAGAATTTGCATCACAGAACTTACTCAATCGGGTTCTGTGCAAATTTCACTCTCAAGCAATCTCATTTCTCTCTTGCTCCTCTCTCTCTCTCTCTCTCTCTCTCTCTCTCTCTCTCTCTCTCTCTCTCTCTCTCTCTCTCTCTCTCTCTCTCTCTCTCTTTCTCTTTCTTTCTCTCTGAATCGCATATACAAATACCAGCAAAATCTTTTTCTTATTTCCGGACTATCCCCAAGCTGCAAGAACTCGCTTTACCCAAGAGTCGGGTTAACCCACTTCGGTTTTCATTCCAACCGGTGTGAAGTAGGTTCTTGTCCTCCGTATACGAAGACAAGTTTTCATCCATTGAATGGAATGAAATGCGCGCCTCACGACTTTAGAATGGACTATAGGTGAGAGATACACATACCTATATGATGCTCTCTCGAAATCCAGTTCTCAGCTCCTTGCATCAGGTGTCAGAGTCTCCATGGAAAAGCAAATATAGGATGGACAGTGATAGTACTTGATCATCTTACTTCTTCTTCTTTTCCCGAAACCACATAGTTCTCCTACATTTCAATGATCCTTTTATCATTTCGAAAAAAGAAACTTTATCGATTTAATATTTGAATTTTTTATGTTCCATTATTCACGATGAATGAGCAAGTGATGAAGCATCTGCTTCATCACTTGCTCATTTTAATTTTAGTACTTTAGGATGACAATATTTTCTAAAATTTTCAGAAAAGCAGACATCAGCCAATATCTCAGAGGATTTGTTGTCTCATTATTTTTTTTCAAAAAATAAAAAACGTGTCGAGATGTGTATTCACTTGTTATTAAACCTGTCATTCTTCTTGATTCCTTAGATATTATGGGAATGATTTCAATAGGTTAAAAATTAACCTTTTTGATATAGTTAAAAAAATCAATAACCTCGGAAAAATGGCCACTAAGAAGAGGCTATCAAGTTCCGCTAAGCGAAGTAAGACGCCAAGTTCTTGGGCAGATGCCCTAGAAGCCATAACGATAAACGACGATCATTGGTGGTGCATGATAACAATGATTGTTGAAACGGAGCCGTCACAAGCCAGATTAATCGAACTCTTTGAGGAGGCTGCGGAAAATGGTTCCCGAAGAGTAATTCATGTACTGACATTTAAAAAGCTGATGAGCAGCGTGAAAAGTTTATCGAAAATCGACGAGGACAAGTGTCCAGTTGCACAGCGAGTATTTCATCAAGCGAGCAGGCTCATCGCTCGAGGTGAACATTTGGAAGCTTGGCTCATGGCCAGACTCGTCAAGTACCTCGTTTATCGAGCGAAAATAGAAACGATGGCCAGAACCCAAAGAGAAACGGATATTAAGCACGAGGTAGATCAAAGTATACGAGCTTTGCTCACTGCCACTAATGTAGAATCGCAACGTTCGATGAAATCAGCAAAAGCAAAAGATTCTGATCGCGGTTTCGACATTTTAGTTACACCTAAACCAAACACTAACTTACGAAAGCGTGGTGAAGATGAAAAAAACAAAGTTTACATGGACGATTCACCAGAGAATGGTCCTCATCTGTTTATCATTCTAACGGGTTTTCGCGATCCAAGTTTTCCATTGGAGCTTATGAAAGCTGGACTTCCTTTGATCTGTGTTTTGAAGATAAAAAATCCAGATAAAACTCTTGTCGTCGTTGAGAATTCTGAAAGAAATTTAGAAGAAATTGACAAAGTCGTCGAACGTAAAAATAGCATCTTCGGAAAGTTAACAGAAAAAGATCTTGCCCAATTTTGGGTAATGTTCGAAAAAGCTTTGAATGATCGGAAAACCCTAGAGACTTATTCTAGTATCATGATTCGAAACTTTTGTCCACCAAAAATACCATCAAATAATGACCACGAAGAGGTTGAAAAATATAAGCACGATTTATACGACAGGATCTCTTATATTGTTTACGATCTCTATGACCTTCAGAGTCTTCATGCTGAATATATCAGAAGCATGAAACTTTTGCACATACCTGAAGAACCACCCGGGGAATCAAACATCTACATGACAATAATGAACGCAGTTCCTGCAGAATGTTCTTTTGTCAGCGTTATATTGCAAGCCATGATTGCTCAAATTGAAGTCAATGTTCCAGATAAGCAGTCTTTGAATCAGAGCGCTTCAGATGGCGACAAAATTTCAGAATCCAATAATGAATTATTACTCGAACAACAATCAGAAAATAAGAACGATGTCGACAGTTCATTCACAATTGATCATAACCCCGGAGATCATGAAAATAATCAAAGACCCTACATTCAAGAGACTAATCTTTCCATTCGAAATATTCCAAAAAAACTACTCTCAGTTTCAGGGGTAAGTCCAAGAGTCATTCTTGAATGTGATCAGCTTCAATTGAAGACTTATCACGTTTCGCTCAGTGATGATATCATTAAAATTGTTAAGCCTGAACCTACGTCATTAGCTGAATTAGCTGAAAGAAGTTTTCGGGATCCGAAAGTCATTGGCTTATGGAGCAATCGTCATATTATTACAAAAGATGCAGAAAAAAAAAATCAAAATTATATGAAGACGATCGTACGGTGTTTCAGTTTTCCGGTGGATTCTAAGCGAGTCATTCACTATCTTCACCTCCGACTCTTTAACAAAATGATTCACGGTCGGCTTAATCGAACTTCTATCAGCCACGAAGATCGTGAGGTCATGATAACAGCAAAAAAAGAAGTTTTTCCGCTCGCCACTCGTTCCGATCCATTCCCACTGCCATCGAGAGGCATCCAAACTGATCGAATTTTAGCATCCGGTGGTGATCTGATTTCCAATTTACTCGCTTTCAGAAGCGATAGTATAATCGATTATCACGTAGCTCAAGGTGACATCCTCGGATTTCCAGAAATGTTAGGTGCTCCAAAGAATAGCCATAAAATGCTGGCTGATCTGGACCCTTCTACGGAAACGGAGAGTGAAAAACTTGGCGAAACGAGAGAAGACAGTTCGTATCTCGAGGAGTTTCTCGATGTTCGTCTCCTATCTCCCAGGACTTTACTACAGGCGGTTCACGAATGCTTCCAAGAATATCAAAGGTTTTACTCCGAGTACTCCGAGATCACGGACTCGATGCTTCTATGCTTCGGTCACGTTGACAAACCACGAAAATCATCCGAAGCCAAACAAAATGAAGAAGAACGACTCCTTTTTTACGATGATCCTTACCCTCCACAAACTTTGAGAATGGTAACGCCAGTTTGCCTCCGAAACTTCTGTGAATATGTCATTCACGAGGAGAAGGACTTTATTCGTGATGTTGAAAAGTTGAGATCCGCAAAAAGATCAATGAGCGCCGGTGAATTGACCAGAAAATTGAGTCAACATAATGACATTGGCATTTTCGAAGTAACGACCTTTACCGAGGATGATTTTATACTGCCCAACTCCTTAAAAGGACAGGCTAGACGACAGAACTCCGAATCAAAAACATCGATTGAAATAGACATGCCATCAAAAAAGATTGACAGTCAAACTGTCAAAAGTGATGTGGATGATAAGATGAAGAAGGACAAGTCATCTGCTAAAAAAAAATCGAGCGAGAAAAGTCTGACTAGTATGACAACTGCGGATATCCATGATGACTTGATAACAGTGCCCAAAATGCCATCATTGAGATATCCCGGAGACGACGAACCTTACAAATTCATAGGTTACGACATAGGAAAATTTAGGGTCCACCTTACGACCCGTAGTGAAACATTTGCCTCCTCAGATGGCACTTTGGTCAAAGTCGATCTGGACGAATGGCTTTATGAAAAAAGATTTCTCGGAATTGGTATCGAACTTCAAGGTTGTTTCTTGAAAGTACAACGTACAATTAATTATCAGGAAAATCAGAATCTGCCATTTCACTTGACTACGAATAACGGAATTGTTATGGCCTTTTCTCAGGTCTCTGAATTTAAAGGTACGTTATGTGTTCAACATTGTATACTAATGCTCCATTTAAGACGCAGCATAATCTCAATTTTCCAAATTTTGGATCCATAATTACTCGCTGTATTATTTGTAATCTTTAACAAACCTGCTAAAGTGCTATCTTTCATAGGACTACATAAATATTAGCGATTTTCCTTAGCTTTCTATCAATTCCTATGCTAAATGCAAATCAATTGTATAGAGGTAACTCGAGTATTGCTTTTGTAGGAAGATCAAATCTTGAGGAGGGACGAAGTTGTGTTGCTTTTGAATTTGGGGCTTCATGGCCGTCTGGTTTATTAGTAGAGATCGTAAGAGGCGACAGTTTCGAGAATCCTTTCTACATTCAGCAGAGATACGTTTCAAAAGGTTCAGAGTGCGAGAACGTGTTGCGAGAGAGTTACCGCAAGTTCTTGAGAAACGGCACTGTTCTCAAGTTCCTCGGTGACAATGAGATCGAAGTGCTGCGTCCGAATAGCACGATAGTTCGATGCTTCGAGTACGACAAGTTCTCCAGAGACTTTGGCTCTAGAAGCAATGCCAACTTTAGCAAAGGTAAACCTCTCGTCGTAGCGATACATCCTTTGATACATCATCATTAAATTAGGCAAGTCAAATACATAAGAAACTCGAGTTATAGAAGAGTTTTTGAAAAGTCCAAGGAAAAAGTATCCAATGGCAACGAGAGGAAAACGTAAATCTTCTAGCCCGAGAAAATCAACAGGAAGAAATGTGGATGTCGAACATAATCGAAAACGTTCGAATATCACATCATCAGTCGATCCCAGCTTCGTTGAGTCGCATTTTTTATTTAATCATATATACCTATATAGCTCACTTTATTATTTGATTTTTTTGCAATAATTAAACATCGTCTGATCGATTGGAACGTCTGACAATAAGTGTCAGCGTTTCCAAAAAATAATTATTCAAAATTAATTAACCAGGTGATTACGTAGATTAATTTGTCATTTGGATGGTTCCCATGTACCAAGAAATAGAACTGGAACTTCTTGGTTCAGGGAGATATTTATTCGCCGAAGGAAGATGCTGCGAGAGTCAAGATAACTCGGTACACCGCAGTCGAGCACGACGGCCGCCGCTACGAAGTCGAGAACGATGAGGTTTCTCGTGTATACGATAGATCTCTCGTGAGAACGAGCACGGACGTTGAGACTTGCGAGAAGTTTACGCGACGCGACGATGGAACGCAGTCTGTATTGAATTCAAGAGGCGAATTGTTCGTCTCCTTTCCGGGTTAGTAACTAAATATACTGACATTGATTAAGTACATACACATCACGGAATTGCAGATCATTATTTGCAATATACTGCAGAAATTTAAAATTAAAATAAAATACTGCGGACATAAAAGTTAAAATAAAAAGTAAAGAGAATTTTAATCGGCTAAATGCTTGAAAGAATAACCTAATTTTCAACGAACGTTGAGAAGGACAATATTTGTTATTCTACGTAAAATGTGATAATTGTTCATTCATTTCTATTCAATGTCGTTGGTTTATAATTTTAATCGAATTTCCTTATTGCATGCTACAATTCAAGACTGCATGATTCTAAAATAATTTTTTTTTCTCATATTGCTTATACTTCTACGGCACGTTTGGTATCGACAGATGGTACTCGAATCATTACCGGCTATACGATTGAAGAGGAACCATTGTTATGTGACTGGAGTGACGATGAATTCACGAGATTCTTCGCGAGTGACCTCTACGTCAATTTGAGCCAACGACAAAACGACGAAGCTATTTCATCACGTTTGAGCAACGTGACTCGGACGGATGCGTATCGATCTGAATTTCACAGGCCAACCAATCGTGATGACAGTGTTGAGATATTATTGTCGGACGCTTTCGTATCGGTTCTACTGACTTGTCGCATGGAGCACGAGTCTTACGCAACAGTAGCTTATGAACCGATAAAAAATAGTTGCCGGTTGTTGATGCCTGATGAAGTTGAGATCAAAATATCGAGAGAGGGGTTTTTCGACGTTGGGGTGGGTCAGGACACTGAACTTTCGATCCGAGATGATAAATTAACATTTTCATCGAAAATGAACACACATGGTCGAAGCGTGTCCATTTATAAATTACGAGAAAGTAAACTGGATGACGAAGGGATCGAAAACAATGAAACGTTGCTCGTCACTACTGATTCACAGGGAAAAACTTTCAAGGTCAAAGTTGATGGCAATGTCATCCATGACAATCACTCACCTTCAAATCCGTTGAAAAAATCCCACAGATTGTTTGCGATGAATAGAGACCTCGCAGGTTTTGAGTATTTGCATAAATCTGAACGAGATCACTATTTGGGGAGAATCAATTCGAAGGAAAGTTCAGAATCAATTTTCATCCCCATCTTGGCAAATGGCCCCTCGGAATATCGATTGTTCTTAAATCCCCTCGAACCAATCGATTACTCTAAAAAATGGCTTCTAAAGGCAAGCTTTTTCGTAAGGTGGAAAACTCAAAAATCTTGTAATGACGGGCCAAATAATTGAATTTTATGACCCACAGCTTAAACCAATCGACAAAAGTAATCGAGATCGGGTTGATTTCTCACGGAGTACTTACGCAAATCCTTACGATTGGATCTTTCCGTTTGGCAATGGTACAAAACACAAGGGCAAGGCTGAAAAATCCATAATAAAGAATAATAACAAAGTTTTGACCTTAAACATATTGGTAGGAATTGCCAACGAAGGAGATCACTTTTTGGACGAAGTTGAAAAAGCCATTGCCCGTTGTCGTCAAACGGTATGACTGGCTTATAACTCTATTTCTATAGTAATTTTGTGATTATCGATGAGTCTCATTGATTGCCAATTCATAGTTAGTCACTGTAGAATAAGATAGCTGCAAAATTACTTTTGATTGTCGTTTAATAATGATTAATTTTGTTCTGGCAATCACTCATTACTTCCTAAACAGCCAAACAACACGTTCAATGATTATCCATTTTTCGGCAACGAGTCATTAACGAGCACTTCCACAAAAGAAATAGAAAAATATTTGGAAAATCTGTCACTAGGAATCGAAATGAATATTGACGCCATAGAATATCTCCGAGACTTATCAAAGAAAATAATCGACGAAAAATCAGGTCAAATGCACGAATTTTCAAAGTGCAGTAAACAAAAGCAACGGGCATCGATGAAAACGGAAGAGTTTCAGTGGTACGAGCAATGCTTCAGAGAACGAATAATCCTCCCGTATTTTAAAACTATCCAAGGTTTTTGTTTTCTGTGGATTACGAGCTGCGTGGACAGAGCTCTCCAGCTCGTAGAATAATAGTAGGGAAAATGGCAAAGAACGATGAGTGGAAAATACTGCTGTAGTGAAAAGTGGACAGAAATGCTTCTTCCTTTGTTCACATACTCAGAGAAAATTCTCTTGAACACGACTATTTTAAAGTTCGAATACTATATTTTTCTTGTAACACCATTTGTAATATTATGGATTTTGACCCCACACAAACCTTGTATTATTCGTTTTTCGAGTATACGAGATTAAAATCCGATAAAAACGTGCTGAAATAAAAAAGATTGTGATTGCAATTTCGTAGAATAAGGTTATGAATTTAAATCAGAAGATAATTACAAAAAAGCAACCAACATTCTCGTGATAATTTTAGAGGAAAATGTCTGGTTTTTTTTTTAATTTTCCGTGCAACGACTGTCTTCAGGGTCCGTGAAAACCAGCTGGAGAAGCATATAACCAAGGTATTAAGTTCAGTGATTCTCGTTGGCCGCAAAAAGACTGCGAATTCTTTCCACCTCCAATTCCGGAATAAAAATCGTGGCACGTGGAAGCACGTTATGATGACGGAGCCCTCGAGCATAAGGGTTGAATTTCCGCCTGTGTGATTTTAGTGAGCCAAGTACGTGACTTTGGAGATTTCGTTTCAAGAGGGTGGTAAATTGTAAAAGCAAATGGTCGGTGATGTAAAAGCTGGAGAGAATGAAAAAAAAAGTCAGAGAGAAGACAGCGCCATGTTGCGAAGGTGCCAGATGTCCCGCATCTTAGGGAAACTCGTAAAATTGACCTACCAACGGTGCGTCATTTTCCTACTCTCGTGATTTTTTCTTTTCTTTCCGGAAATTCTGTTTATTTCTATATATGTATAGAATGAATTGTACGGTGCTGTAGGTCAAAGATTCTCGGATATACGAGATGGACCGTAAAGTAGGATGAGGGTCGAACAATGAGGGTTGAGTAAAGGACTGCGAGTTAAAGAGAGAGGAGAGAAAATGAGAGTTGTTGAAACAACAGTTGTCGACGTTGCTCTACCGACCTCGAAAACTTCATGGCGAATTGTTTTAACGGGCTTCACCGCCCTTTAGTCGAGGCTAAAGGGACCCGATCCTCGTATTCTTCTCTTCAATGCTTTTCAAGTATCGTACACGCCAGCGTGTTGCCGAATCCCACCGGGACGCCATAACCATTACTTTTTCGCTGATAAAATAGTTGTTAAGTTTCTCATTCGATCCTGAAGGACCAACAAAAAAAGTCGATTCGAATCAACTTCAATAAACGGGCATGTTTCTTCTCTTCTCTAATATAATATTGTATTGAAACATTACAGTATTATACCAATAAAGTAATATTTTTACAGATTGATTAAAAATAGAAAGAAAATCAAGCGCGGCTAGTATTCAATAAAAATAAATTTTATTCGACCAAAACTTTATGATGGTATTTAAGCAGAACAAATCTTAGCTAAGTCAGTCCAACAATGAATTTTGCCGAAGGTCTTAAGGTCAAAACTGCTACAATTTAACAGCCATTTTCACATACAATGAAACCTCTCATAAGACGTACCCTCGGATGATACGAATCTTACAGTTTATAGGTGCATATTCCTCGTCATGTATAATTTTCTCCTTAAGTAAGACCCTCATCATAAGCTTGCCCTTAAACGAAGGGATTATGATTGCCCCGCTTAGGGATTATTACGACCTGGTTTATGATGATACGGGTGCCTTGCAGCGACTAGGGATACGATCAGATATTTGAGAGGGTAGAGTGGAAGGGGTGGACATAATTAATGAGCGATGGCGTCACTGTTAGTCCGCTCCACCTGCGAGCTTAAATTGCAGAGATTGGTGATCGTTACAGGTGGTAGAAAACCTCAACTTTTCAAAAAATGTCAAATTGATGTTTAGAGGCGAATGATTAAGAGTCGCGGTAGCGACTCGAGACAAGTACATTTATAGCTATTCAAAGATAAGCAAGTAGTTACAAGACACTTATACCGGAGACAGCGGCGTTAACAACTGTTTTCAAAATTCTTTCTTTAATATTTAATAAATTATTGCATTATTATTTAATATTTAATAAATTATTACATTTTGAAAGATGATTCGCATGCATGTATTTTTTATTTATTTTTTCTTTCCATCATGACTAATATGAACCCTGTAGCTGTAGGCATACTCAAGATATAATTTTTTCATTTTTCGACGAAGTTAAAAAGTGTACAAAATGTTCGCACACTTTTTTTGGCGATTCATTTTTTTCGTCATTTCCATCATCTAGTGACACTAGTAATATTAGTATAATCTGGTGATATTTGGAAATATCTCGTGGTATATGACAGCTGACCAATATCTTTCTTAAAACAGCCTTGAGGTTATAAAGATTGCGGTCAATTTGAACTTTTGGTTAGAGTGGCGTTTATAGATAGATAGACGAGTAAAGAGTGACTTTTATTATTATAGATAGAAGAGTGATTGTGGGAAAATAAAGTGTAATAATAAACTATTGAACAGTGCCTAAATAAATAATTTTATTTATTAAACCTAGCCCCTTCAATTTTTTTTCCGAACGTAAACTCTACAGCGGGATCGAAAACGATCCCTTTTCTCTTTTACCGTAAATTATTTCTCTAATGCAATAATAAGGTTTATTTAGAGACCATTCTCTTCGTTTTTTTCATAACTAAGAGAATGGTGTATGATAAACTCATATTCGGTGAATATTTAATATCCTTGTCGTGAGGTTGTAAAGATCGCGGTTAGTTTCAACTTTTGGTTAAAGTGACTTTTATATATATATATATATAGATAGAAGAGTAGTGATAGTACAAAAATTAAGTTTAATTCAATAAATAAACTTTTGAACAGTGTCTAAATAAATATTTTTTTTTATTAACCCTAGCCCCAACAATCCATTTTTCCGAACGTAAACTCTAGAACGGAGTCGAAAACGGTGCCCCTTCTCTTTTACCATAACATGTTCCTCGAATGCAATAAAAAGGTTTATTTAGAAACCATTCTCTTTGTTTTTTTTTATAACTAAGAGAATGGTGTATGATAAACTCGTGTTCGGTGAATATTTAATATCTTTGCACAGTCGTGAGGTTATAAAGATCGCGGTCAGTTTCAACTTTTGGTTAAAGTGACTTTTATATATATATATATATATATATAGAAGAGTGATAGAGAAAAAATAAAGTGTAATTCAATAAATAAAGTTTTGAACAGTGCCTTAATAAATAATTCTTTTTATTAACCCTAGCCCCAACAATCCATTTTTCCGAACGTAAACTCTAGAACGGAATCGAAAACGGTGTCTTTTCTCTTTTACCATAAAACGTCCCCTGCATGCAATAATAAGGTTTATTTGGAAACCATTCTCTTCGTTTTTTATATAATTGAGAGAATGGTGTATGATACCACCCCACGTTTGAACCACCCGAGGTTTGAATTATATATGCTTTTAAACCATCCTAGAGTGGTAGAGACCTTAAATACATGAAAATACTATTTGCACTTGCAACCCAAAATGGAATCAAGTGATGTGAAATAATTTTGAGCGAAAAGATATTTGATTTGAGAAATAAAGAATTCATAAGTACTTCACCAATTTTTTTTTACCTATTGCTCATGAGATATAATTCGTGATCAATAAACGTTATAAAAGAAAAACTCGCTTAGTACTTCGGCCAAAATTTTGATTTTCTAATCATACTTTTGCTCTCGAAATTTTGTGCGCATACATTTTTGGTTTCAAAATCTCGTTTCGTTATGATTACTTTTATTTAAAAACTTTCGGTGCATTCTGATGCTATTGGAGTATTTGTTCGGCATCATTTTTTATGGAATATTTTCCGATCCGTTGATCTGTTGGCACGAATGTTTCGGTGTGATATTTTTTGAAATTTTTTTTTACAAAATTAAAAAAATATTCAAGTTTTTACTTGTTCGTTGTTCTTTTATGCATCGTATCTTCTCAGAACTACTGTACGTTTTAAGTAATCTAATAATTTTATAAGTATTGACGGTTAATTACGAAGATTGAATTCATTTGAACACTTCTTAGATCAATATTTCATATTGCATTTTTAATCTGAATATAGTCACGATACACCAGCTCGAAATTCGTGTATTCATTCTTAGCCAAAATCATTAAAAAATCGCTTGAGCGACCTTCAAAATTTTTATTCACGATCCAATTCTTAAGAAACTCACTTTTTGATAAATATTACCATATTTTGCTGCAATATCGAAAAAAATGTTAATTTTTTGCATCATTCAGATATGTACAAAATACAGACATGTTTAATTGGCAAGAATGAATTTCATACAAAAAGTCGACAAATCCCGGCAAGTACATTTACTCCTCCCAAATAGTTGTTCCGGTAAAAAATCTCCTTCTGAACGCGAACACTAACAAAAAATTATAAAAGGATTTCCTCCCAAAAAAATCAACCTTGAAAAAATTCTCTCATTCACATCAATTCTCTCAAAAAATTATAGGAGAATCCCACAAAAATTTACCAATCAAATCATAATCTCATAAAAAATGCCAATTCAAATCCGACCAAAAATTAAGTTTAAACTTTACAAAAATAAATGAAAACTATAAAAGCATTAATAGTAAAATACATTAAAGCCAGTTTTTTTCATTAATTCATACAATATGCTTAATTGAATTCAATGTGCTTAATTCACTCGCCAAGTATTCCGGCCGAAATTTTTTTTTCAATCTAATGTTTTTCTTTTGAAATTTTTTTTATATCCGAAATTTTTTTCATTCTTATTTTTTATTCTTGTTCTTTTTGTGTAGAACAACTGTACTGTAACACATCCGTATTTTTAATGAATTGGAAGATTTTTTTTTAGAGGTTAATAGGCTTTAATATATTTTACTATTAATGTTTTTTATAGTTTTCATTTATTTTTGTAAAGTTCAGACTTAATTTTTGGTCGGATTTGAATTGGCATCTTTTGTGAGATTATAATTTGATTGGTAAATTTTTGTGGGATTCTCCTATAATTTTTTGCGAGAATTGATGTGAATGAGGGAATTTTGGCAAGATTGGTTTTTTTGGGAGGAAATCCTTTTATAACTTTTTGTTAGTGTTCGCGTTCAGAAGGAGATTTTTTACCGGAACAACTATTTGGGGGGAGTAAATGTATTTGTCTCAACTTTTTACAGCATATATGTTGTTTTTTTGCGGGGTACAAGATACTGAAACAAACGGTGATTTGTTGGTATCCACCATATGGGGGATACTGGCTTATCAGAAAAGAGGTAGTCCCTTAGGGCCTTTGATACATGCACGAGCTTCCAGTTCATCCCCATTTCAAACGTGACACTCTTTCATAAACGATTTCACTCACGTATTTTTGAGCTATATCATATTCCCTGACGTCCGGAGCACCCGGAAATGATGGGGTATCCTCGGAAAAAAGGGACTCTCTTACGGTAGCTCTCCATTAGAAGTGCTGTGGACCGAGAGCTGCCCACATACAAACTTCGCGTCAGATCTTCCATGCGTTTTTGTGAATGAAAGATTCTGAACGATTCTGAAAGATTCTCTATTTTTACCTGAAGAAGCAATCTATAACATAAAAAATATAAGAATCGAATTTTTTTTTTTCACTATCGTTGAAGTCCAACGTTGGAAACTTCAGCGACATAAGATTTCTGGAATCAAAAAGGTTAAAAAAGGGGAGAAATAGTCCGAACCTCTTCCTAAACGATCATCTCGCAGAAGCTCGAATGTAACATTGGCATGTCCACTCTCCTGCCGCTAAAGTTTAATGATCCAAGACAGTTAAGCATCGCTCAAGGCTGTAATCTTCAATGGCACATAACACGTATACGAATATCCTCAAACAAAAAAAAACCTCATGGAGCTTTCCAAGCCATCGAACTAGTGTCAAAGAGGGTCGATTTATTACTGCGAAATTTATCTGATCGTGTAATCCATGGGTAGGACAAATAGTTGTCCTGGCTTCAAATCCTTGGCTCATCCCTCTTGGCAAAACTTGTGAGTCACACAGAGACTGAATACACGTGAGAATACACGCATACACACACATGTGCTATTGAAGAAGAGGCTTACAGATCTTCGACTCAGAGAGAAAACACTGTTCCGTTAAGGTATATCGGTTCGGCGTTATTGGACAAAAGTTGCGACGTCGGTTTTAGCTGTAGCGAGATTTGATATATCGGGGAGTATGGCTTCGGGATAACCCGAGTATTCTACGAGACGGGCCATTTCTCAGCACCCTCTGTAGCTGCGGATGGTTTCACTAGGTTACACCGTGTGCCTGTGTGTTGTACCATCCTCGTACTTCGTTTCTATTTCTCCTCTGCCCTTCTCTCTCTCTCTCTCTCTCTCTCTCTCTCTCGCCCCTCTTCTTTCCTTCTCCGCTATATTCCGCGGCACCCCGGAAACTATACGTACTGCCTATCGTATAACTATGTATAAATATAGAAATAAAGCGTACTCCCATGCGCTATGCTTCGAAATATATCAACTCCATGCCACAGCAGTCCCGGTCTCGTGCGCTTGCACCACTGCCGATGGAGAATCTATCTGATCAGAGCTTCCGGTTCGAATAAGGACGGCTAATGCATTATAAAATATCGATATTGCTCTTCTGCGATATTCCAAGATGGGAAAGCGTGGAATAAGAGAGAAAGCGAAAGAGAGAGAAATATCTAACTACCATTTCTCATGCCTCTCTTTATTGATGATATCTTGAGTTCAGGTTTATCCAGTTTTTTGTCAATATTATTCACGAAGTTATCATAAATGTTCGAGTATTATACGTCAATAGCAAATAGAGTTTCAGGCATTTCATCTTACAAAAAAGCAACAAGAATCGTAACAAAAAATCGAAAAAAATACTTCGAATCAACAACAATTGCTGGCCGGGAAGAATTTGATGAAAAAAAAATTTTCGCTGGCGTATTTGGCGAGTTTTTTTTGTTCGATTCACGCAGTGAAAAATTGTTTGATCAGCATCGTCACAAACTCGCCAAGATCTTTAGCCGATATTACTATTTTTCAATTATATTTTTATTTGTTTTCAGTTTTTTTCTCGAATTTTGCTCAATATGTTTTCTTGTTCTTATTGTTGACTTTTACAATTATTGTACTTTGAAATATTTAAATAACTGTTTACTACAGTTTGATAATAACATTTTTATTTTTTTGGCCATTTTTGGATGAAGTGTTTAATGAAATGTTGCAGCATTAGAATGTAGAACTTTTTGCACGGTTTTACGTTCATTTGCATAATAAAAATATATTTTTTGTCACTATTCAATCTATTTTCTATATCTTTATACATCTATGTATAATATTATATATATATATATATATATATATATATATATATATATCAATATATCTAGACAAGTATTTTAGCATGCTTGTGTTCCTAATGAACGGTTGGAGGGTTGTTCTCCAGCTGGCAGCAGCCCTCGCGAATCTGCCACCACCTCACTACGTGCTTCCTCGTTAATTTCCCGTTAATGTAATTAGTTCTCCCCGTTGACGTACGAATCGTTCACACTTCCGAGCCTCTGTTTCTCGAGTGAAACGAGGTCCTTCGACTCTACCTCTGGGATTATAGGGCAATTCTCGAAACATTGAGGTATGCGTCAGAGTGATGAGCATAGAAAGCGTCGAGGTTCTTCGCCAGACCCTGTTCAACGCGTTGATCACGTGTTCCTAATTACATCAGCCGATTTTAAATTCGCCCATGTAATTTATTTCATTATGGGACTGTTCTGAAGTAAAAACCCTATGGAAAGTGCAATGTATTTATTCCAGTTTTAATCCTAGCGAAATTCCATTTCAACTTGTTATTGATGATGCAGCGAAATCTAATTTTTGTAAGGAATTCAAAATCATATTCAATTCGAAAAAAATTGAATTGAATTTATTTCTACTTGATTTACTTGTTATCGTTACAAAATTATTTCGGGCTAAGAGAATAATCGTTAAATAATTAATGCCACTACACTACGGTCGATAATGAGAATCTAACATAACCCGTAACTACCAGTTTGCTAATTTTCCCATCTACGTTTCGGTCTTGTTGACCGTAGTTTCAAAGTTCATATATGAGTACAAGCATGGCTAAAACAATTACTAAGCAGATTAACGCTGTTATCACGATTCTATTAGATATTGATCGGTTCGCTAAGCTAAACATCAAAACCACTTGCACAAACCCCTACGACCTATTCGCTCTGTATCATTTTACAAATTTTAGAAGCTTCTCGACCATAATAGTTGTTCGAGCAATCATGGGATGACATTTTGTCTGAAATTATACTCGATCCAAAATTAATTGTTCACTCAGCATTACGAATGATAATTAGATAAGTTATAAGTGACACATAAAGAGTGAAAAAAATCATCAACGACAAACGTAATTAATTATCGTTCGCAAAGTTTGCTACACGGAGAGAATTAAATAGTAATTTTTACCGTGATACATTTGAACGTGGGGACAAGTTGGCAAAACGTATTTATTCGTAAGCGATAAGTTTTTTTTAACTTGCGAAACGTAAAATTTCAAATACTGCGCCGTCTTGGTGTAAACACTTGTAGGGAAAAATTTTACCGTGCAGCACGGTAAAATTTACCGTGACACGCATGTAATATTTCAAAATAAATATTCAAATAATCGTCATAAGTACAGCACTTTTTCAAGGACATTTCTTGAAGACATAAAATAATGAGATACACAGTAAAACTTCACTTGCACCACAGAATTTAAAAATTTTTGTTTTGCATATTTCACTGGACATCCAAATCTACTAGACACTCCGGTAAAATTTTCTATTTTAAATAAGAAATTTTATTTAATTTTCATGAAAATTTGTTTTGTTCTGCAATAATCTTAGAAATTGCAGGTTGTCAGCTCACTACTGTTACTGCAGGGTAATTATTCAAGTTTAATTCTCTCTGTATATCAAACACATCATTAAGCGCTGCAATAACTCAGGATTTATTTCAAAAAAATTGATCAATTTACCCATTACCATGAAAATGAGTAATTTGGAATTGAATTATAATTAAATGCAACATTTGAAGCCGCTTGTAGGCATTTTTGGAAGTATTTTCGAGTAATTAAGGCGTGTTATTTTCGGCCCTTCATTGGCTTAAAATTCATTTCAATATATTCAGAATACTAGGCAACTGGATCTACAAATTATAGAAATGCAGTTCATTGAAACCTTGCAATTGATTGATGATTAATTCAATTAATGATAAACTGAGAATTTAGATTGTGCCGTATAATTGAATCATCGTGGACTCAATAATCTCTTGCGGCAATAAATTCCAAAATTCTATGACAAGTTATTATCAGTTTTTCACTAACGTGTAAGAACGCCCAGTTTTATATTTAGGACACAGCTTCTGGGATGTCTGCTGGTTCTACTAAAGAATGATGCGAGGCAAGATCATATACAGCGAACACGGAGAACTTAACACGTGACTTTTCTCCTCGATGAGAACGTAGCGAGAGATTATACGAAGGATCTTGTTCTCGCGTAAATTATGCCTCGCACTCGGAAATGTGCGGTAAGAGGGAGAGAAAATCGAGAGGCTATTTGTAACGGAGGAAGGAGAGCTCGAAACCTCGTGGAATCCTTGTACACAGGATGCGTGGCTTGGTAGAATTCGATCGATGAATGGAAAGCTGCTTTAAGTACGCCATTGTTACGCTACCACTTCGAAGGAATTCTTAGAGTCGGATTTGTGTACAGGGCATTCAACAAGTGATAGTCTTAATGATAAACATTAATTCGAGACTTATTTTGGAGTCGAAAAGTTCAATGTCGTTTTAAAGGTGGAAGCACCCTCGATGACAACATCATAGGGATTACACAAATATAGTTCTACTCTATATTCACTGAAGTTCTTTCAATTTTCACACGTCACCGGTTTGTCCACTTTCCATTAATACTTATTGAACAATAAATACCTCGTCAGGGGTGGCTTCGATTTAAAAAAATGTTCAGTACCTTGTTCACGTTTCTACTACTGCCAATCGCTTTTAAGATACTCTGTAGACATGCCAATATATATGTACAGCACAGGTGGAGAATGAAAGAGAGAATGATGTAGGAACAGTTGGATTCCTCCTTCCTCCTTGTATTCTGGGGGTATTTGGAGCACGCGAGATCGTAACAACCATTTCATGTAACTAACGAGACCTCAGTGCCGAGGAGGTTAGTGGATGGATCTGATCGCGAGAACTAAACATACGAATATCATCGCAAAATTCAAACGGAAGAGGGTCGAAGACTATAGGCCGTAGAACACATCCGAGTGGCTACTCTTGTACTGGCACAATTAAGACTCATTAATTGCCATGTGTTATAACAGAGCTTCATTAATAGTCATCGCTCTACGATCCCTACCATTTCATGGTTATTTCGGTCCATCGTAGAATACGTTTGCTTGTTCTTTATCCAATGTATATTAATAACCTGTCGTAATTTAATTAATGAGTTTTAATTGTGGTAACCACAATTTTAATGGATAAATATTACGTGGTGCATACGAGTACCAGGTCCTTTTGGGGAACGTGCCTTTTGGGATGGAAAATGTCCAGCAACCATTGAGCCTTTAATATGAATGAAATCCATCGATAAATATTCATTATCCATTAAATCCTGCGCATTTTTCTATTTGTTTACCTACTCGTCTAACTGATATTAATAATTGACGCAATACACCCAAAAAAAGTTCTGTTCAGATATACTGGGATCGATTATTCGAATTTTTTAAATTTGAATCAACAAAATTTCTATTCGTTTCAGCTAGAAAGCTGTATTTAAATCAAATAGATAATGCTTTTCTCACGAGGCATTTCTTACATACGAATTGCACTCTAGATGCGAATAAATTGCGGGAACCAAAGTAGTATTATTATTCTGACTGACTATGTTGAGAAAGATTAACATAAATTTTTGTACCTACCTAGAATCACAGACTCATGAAAATATTATTGAATAATACCATAATTGAATATGTTATAATTAATATTATAAATATTATAAATAATAATATAAATATTATTTTTATTTCAACTTCATATTTTAGTTTTGATTCTTCTTCATATTCGTTCAATTGTTAAGATAAAAATATTGTGATAAAAAAAAATAATTTCTTAAAGATAAATAGACCTCTATTTCGCCATGAGACAAGGAAAAAATTTTATTTGATTTAACTAGATCCTAGTTGAATCGACTAGATGTTTTTTCTGGGTGTATTATTATCAATTTGACATTTTTTATTCTTTAATTAATCCAGCTGAATTCCAGCAAATTAATATGTATAATACTTCATCAAGTCTACATGTAAATTAATAACTCCATTTGTATTTTGAATAACATATGAATAATTCAATATACGCAAATCTAAATAAATATTTCTTTGTTATAAATCAATAATTTCATATTCATTTAAATTCAGTTTCCAATTAATACACATTCAGTCATTCTGTATTTTTTAATTTAATTCGACGAAACAAGCTCACTGCTGTAAAGTATTAAACACACATGTCAAACCGAAATTAAAAAACAGAATTAACTCTCTTTCTTTTTTTACTAGATACAATTCTCAGAATATTATTAATCAATTGAAAAGAACACGATTTTAATTATTCAAGGAATCGTTGTACAAACAAGCGTCAAAGATTTTCTAATTATCCACCCAAATTATTCATGATTCGCACTGTTTCACAAAGTGTCTTTCTTCTTTAATGTATTTTTAAATTTCGGTAAACCTCTTTCATAAATTGATGAAAAGTTGCTACAACTTGAAAGTAAACCTCGATTGAATATTCAGAATCGTTTTACTCATTCACAATATACTAAATTAAGGCCTTACATAAGTCCAGAATTTTCAAAAAATCGATTTTTTTTTACAGATTATTATTCTCTATAGTATTAGGCGTATTTCTGTGTAAGTCGATTGTACAAATTCCCCATAGATCGAAAGTTATTATAGAAAACGTGACTGCCCAACGAGAGTCTGATGCGCGTAGGTAGATGTCTCGAGCGAAAAGCACTTGAAACTTTAAATGCATTTTTCTCAAAACTACTTTTTCTGGCACGGTCTGCATGATAACTCATACAGTTTTTAATATTTTTTGATGCTTTTGTTTTTTAAATATTCGAAATTGTTTTCTCTATAGTCTGTCGAGTCGGATTTTTGATGTTGTGATTAAAAAATTTTATAAACATAATTAATGTGTGACATTTATAACACAAAATACACACTTTTTTTTAAACTGCCGTAAATTGCCAAAATTTTTCGAATTTCAAAAATCCGGCTCGACAGACTATAACTACAACTTTATTTTACAAGAATTTTTTTACGTTTTGCAGATCCATCAGCATTTCAAGAAGAAATGATGCAGACCGTGGAGCAACTTTTTTTTCATAGTGCTTCGGGAAACGTGATTTTTTATGTTGTAATTTTTGAAAAAAAAAATGAAATAAATTTTTTTATAAAGTTTAAATACTAATAAACAATGTGTAAAAATTATTTTTATTAATTTCTATTGCTATCTCTTCTAAAAACAGTTTTTCTTTTAGCGCGTTTTATATAGGCGCTGCTGGACGTATGTAAAGCGTTAATCAATTTCAAAGGAAAATATGTATTTTTTAAAATGGTTATACTTCATTTGAAAATGTGAATAAGACTGCTAATTACTCAGCTCGAGTACTTCTTGAAGTACTCTTCCAAGTGCCGGTTCGAGTGCTACTTTGAAGAGTATGTGTTGTGATATGGTAATTTCGTCCACGTCACATAAAGTTTAAATATTGGCACGGCATGAGAGAAAACGTCCATTTCAGTTGAAGAATTTCTCTCAAGCAAAATCCAGAAGGGCCAAATGCGAGCGTATTTCCGTTTATTAATTTTATTTGGTATTATTTTTTTATTATGAACTATGTACGAGCGAGTAACGGTCTCATTCGGCAAGAACCTCGATTCAGAGAGAAAAGAGATCGAAATTATCGTAAGGAGTCGGTATTTCGAGAACATCGTCAAGGTCGTCAAGGTCATCGAGAGAGGGCGAAATTTCATATCAAGCGAGGGTCGCTAACTCAAAGCCCTCACACGGAGCTGTCGAACTCGAGATGCGTCCAGTAGCATTGGGATTATTCGTCAATTTCCGTCGGTACCGAGGTTCAACTTCGGTCGACGTCGCGTTCAACTGAAATTCAAATAAGCGATTATAATTATTATCAGCAATCATCGAAATGCGAGCGAAGATTCGAGAACGATGGAGATTCCCGTGAGTAGCGAAGGATGGGGGGTAGGACCCTAGTCCGCGTAATCGCGCTTTCCATAATTATCGATGACTTTCGTTTTGGATACCAACGAGGATGAACGTCTTCTTTCGAGCCATCGCCAACCCGATCAAAAATACAACGTTATCAGAATTATCGAGGGGAAATTTTCCATGGTCCTGATCCGGATTTCCACCTACTGACACCGTAGCGGTGAGCCGTCTTCTCGGTTAGAATTTCATGTATTTATTGTGTTTTGGAAAGAGCTCTGTTTAATGTTGAGTATTTTGAGAATTTTAAGGCAAAAGCGATATTGTTTCGGGTATGTTCGCGTTTGGGAGTTTTTCGTTAAAGTCTTGTCTCGCGTGATAACATCTTTCGCGAATATTTCGTTGTATTAATTATTGAACTGCCGAGAGGGATTCTACTTTTTCTTTTGCTCAAACGAGTAGTCCTTAAGTTAAGTTAATTCAAGAAAGAGTAAAAATATCGGAAGTTAACATCTTCATTAAGAGAAAGTCATTAGGACGTGGCCTGAACTAAATTAGTTTGTATAATTTGTTAGTGAATGTTCGATCTTCATGATTATTGATTTTATGTCGTAAGGGTTAAGTGAAATGTGACTGTTAACTGAGAATTAATCTAATGATTTTGACCCTATTTATGAGACGAGAAAACTGTTATCGAAAAGCGAAATTTATCGTAATGTTTTAAAAAGAAGAGTATCGAGCGAAAAAGAATGTAAACTATAGTATAAATTTTCCGGAAATAATTTGACAGACTATACTAATTCCATAATTCATTTTATTGTCCAATAAGTAACTTGCAATTTTTTCAATTAATAAATAAATTTGTAATTCCGGAATTTCTGCATTTTTAGTGTATGATTTAATTCTTGTACAATTGATCTCGTCCCTCTACCAATCCTTTGAGAAAATTGCTAACGCAGGGTAAAAACGTCCGTTCGTACTCGAGAATTTCATATAAATTTGTTTAAGATAAATCTTAAACTGGTGCCCAGAAATGATCAAGATCGAAGGTCCGTTTGAGTGCTTATACGGGAAAAAGCGTTACAGTGTATACTATATATTATGCCATGAAATATCTTCAGAGTACCCGGAAGTTAAGATGTCTATTGGCAATTTTTAATCATGTAATAAATTCCTCATATATCATCAATTTGATTTTTTTTTTAAACGAAACACAGAAGCTTATTCATCGTTTTATAGGAGTGCTCCTCCAGTGAGTTCAAAGTGAACTTTTCCAGCGATGTGATAGAAGACGAGGGGTGTTCAGAGCTGGCAATAAAAATCGATCCCGCGAACGATTCACAGAGTTAACGATGAAGCGAGTGGGTGAACATCGGGGATGAAGCAGACCGGGTAGATTATATCCATGGTATAGCACGAAGCCAGATGTATGGAGGATATCGAGACGGAATCGAGCTCGTAGACTTCAGGGGCGTGTTACGAGAGACGCAGCATATGCAGTAGTACGCGCCAGTATCGAGACAGCCATAAAGAGATATCGAGCGTAGCCCACCTAAAATACAACTCACCATTCCTGCAACTTTCGGCCTCCCACACCAGCCAAAAAATTAAAGGAGTTTTCCCGTCTTATTGCGCATAAAAAACAAGAAGGATTTATCATTGGTAACATTTTCGGAAAGTTTGAAAGAAATAAACAGCCTTCCTGGAAGATGAAGAGTGTAAAATTTTGCGAGTAAAATATGCCACTAGGTAGAAGAATCAATAACGATACCACAATCCCGATACGAAAAACAATTTATTTAACCTTTGTTATTTGTTTATTTATTTTTTTAATTTTTTATTTATTTAACTTATTTATTTATTTGTTTAACCTGCGAAAAGTTAACCAGCATATTAAAAGATATTTCTCTTTTTAAAAAAATGCGAGCAATAAATCATACCAAATTCCAGTATCTAATGAAATTTCGTTGGAAAATACCTTTGGAATCCTGAAGATAGTGAAAATTAGAATCATTTTTAGCATTCCGAACATGTTTCTCATTAATATTCCGTGGGAATTTCGAATTATTTTTTCCACCAACCAAAGCCTACGATAAGCGTACATAATAGTACGGTGGACTGTGAATGTACTAGTATCGTACGCATACTTGGTTTATAAGGTTATTCCACATTTTTTTTAACCCCACGTTCCTCAAAATACACGAGGTCAAAATGAAAACAGACGATTTTCGAGATAGCTACTTTAAGGTAGTTCCCCTGCGACAACCTCAACCAAAAGTTACATACCGTGTGTGCGTTACATGTGTGTGTAAAGGGTTGATAATTCGTAGTAAATAAATTTAAAAAGTCCACAATATTAACTCGGTACCAATAGATAATACGACAGATATCATCTACTGTCGTAAAATTTATTCTATAAGTGTTTTTGATCTGACATTGCGAGTAAACGTTTTGCCAGAACTGTCCGGGCTATGCCCCAATACACAAAAAAGGTTACATCTCCCGCGCTCGCGCTCGTTTGTTTGTAGAATATGTCGTATAAGGCCAAAACCGTAGTACTTCTCCAGGTTATATCTTTTAAACTAGATGGTAAATCATCTTGATGTTTTTTTACAATATTCGTGACATCCTGCTCTTGCTCCTCCTCGTTTTTCATCAAGTTCTTGATTTTAGTTCTGTCGGTAGAATTAATAACGTACTGTTTACCCATTCATGGCCCATATGCTACGTGTTAATCAAGCCAACTTTAAGTATAAATATCTCGGGTTCGGGATGGTAAAACTTGTTAAAATTGCACAGATTTTTGAATAACGCATTAAATAATACGTATGCCAAATTTCAACCATTTCTTAATTCAACGATTCTGTGGGGGAACTACCTTAACCCTCCATCACCCGCGCCAAAAGAATTGTAAATTTTATAATCAACTTTAGGAGTTTTTATCACACCATGAGTTAAATCATTACAAGCGCATATACGTTCTGCGAAACACTATAAAAATGTTCATGAAAATTCCAGAAATGCATCATTTACCATTTTTTGGTTATTAATAAAAAAAGAATTAAGAAAGCGGCGTTTTGCTCATGACGCGTGTAACTAAGGGCTAAATCTTCCTGCTCATGAAGTTGATAAATACTGCCGGCAATAAAAGTTTTTCATGTATTTTGTGAAATTCCTCATCACTTATATTATTACCTTTTATTTCATCATCTTGCTTCATTATTATGAATGCAGGCAGATTGTGTAAAGTCTTTGATGTATTATCTCAGTTGAGGTCCGTACGGAGCATCGTCCTGCCAGCATCAATGTAATAAGTATAAGAAGACGAGGAATCCGCAGTTTTCGGTTCTCGCCTTGATGAATATTAATGAGTGTACCATATGTACGTACGTGAGTGTTTGCACACGTACATGAACAAAGGTGCATATATAAGCATCACGCAGCCTCAGTTTGAATTTGCTCAGTGTGCAGACTTTTGATGAGTACAAACGATCCGTGTCCACGAGTATTAGTGTACGCTCGAATCTTCACTTTTCTTTGCGAGCGGTAACGAAAGAGCATCAAAGAAGATGGGTCGAAATACAGAGGAGATGTTTTAAGGTATCGTTGATGAATGGGGGATGATGAATCTGCTCCTTCCAACATCTTGTCCTGACATTGTAACCACATAGTGGTTTATTCATGTTATGACCTAGTGCAACAACATTCAATCCATGACGCCGTGAAAGAGAGATAAAAAGAGAAAGAGAGCGATTGAAATTTGTATTTCGTAGCAAACAGATATGTTCTCATATATTAGGTGGCTCAAATTTTATATTTACTCTCAAAAGTTGAGAAATATTTTCAGTCCTCTCTTGAAAAACGAATGAAAACCACGTGAAATAAGAAAGCGAAATAAGAAATAAGTGTTTTCTTTTTGTCGGTTATATGATATGAGTTTTTCATTTCGAAAACGGGGTACATTGATAATTTAGCACGAGTGGTATTTTTTTTTCTTAAATTTTGAATCAAACGAGCTTCGTTGAGATGCTCAAATTTCGATTTGCATTCCAGCGACCTTTTTGTCCTTCTTCTTGTTCGTTCTCGATTTCACTCGGTATGACTCGCTTTTTTATCTTCGTCTCGTTGCTGTCGGTCTTTCTCTCTATCTCTCTGCCTCGTTCGTTCTTACTGTGAGCCTCGCGTCGTCAGATACCGGAAGCAATAAAGTCCGAGCGAACTAAATGAAATTCTTATCTAGATCGAGCCTCGGCAGTCCTCCAACAGCGAATCTTCTTCTTCCCCACTGGTGGTACATAGACAGCAAAAAGAAGAAGAAATGAAAAAGAAGTGGAAAAGGAGTTAGAGGCTAAGGTTAGTCAGAGGTAGCGAAAGAAAGCAAGAGAGAGAGAGAGAGAGAGAGAGAGAGAGAGGAAGTGAAAGAACGAACCGACTCTCTCACCAACCAACTCAACCTCCCCAAGGTATCGACAATGTTCCATCTCTCTCACTCTCTTCGTTGAAGAACCGTCATCGTTATGTGAACCTATCGCCCATGGTCCAAGTGAATTCCAACCGCCACAAGGCTCGAGGGCATACACCCAGACGAAAAGGACACGGAACTCGCGCATTCAACTTTTCGAGCATTTAAAAAAGGATTAATCGTTTCCCTATCTCGTTTCTCTGAGCCATCGATACTTATCACAGTTTCCTTTTCGATCAAGCTCCCAATCAGTTTGATCCAGTGTCATTGTTATGTTTTGTCGTAATTCGAATGAATCGTTCGTGAAGTTCACTAATGCTAAAACTGTTAATATAAGTCATGCAAAAATGTACAAAAATAAAAAGGGACTCACAGCAGGTCAACTCTTCAAAAATAACTACAACATTATTTTTTCTGTTTCCGTGCAATTCATAAATTTTATGGGGTTTTTTCTTTATAGATAAACGAACCTTTTATCAACATCGATATCAAAGAGCTTGCTAGGGTCAATAATATGAACCCGATTCTTATTACACTGGCCAATTGCATTTTATTATCGCTTGAAAAAAAAGTGAATTAATGAGCTTTTTATTGACAATTTTATGTGAAATTCTTTATTAACGTAACTGTTTGAAGCATGTCAAATGAAACATTTTGAAAATGACATAAATATACATCAAATAAAGTTTATCGAATAGAATGTCGTAATAAAATGGAAAATTAAAATATAATGAGAAAATGGTGACTGCATAAATGAACTCAAACAAATAGATGATTAAAGTCAACTCGATAAATTTCCCGGAAAATATGGTGGTATAATATACTGTATATTTAATTTAAGTAGAAACTTTTTACACTGTTAGATACGTAATTTCATTCCATCAAAGCATTTTTTTCTAAATTTTATGACACTTCACTTTTCGTAAAAAATGATAATAATCAAACTTGTACGTCTTTCTGAGAATCCACGTTCATTGCATGCCTATTAAAATAGATAGAAAAACATCCGTAGAGAGGCTCGTAAACGATTAAGTTCAAAGTGAAACAAGAAAACGACTTATTCATGCACGAGAATTCATACATGGGAGAGGTCGTTACGAGGAATCGACAGTTTCAATTTACCTCGTTTTTTTTATGAACATGGGAATCAAAAAGCTCGTACGCATGCTTTGCACCCTCGTTTCGTGAAAATGGCTGATCATCAAGCAAACCACCAGTCGAACAGGAGTTTCAGCTGTAGAATTTCTTCGTGAGCTTTTGGCTCCTCGCTTTACTTCCCTATCATCGTTACGACTATCGGGAACGCCCGTTTTGATGGTCGTTTTATCACGTCCACTTTAGTGTGGCTAGTTCGCAATATTAAACTTTTCAGAAAAGCGTTTCACATTCGAAGCGTGGTTTTTCCACCTTTGCACTCGACACAAACGCCTTCCCTCCCAATTCGCATAACCACAAAGTCACTGAAGGCGTGTGTTTGTGTGCATGTGTGGTCGAGTTTCGTTGAATAGCTGCGATTATTTCGACGTTCACGCCGAGTGATAAAGCCACGGGTAACCGCCCTCGTAAACGTTCAAACGTGTGCCCTTGGTCCAGGTTTTCTCATACAGTGTCGAAATATATATGCACGTTGATATTTTACATACACTACGTGCAAACTTGTATACATATTTAAGTGTATACAGGGTATCCCTCGGCAGATAATTTAATATTGTGAGCTTAAGTTGAGAAACAAATTCCAAGCTCAATGACTAAGCTGTTTTCAGATTAGATATTTTACTGAAGTTTAGAAAAATGTTAGAAGCTAAGTCAAACTTCAATAATCAAATAACTCGCGAGAAAGAGATTCAATTAAAAGACGACATTCTAATTCTTGACTCCGAATTTACTGTTGTCCACCTGTTGTGGGACACCCTATATATATATTTAAAGAAATAGAAATTTGGATATTCTAAGACACAGATTTCGAAGCACACTAATCTCAGCTAACCTAATCCAGAAGAAAAGCTAGGCAAAATACATGCACACGTTCACGTAGAAATTATATACAGTAACGTATACATGATATTATATATATATACACATATGAGAAGGACAAGAATACAGCGTCTAGATTTGGTACCAGGATAGGTCCTGGCATTTGCCTATATGCAAAGTTCCTGTCGGGATTTGCGGCCGAGATGGATACCTCAAACTGCTCACACGTACACACCATCATCTCTTTTTAACCCATCAAGGGTGGCAAACCAACTCAAAAGCTCAGAGCCAAAGAAAGAAAGAGAGCGAGAGAGCGAGGGGAAGAGGAAGAGAGACAAAACGATAAGACATCAGCGCGGAGGAGTCGATGGCACTCTCCAACCAACTTTCCTTCGGAACTATAAAATCTTTCTTCTCCATTCGTTCTTTGAATACAATTTATATATAGATACATAATATACCTACATAGACCGCAAATATTTTCAA
This sequence comes from Rhimphoctona megacephalus, assembly GCA_963989365.1. Lineage (NCBI taxonomy): Eukaryota > Metazoa > Arthropoda > Insecta > Hymenoptera > Ichneumonidae > Rhimphoctona > Rhimphoctona megacephalus. The sequence continues at coordinate 12,804,300 of OZ022420.1, read as the reverse complement.
ACTGTTTGAAATGAAACGAGAACACGAAATGAAAGAATCTTCAAAAGAGGTTGCATATCGTAGAAGGATGAACTTATTCCTATATGTATATCTGCTTCCATCAATAAATCTTTCTCGGCGCAAACCTTTCAAGTATCTCGACAGATTTGTTTTGATCCTACACGATGGGCATTTTTTTATCGCTTTTTTATTCCTTGTAAAAATTATGATCTGTGTGAGAATTTCGCCCCAAACATCCAGTTGGATCAAGAATGAATTTACGGGTAAATCTGAGATGGAAGAAATTGTAGACAAAAATAGCTTATTTATTGATATCGATTTTTAACACGTCAGATCATTCGTTTTCGAATGTTCAAACATTTTTTTCAAAAGAAAATTGATAATTCGTTCGATAATAATCAATTTTTTAATCGTTAATAATCAATTTTTAAAATCATTTCATTATTCAAAATTTCGTGAAGCTCCAAGCTGAAGCCCCTCTCAACATTCATTAAAAACTGATTACTTAACGTTTTTGAGTAAGACATTGCCTAGATGTGAAAAAAATGATAAACAGAAACGAAGAGATTGTATAAAAAGATTGAAAGGATTCGTCCGTCTGAAGAAGAAAAAAGTTTACCCCTCAGAGGCTGACGATTGATGGCAAGTGCAGAGTCCCAGTTATAGCTCGCGATCTCGAAACTTTTCAAATATTTGTGTATACACGGGTATCAAAAACCGTAACGACTTAGCCCGTCAACGCCACACTGTCGAACAATATATCTCGAAGACTATCAAAGACTCGGAAATTTTATACGACGGGGTCTAGGAAACTGTGACTTGGGATGCGCTCAGTTTACTACCGCATGAGCTTGGCCACAATGCTTGGTGGTAGAAGAGCACTGTCTTGGAGGCGCGATAGTTGGTAGATTGTGAAAGTCTTGGAACCCCGTAAAGGAAGCAGTGTCCACATGTCTATGATGGATAGTTTCTTGGGTCGCCAGGAAAATTCCCGAAGTGGCTGACTTTTAATGGAAAACCGTACCAAGACATGCACATCTGCGCTGCATTGAACAGATATATAAATCTATTCAAACATACAGGCTGTCGCGAAAATCATGGTTGAAAAAATAAAGAAGAGGTAGATTGCAAGATTTAAAAGAGAAAACTCCAATAAAGTTTTCTCTGTTCGAGCTACCATTAATGAGATATTCACTAATGTATCCGAGGGCCTATCCGCGCTTCGATTTAATAAGTGGGCGTGGAAAGCGTGCGACACGATTCACTCGAGCCTATCTACTGTGGTCGCCGGGGCGAAGCGCCCTCTTCTTGCTCACGGACTCTTTCAACGGCGCAACGGATTGGCCCTCACTTATTAATTAATATCTCATTAAGGAGGCAATGAATAGAAAAACCGATAAGGACTTTTTTGTTCATAACTTCAAGATTCACCTGGTTCGTAAAACTGGCGTACGTGTTTGAGCACACGCGGTAGATATATTGAAAACGATAGACGCTATCATCCTGATATATAAACACTTATATCCATATATATGATTATGTACACACGAAGAACACACATGGGCGAGAGAATAAAGATTGAGAAAGCGAAGTGAGAAAGGGACGAGTGGCTGCTACCGTATTCCAGCCGCGTCCTACGTCGAGGGAAGCATCTGGGTGGTTCGTGAAGAAAGAACCAACGAACAAACAAAAAAAAGTGAAAAAGTATAAGAAAAAAATGAGGATATCACGCGCGACTCTCCAGAAGCGATAAGAGGCGACTGATGTCACGCTCCTTTTGACTGTTCCCTGGCATCCTCGAGATCACGCAAAGATCAAGGGTCCGATATAACGAATGGTCGATAGCTGGTCCCCTGTTTCAGACGTTATAAATATTATTCTTCATGGTTCACAGTTCCCTGAACCTACTCGAAATCGCACCCCAAACAGCAGGGACTTAATTTCACATTTTTTAATAATTCTTTCGCATATAAAGTGGAGTGGCTTCAGGAGGAATAAAAAAGTGTATAATAAAATGACATCGGTCACAATTGGAAATAAAGAAATTATTCAGACAATTAAGTCAATCAGTCTGAATTCTTCTATGCCTGATACTTTTTGTTCGCAATTAAAATTAATTTTGAATTCACTTTTTTCGAATGTCTGACGGTACCTGCAAAGGAAAGTTTTCGTGGCGAATTTCATTAGTGAAAATGTATATTTCCCTGAAACGAAAACTGGAAAAGCTATTCATTCATCAAAATGTGAATCTTCATTAAAATTTTATACTCACGGTGTTTTACACAAATGAAAAGAAAATATATTCTATGTGATAATAAAACATTCCCACTGACTTTGAAAAGATGTAAAATAGCTTTAGGATCATCCGCACAAAGATCAAGAAGATTTTTTTTACTTTTGTAAATCCTTTTTTTATCCACATGCATGTTTTCGGTATCTTTCTTTTGAAAGTTGTTTCTCAGTGGTGCAAACCGGAAGTTCACAATACCATAAAACATGGGTCATATTTTCCCGTTGAGATAAAAGCATCGGGATTTAAAATTGTGCTTTGGCGCTCATGTGTCGTTTCTCTCGTGTAATATACACATTTTGTAGAAAAACATGCTTTTCGCTAGAACGTGTACGCGGTACTGGAGACATTCACTCTATTTTTAGGGGTTTACTTTATTTATCTCGTTCTACGAAGACAAAGAGGGACATGCAACATAAAACTCTCGTGAAAAGAACGGAAATACTGGATAAATTTACGTAAATCTGCATATATTAGAAATTAAGTCCACTCATCTTTACCGAAAAAAATATTTTCGATAACCGCTTTTTTGTCTATTTTCCTTTCCTAGGGTATACATGTCGAAATCTCGAAAAAACGAGTATTTGAAGAGAACACGTTTTAAGGTACGTTCAAAAAAATCAATTATACCTGACTTATTAATATAATTATGTGGGATGCGTACAGTTTTCAATTTGAGGAACACAGAATGATTAAAAAATAACAAGTCAGATTGAGTGAGAAACTGTAACAAGACGGTTCAATAAAAATTTCGGCTCTGTTCTTTATTTTCGTGTAGTCGTTTCCGTGACTCTATCAATAAATTCTATAATTGCACTTAGTTCGAAAAAGTAGGGCAATTTTTTTTCTACTGTGACACTCCCCAAAACTGCAACTGTTGAAAAATTTGGTCAAAATCGTCATTATTTTTGGGATGTCGAATTCAATTGAAAGCTACATAAATGGAATCAATTTATACCTGCCCTTGAACAAATCTTACAATAGACCCAATTGTAAGCCAATGTCACTCCACCAGAGTTTGACGCTTGGACAATAAGTAGCGTTACTAGCAGATGTCGGTTGACCAGAAACCGAAATGATGGGCTGGGTTCAACGGCGGGTGGCCCCCTAGGGCTGGTTCAACGTTATCTTCCGATAGTTATTAGTTATGAATTGCTATTTTGTGTTAACCAAACTTTAAAATTGTATTAACCAGAGTTGTATTAACCAGAGTTTAAAATAATATTTATTAGTATTTTACTTTTATCACTATCATTATGAATTATGATAAAAGATATATGGTGGAAAAAAAACAGTCGATTTTTAATCGAGCAAAATTTTTTCCGCCTGGTTACCGATTAAAAGACGATCCTGTCCCAGAACTGATGGATTTCTGGATGCCCATGTGTAAACTCAGCATTGGTTAAACATTGGCAAAGGCATTGGCCCAGGCTTGAGCTCCGTGTTGGACAGCAAAAGTCGTTTACCTGCCCAGCATCAACCGCATATTAATCGTTAGCAAAACTTTCATTCGCATGTATTTTCATACGTGTCTATATGCAAATAAAAGGTGTAAGCGATACATATATATTGATACAAGTTGCAATTTGTTTCAATATCCTACTGATATCGCATGGATTTTCCGTCCAACGTTTCGGATATTAATTTGACTCAAATTGCGAGTGAGTCTACGGTAGCAAGCTCCACAAGAGATGAATCCGCTCGAACCATATCACAGTGACATGTATCGTGATATATGTATCGATTCGATTCGTTGCTTCCCATCTTCTATATAGTATAGTAGGTTGGCAATGAATCGAGATTTTTCTGATAAAATACTGAAGCCATGCCCTTCCTTGATTGATGAAAAAAAATTACAGGAATATTTGATTTGAAAGACTACGATAGAGGGGACTATTTCTCAACTCTAGAAATGAATCGACAATCATCAAAAATTGCGAACACAATTTCTATCACGGATCCTCTTGCAATAAAACTGTGACTAATAAGAGATAGTATCGAAACATAAATAAAATATGAAATTAAAAATATACAAAAGCCCTCACAAATGTATTTTTTGTAACACTTCTTCGCATATTCAAACAGATATTTCCATTCATTTTATGACAATTAGTTCCTTCTTATTTTTGACTTGTATTTTTCGGTATATATTTCAGAAAAAAATCAAAAATTTAACAAATGGATATGCAGAGAGATTTGATCGAACGGGGTCAGATGTTTGGAATAAAAATTTAACGTGGAATTCCTCATGTATTCGATAATTATGTATTTATACATATATAATATAGATATACATATATATAAATGTCTAACTGCATCTGGCAAACGCATAACAGATTCGCAAACCGTGACGCGCATCAGGTTCCCGCGATTTAAGCCTCGGACACGTTCACGTGACGTATTGAACTATTGGCAGCCAGCTGGGCGTTTGCTGTCTGCTGAGACCCCAGGAGTCGGATAATCGTATATTGGTCACTGGAGAATCGTAGGCATACATATGGGTTTATGCTTGTGTACAATGCAATGGGAGGGATCTGAAGAACGACACGATCCAGGGATATTGATCTATTGATCTAGCTCAGTGTTCCTCGACTAATGGCATTTAACATTTAACATGACTTACCGAACATATAATTATTGATTCAATGGAATAATTATGCATTTCGAGAGCAGTTATCAAAAAAAATGAACCGAGGGAATTCTGACATAAATTGGGTCATGTGTAAGGGCAAAGGAGAAGATTCTCATTTATTCTGGATTTCGCTTTCAAGTCAGTCATTTCAAATGGTGAATTATTTAATGGTAAATAATGTGATATTAATGAAACAATTCAAGGCGTTTGAGACCAAAATCAATAATCATATAATAAAATGAACGTCATCTTAAGCTTCTATAGAATAACCTCAAAGTTTTTAAATTAGACCCAGCATTACGTGATTCTCGAAATATTCGCCAGTATGTAATTTGATTAACAAATCATTTTCCTTTGTTTTGACAAATTTAATGATATATTTCGTTCAAGATGATTGTACTTTGTTTATATATTCTATTTTCCTTTCTTTGGGCCGAAAGAGAAAGACAGTATAGTGCTTGAGGCTTGGCAGAGTCGAGCCAGCTGCAGTGTACTAATCTCAACGAGCATAGGCGCATTATAAATCTTACCCTCCTCAAGTACATGAGTGTGGCGTTGAAAGAAAAAGAAAGGGCGAGAAGAAAGAAAAAGAGAGAGGGGGATGAAAATCTAGAGAAAACGCAGAACAGAGAGAAAATCTACTATATAGTTTCTTTCGTTTCTTTCAGCTTTTTCTTTCGTTTCCTCCCTCGTAATTCTTACGGACGGTTACGGGGAGCTCAAGATTTCTTGTACAGCGTTTAACTGTGCAATACAAGGAAAAGCCCCCGTGCGACGAATGAAATACTCACTGAGGAATAGTTTCACCGATAGATATACGCAAAGAAAGGTGGTAGGTTTACAGAAAGAATAAAGTGGACGTAAGCGAAGAAGAAAAAAACGAAATAGATGTGGATCCTGTAAAAGATCTGAAAAAGAGAAAAATTGTAAGGGCCAAGGATAAAGAGACTCTTAGCTGCCCGCTGCAGTCAGAACGTCCAGAAATGTGTCGTGGGTTTTAAATGTTACTCGCACTTGATTTTTCGTTCCATTTTCTCGCACCTTTAACATTTAATAAAAACCTGAAAAATTCCATAGTTATTTTTTTAGCGTCATTTATTTAACGGTTTTTTATTCCCAATGCATTTTTTTGATAAAATAATTAATTTTTAATGACATTATTAAAACGTATAATTGTTGCAAGCAAAAAATCTTTAAATCTTGAAAAAAAAAATAAAAACAATTAATTTTATCTGACAATCAAATAAAAGAAATTTGTATTTTTTCTTGTATAGTATCAGTACTCGTTAGACTATCACATTTTTTAAACAAATTTGATTATTCGAGAAATTAAATTGAAATGGAAAAAAAAATGTGAAGCAGAAATTTACATTTAAATGAGTTTCAGTTTCGTTGATAAATATAATCCTCTGGGAATATATGCACATCGAGAATCCACATAAAAATTACGAATGACTTGTCATCATAAATTGCGAAAGACATTTTTTTTCGGTTTTTCTTGTTTCTATATATTCATACCGACTTCGCACCGAAAACTTTCTCAAATATGCACTCTATTACTGGACCAGTAGTTCAGCAGGAGAGGTTGAAGCTACTCATATCTCCTTTTGTTAGAAAGGACCCCGGGCATATAAAGCAATGTCACTAGGACAACGAACGGAGAATGGCCGGCTTTAAATTCTATGCAAGAATTCATAACCCACAGCTCGAGTTTTCGTTACACATATAGCTCATCGCATCGCTTATATTTATGCAGGGGCGAAAAGCAAAAGAAGAAAACTCGCAAACTTAATCAAATGTGGGTTTAAATTAAACACTTATTTTTATTACATAAACATTTGGCAAGTATTCAAGTTAATATTTCAATATATTAATTACGACAGATTCATTTAAGATGACTGAAAAGTTACTTTAATTCCAGACATTTTAATTTTCTTATGAATGGAAGTTCTTTCGAAATAAATTGGTAGATAAGGAGTACATTTTTTCAATCTTAATCGACATTACTTTAACCCTAGGTTTCTACATGAGTTTTTTCTACCCTATCGTTCCTTCATGAGGACAATTTGTCCCCGGCCACTTTGCGAGCTCATAACTCTGTGTAAAATCAATATTTTTGAGGGACTTTCTTTTTAAACAGTAATACGAAACCTGACTAATCGAATGATCCAAGACTCAATATGAAAAACGATTAGTTTCGCCATAGTAGACATTTAAAAAAAAAAGTATAATTAATTTTTCGAGAGATTGCACGAAAATGGAATTTTTTTATATATTCTTGATTTTTTTTCAAATAAATTGGTTGTTCCATAAAATTTAGATGTGAAACTATAAGAAAACAATGATAGCAAACCAATTTTAACATTTCTTTTACAAAACTGCAAGGGGTGAAGGGCTGAAGGGATGTATTTTTACATCTTAATACTTCAAAGCCGAAGCAAGTATCGAATAAAACGCAATACACACATTTCTTGGAGGAAGTATCGCTTTTATTTACTCGTGAAAAATAACGAAATGCATCGCAGGTTGTTGAAAACATTTTTTAAGCGATTGGTCCACATTTTATGCATAAAAGCGTTCGATGCAAGTTGCATCTTGGTAATTTGCAGGAAGGGCAAATATTTTGGGATTTCCGGTTGTTTCTCTTCGGGCAGTACGCATAACGTACCCGTTTATCAATTTTGCCTAATAACATTTTTGCCGCATGACAAATGCGTCCTTCTCGCACACAAGCATACAAGGTTACCACCTGCCACTATACTTCGCCATGCGCTACGTAGGCGCTCGAGAATACGCGTTTTTCAACCAACAAGGCTGCCAGAAATGGTTATACTGTACACAATCTCTCAAACGCGCGCTTTTTGAATACACAAAACATATTTATGTTGAAAAAAAAAGTAAATTTTCTGACGCCGATCCTGCATGGGGACAAATTGACCCCAAATCGATTTTTAAACGCCTGTAGCGTTAAAACCAGAAGGTATAAATGCTATTTGGTGTACGAACCAAAAAGGGTTCAATTTAAATTATTCTCCCCCCTGGGGATCCTTAAAATCGACGAGAAAAAAAACGCTAGCTACAAGTCGATTTTGGCCTGGGTCAATTTGTCCCCATGTAGGAAACTAGGGTTAAGAGGAAAATACAATGTTCTATTCCATATGACAAAAGTCATGGTATTTCAAAAAATTATTTTCATTTCAAGTATGCAGGGCTTGTCCAGGAAAAGTATGTTTTACGACTCCTTAATAAATTGTTTCAGAATCTGATTATAGGATTTCGGAACGCCTCCAGTTGCAATCTTTCATTTATTTTTATGATGGATAGTTTTATTGTACGAGTGTTTCCTATTTCTATGTTATTTTTATGAACCTTCCCGTATGAAAAAACTATATATTTGGAAAAATATATCGAGAAATATAAGAAATATTATGAGATCAAAAGCCGCGGTAGCGGCTCGACGCCAAGTATTTAAAAAAAAGCCAGCGCGAGCCCTGCTGCACTTTTATATGCTCGAATATGACGGTTTTCGGGCTTTTCTTTTTTTTAAACCGCTTTCACGAACCGCTTTATTTCAAGAAAATAAACTATGAAACTGTTAAGGACGTGTAACTGTTAAGTGTGTACGAGATATGGAACTGTTATATAAATTTCATATTTTTTTGCACATTTTTTAATAGGAAAATTTATCATTTAAAATATATCGTAAGACACATATTGTTTTATACGGTAAAACATAAAAGTAGTTATAAGATTCCATCCAAAATTTCATATATTATCACAATATACATTTTTATTATATTTCAAAAATATACTCGTTCGTATATAAAATTTCGCTGTTATATATACAATCTCACATTTTTCTTATATTTTTCGATATAATTTTTCATTATATAGTTTTTTCATACGGATTACCATTAGAAATCGAGCTTTTGTATCGTTGAACGAACCCGAAACACATCAAATATTTTTGTGACAAGAGTTGGAGGGGGTTTGAAGTATATGTGATAAATGGATGCAATTGATCTTATTTCTTAAATCCGGGCATAAGGAAAAGTCGCATATTATGGGGTGGCCCCCATAATATCAACGTCTAGTTGATCTGGACGTTGTTTGGTGACTGCTTCATCACTTTCAAGGACTTGCGAAAAGCTGAAAGCCATCGTCCTTCAGGAAAAAAAGCGCATTCCCCATCCTCTGTTCTATTTTTCTGTCTCTTTCTCTTCCTCTCTTTCGTCCGAATCTTTTTTCTCTGTTTATTCCTCTTTGGCTTTCACTCTTTTTTCCTCCTGTTTCCTACCTCTGCCTTTCTCTCTTGCGACAGAATGAGGGTTGTGGATGCTGGAGGGAAAGTCGAGGGTCCATAAAACGATGATGAAGCGGGCCGGTAAGCGCGATTACATGCGTACAACCACGGGCGAGGGCTTTTCTTACTCTGCGGATTTACCCATGAAAATACCCATCGCCCAAACCCACGTCAAAATCTGTGGTATTTTTTTTTTCTCATATCCGCGATCTCACGCCTCTTAACAAAAAAAATAACAGTCTTGTATGAAGTCTACTTTAAAAAGTGACTATATATGAAATAATCTGGAACTCGAGGATAAAAATTTCGCATAAGAAATTTTAAGTAGCTAAATCCTTCGGGTTTACATCGATTTTTTTCCAACTGGTCACTAAAATAATAATGAATACTTTTCATTCACTGAAAGTATATGATAATAAAAAGGCAATGAATATTCATTAAAAGCACTCTGCATTCAAATTCACGAAAACGCAGTTTTTTTAATCTGCGGAGATTAAGATGTTTATTTTTTAGATCTTCATATAATTATAATTAAATGTTTCTCATACAAACATTAATTATAAGCTTCTAAACAGATATAATTAATTTTATAATTTTATTCGAATGAGACGAAGTTACGTTATTTGGTAGTTTGCAATTTTTTTGAAGGGCTCGTTATAAAGGCAAAAGAAAATGCGCATTCTCTCTCGAGCTTTTAAAGTTAGATATACACACATATTGCTCAAACGGATAGACGCGTTAACGTACCCGGAAGTAAAACGAAATGATGTTGTCTCTCGTATTTTTTTTTTCCTATTTTTTTTACACACTGGTGAGGCACGAAGGAGGTGTCGAGAAGTGCGAGAGGGATGGTTTGAGAGGGTTGGGGGTTATTCTGGTGAGCGGCACTCGTATATACGATAATTTAAATCATCATTCCCCTATGCACAAAGGGTGCTTCTCACGTGTGCCCAGGCCATATACACCCCATGAATATTTATGCCACGATGTCGTCTCTCTCCCTCTCTCTATCTTTTTCTTTCTGTTTCTCCTTTCACCTTCCCACGCTTTTCGCTACTCTCCTTTTTTACTCTCGGGTATTTGCCGGAGTCTCATGCTCGTGTTACATATACACCATGAAAAATTTTCCGAGATTTCAGGTTTCGCGACACGTAGGGAAATATATTTTCCAAACCATCCAGACCAGCCCAGCGCACACTCACTCTCGAAACAAAGTTTATTCCTCCTTCTGGCGCATCTTTATCAAAAACCCAATTACCACTATTAAACCGCTGAAATATTACGTGACCAAACGTATGTAACGAGTAAGATAGTTGAAAAATACTGGTTACATTGCATGTATTTTGTTTTTACACAGACGCAACCATTATGTCGTTAAAAATGCAGCATTTTTGTCTCATATCTCACTAGAACGTTAATTAGCATTTTTAATTTCGTTTTCTTTTGTCTTTAATGAATAATTGAAAGAGGGAACCCTGATCGTGGTTTAATAATCCATTTGGCATTTTCACTGTTGTTTATATTGTCATATGAATTGTATTCGTAGAAAAGTTCTAAGTCTCGCGATAGAATATTCGATGCAAGGAAGAAATAAAATCATAGAAATTATATTATAAAAACAACAAGAAACTACGAATTCGCACGAATGATAAACTAACCCCCACGCCCTCGTATTTAAAGTGAAAATGCCCGCTTCGAGGCAAAGGGCGTTACCGAACCAGGCAACAAACTCAGGAATCCAGCGAAAACGAGCTCATACCACAAATTGAGCCATATGAAATTGTCGACATCGAAGTCAACACATACACACAAAATATATACAACACACAGTGCACACAGAATAATTGAAATAGGAGGAATATTCTGTTTGACAAAGCTACCACACAACTTGAATATTACGAAATTTCAACCAAGCCATGTTCATATGTTATATTCTGTTACTATAAATGTATGATGAAAATTGATTCAACATATGCCATGTAGCACTCAACATGTAGTATTTTCCGGGAAATCAGTTGTATGTTACACCATGAAAGCGACATTCTCTTCATTGTTGAAGCAAGCCAACAATCTTTCAATTATTTGTTTGTTCTTAATTTTTAATGGATTTTCACATCAAATATTGATTCTATAGAAATTAATTGAGTTTAATTAGAAGATTGATAAAAATTTCTTATCAAAATCCTTAAATAGATTTATGTCTTTATATGATTTTTGTATATTTAATTTTTGTGCATATTTAAGATTAAACAAATTGACGAACATCGTAATAAAATTAATAATTGAATAATATCTTAATAAAATTAATAAATTGTTCCAGAATCCTGTTTGTTTTTTGTTTAGTACTACAATTCTTTGGAGAGTATCATCGATCGTAGTTTCAAGATTAATCTGTTTTAAATGAGCCAGAAAAATGTCGGAATGTTTTGGCAGAACTATAAAAAAAAAAAATCGAATTCCTGATTTAATCTGCATTGATTGATCTATAGCTGTCAAAGTGAAGATTGTACAAAACGAATCTTATGGACTTAAGAGGATGGATCAGTCATCTAACCTCACCTCGAATTTTCGAAGTTAAAATTCTTCGATACGATTTGACCGATTACAAAAAAGCTCTGTCAGCCCACGCAGGACAATGGCAAAAATGGGCCGACAGGGCCTTTTTGTAATCCGTCAAACCGCGTCGAAGAATTTCATTTTCGAAATTTGCAACTATCTCTCTCGCACTCACGGTGGCGAGATACCAACTGATCCATACTCTTAATCCTAAAAAATTTCGCAATATTTATTTTTAAAGGTGTAATAGAACATCGTCCTATCAGATGCAAACGATGCTGAGATTTTTGCATAAGTATTCAAGACCCCCTGGATACGTTTGTAGAAAAAATGACATTAAAAAAAGAATACCATATGAGATCTGTCAACAAACAAGCTTAAATTTGTATCGTTCAATTCACATTTTGCCAGGCATTCCATCTGTCTTTATTGAATCTTTCGCGGCATGTTTCCTATGTTTATATTTCGGAACTATTTGAGAGCAATACTTCGCAGTTAAACAGAGTTCCGAAATTCATAAATGACATTTATAGATCAATTTTTGTTTTGCAATCACATTTACTCGTTTTTTCGTTGTTTATGCTGTAATTGTTTTCTGTCCTATTAGAAAGTGAGTCGTTTTTTATTTAGCATACCATACAATAATAACAGTTTTGACATAAAGATAGATAATTATTTGTTGGGAAAACGACCCTGAGGGGGAAAAATTTTAAAAATCTCCAACTCTATAAAAAGAAAACTTCGGAAAAAATTACTCGGCAGTAAAAAAATGGCTTTCAGAACCTGCCAATTTTCATATTGTAACAAGAATGGCCTTTTAAGAGGATGGATCAGTCACCTAACCTCACCTGGAATTTTCGAAATTGAAATTCTTCGACACGGTTTGACCGAATACAAAAAAGCTCTGTCAGCGGACGCGGGACGATAGCAAAAATCCGCTGACAGGGCCTTTTTGTAATCGGTCAAACCACGTCGAAGAATTTCACTTTCGAAATTTGCAGTTATCTCTCTTGCACTCACGGTGGCGAGATACCGACTGACCCATACTCTTAAACGTAGAGATTATTTTCTGGACATTTTGCGGTCAGCAAGTTTCCTAATATGAAGGTAAATCTTTTTGTAAAATTCAAAGTGAACCGATCAGACGTTTGCCGACCATCGATCAAATAACAATGATGCTAATTAATTCTATCTTCTTCAAGAGCTGTTGATCCAGTCAGTTGTTTTATATTCAGATGCTGGTAATATTACAATAAACGGTATGTTACCTCCCGTATTCTCCACGAAAATGTACCCTATCGAACAGACCGTCGGCAAAGTAGATTTTCGCCAGTAAAGCTTTCACTTAAGGCACTCTATCAGTTACGTAACTGCGAGAGAGATGGCTGAAAAGCAGATTCACGTTTTTCTCGGAAACGCTTAACATTTCGAGAAAAGCGAAAGTCACACCTTGTTCTTAATGAAAAAAAAAACAACGTGTGACTTTTATTTTTCTTGAATTATCAAGCGTCATCGAAAAAAAAAACGTGCAGCAGGATTTTTACCGACTGCGAGACTGATAGATCGCCTTAAGAGAATATTTTGTTTGAACTGCAGCAGTCAGTGAACCCAGTCGATAACGCTCGTTGAGTAATATCTAAAGTAACAAAACACTATGCAAAGACATAAAACAGTCAGGAAAAATTGAAACTGTTTGAAAAAAATGGTTGAAAACTTCCTGCTGCCATATTAAGTGATTTTAGTGAATTCAATACAGTATAAACGTATTGGAAGTTCAAAAAAAAAATGACTAGAGTTTTCAAACATATTTTATTCTATGTTTATTAATAAAAATTAATTAGATGAATACTTAGAAGAAATGCAATCATTAACGATACTCGATTTAATATTTTGTTGTATATTCCTTGAAATAATTTTGTAATATAAATTTTTCATGAATAGTAAGAATAAGAGAACAATACCATGGTAAAAATGATATGAGAATGAACCTCCTCATGAGTGGAAAATGTCATCCATTGTCAGACATTTAGCATGGTTAGTTTTGAAGATTTTGCTGAAGTTGCGAGAAATGCAAACGAGAATAGTTGAACATGAGTCAACAGTATTATTAAGTACATCATTCAATCTTCTGAGTAATAACGCGTTATACGTTCAAATAGGATACGGCAGCATTTCTCAGAATACTTCCCATTGTCATACAAAGAACTTTAATTAATAAGATTCCGTCATTATTCATAGGATTCTGTAACTGTATGAAAAGCTTTCTGCAGTCCAGGAACTAAAGAGATTATAAAAGTGTGCATACACAAAAAATAGTATTTTATGTAACAAGTGCGGAAAACAACGAATGCATCGCGCGTGAAGTTGTCGCATGAGCTGAATGCGAATGAGGCGCATACGGCATACGCGCGATTTGATTCGTTGTTTTTTGCACTTGTTGCATACAATATTTTTTGTTATAACTGCCTCGAAAATTTAATTTGAGATTCAAAAAAGAATTGTAGTTATGTTCAGTGCATCAATCAGTGCGGTAAAATAAGCTACAAGCTGGGTTTTTTCCGAATCCATGCGGTAAAGTAAGACAAAAGACGAATCATTGAAAAATAAGCCACTTTCCGCACGCTATACATCAATCGAAAATCAAACTTTCGAAGCAGGTATCACAAAAAAGATCTTTTGAACACGAGACAAAACAATTGGTATATATTGGTATTCTATATCTGTTATTACCAATCATCCAATCGATTTGCTGTTGAAAGCCTCGAACGTTTTTCCGTCATCCTCATTTCTGATGACCTCGACGAGACTATTGGATCAATAACCAATTGTTATCCAATATTTACAGTTCATTTATACACTATGTAGAGCTTTCTCGTTTCATTCTTGACAGAGAGAAGAGTGGGAAATGGAAGATAGAGAGAGATGAAGAATTGTAGAGAGATCACTCAATGGTCGAAGGTCGAACAAAATTTATTGAATACGTCAGAGAACAAAAAGAAGGACAGCGAATGGCATAAAAGAGAGGGTCAGGGAAAACAGTGGATAAATAAGCTTTTGTTTGTTCCGCAAATCAACTTTGGGTACTGGAATAATCAGGGCTAATTATGTTTTTAACGAAGCATCCCTGTTTCGCTAGGCACTCCTGGATATAGGTCTCGCTTTCTCTCTGACGTAATTATCCAACTCGACAAAGAGGGTACCGGGCCTGGCCACAAACGAGAAGCTTCCGCAATCGAACTATCAGTGATATATACCTCGAACACGTATATATATTCGATGCCTCGTACGCTGTAGCCTTCATTACTGAACTCTGTAACAGGATTTCTGAAAACTTATTCGACTTCACTCCCCCTATTCCGACTCGGAATCAAGATATAAAATAATGAGCATTAATTGGGTTCGGAGCTATTGGGCCATGAAAAATCTTCCATAATTTTTGTAAACGAATGTTGTCGAGAGTTTTCAATCTTTTTGTCTGAGTAAACGGATTAGTGTTTCGATAATGTAGATTAACTGCATTGAAGGGCTATCGTCAATGTATTTCAATTACTGATATCTTGATACGATGGAATCGAATTTATGGAAATTGTGTTTAGCGTTAATTGCATCACTTCAGGTTAGGCAAATATTGCAATAACTTCGTGAAGGATAACATAAAACTATAATTTTAAAAAAATCTTAATCCTTCTGATTTCTTCAACAATTATACAATATCCAATTGTACAAATATCAACATTTACAAAATGAGAATACAATCACAGCTAATTAATACTATTTCTAAATCATAATTGCATGAATATGCTGATGATATTTGAATTTCTAACAAAATGTACAATAAAATAGATTTTCCATAATTATATCAATAGATCATCCATAATTATGTCAATTTATCTACCAGATAAACTTTTAAGGCATAATCAATTCGAGCATTATCGCATAATTTACAACATCTTGGTAGGCACACGAAGTGTGTGTCTTCGTTTTCCGAATTTTCTGAGGCTTCAAAATCGATGGTATTCAATTCACGACTGTCCAAATTGTTTCCAAACAAACGTAGCGATGTACCAATTGAAGTGTCTTCGTATATAGAGATATACAGGGTGTACCAAACCGTGAGTGATGGTTAATAAGGTAATTTATTTTTTTGGAACGAATGCGGTGTTGAAAAGTTCTATTCCGCTTGTTGCGTGGACCCAATCCTGGCGTGCCAACAATTATAGAAGTTAGAGGAATATATTGGGCTTTTTATCAAATTCATATTTGGTCCTGAATGTAAATTTGCAAGACTGGCAGAGAGTTCTTGAACACCCTGTATACACACACACATACACACATATATCTATACATATTTATGCAAATAAAAAGAAAGCAAGGGAATCAGAGAATTCCCTGAAGACCTATTATCGAATGAAAAGAGGAAATAGCGTCTGCTGATTCTCAGCTGGCGAGCTGTTTTCGCCAATGCTCCTCTTCAGCTCACTTTTGCTTCTGGCGATTTTCTGGCAAGCTGATACGAAATGTTCACTTGGAAAAGCTCGTTCACCGAAACGGTTATGTCCCAAATGCTCCGAGTCTCTTTTCGTCCTCTCTTACTTCAAATATTTTGCCTTAAGGTGCGGAAGAAAATTATATTGGACTTTACATCGCATGCAGTATCGTTGTTCTGACGCTTTTCGATGAAAATCTCTTTTTCAACGGTTTCTATTTCCTATACCGATCTTGCCTGAGAATGAAACACCTGTCAGTGATTAACCATTGTTTTGCTCATGATTAATAATACGAAAGGTGAAAGCATGGGCTCGTGTGACTATTTTTAAAGTGGCAGATATCCTGAAAAGTTAACATTTTACATAATCAATTTTATTATTATTTTTTTTTTAATGTCATTTCCTTAATTGCCCTGACCCACAAATGACAGATTTCTGGTATTTTCTAATAAAAAACTTTATATTCAACACATCGCCGTACGTCAGTAACCGTGTGGACAATTGAGTGTTTGCTGAATCCCATATAAACAGCTCTACAAAGGAAAACCACAAATTTTGGACAAATTCGAGGTTAAACATTGTAGAAACAATTGTGCAAATATTTTTCTCGACCTGTGTAATTAATGTCGAGATCCAAGTAATCAATTCGTTTACAAAGTAATCATTCAACATTTATGTAACTTCTGTAAATCAAATGATTATATGATTGGAAAAATCAATAGTTTTCATTTACACATACGAATATGCCAATAACTGTTCGAGACAGACTATTCAGAAGTCAAGGTTATTTCCATAAAATATGACAATGAATAAAAGTAAAAATCTAATTTTAGTTATTTATTCAGTGTACTTTTTTCTACAAGCCAATCGTAACTTAAAATCCAGGCAAATGAATAATTGCAAATAAATATCCATATTACTGATGGATTCAAAGAGGTAATTGTGATACGACGAATATATTTATTTTTATAGAAAATCCTGACGTTTGTTATTGTTAGTAAATAAACGAGAGCGTTAACAGTCCAATCTGCTGAGTTCTGCTGAGTTCATCTCTGATTTTTCATCAGCAGATGTTCATGAGAACATCTGCTGAGTTCGCAATGCAGATGTAAACTTCGATTCTCACATTATTTTTCAGCATATCCGCCCATCGGGATACTTAGCTGGTCCTGAGAGCCAGGCATTCAAATTATGCGACTAACTCTGTGCACCGGACTTGCGACGCCCTCCGTTCACATGCATTTGAAATGAGATAAAAGCTCTTGAGACTCAACCCCCTATATATAAATATACATATATGGATAAATTTATTTATATACATTGAAGTACACTTTACTCCGGATAAATGGGTCTCATATTCGATGCAAAGCACACTCTGCAAGAGAAAACACACTCTGTCGCTCGGCTGGAAATCCACGAATTGAAAAAATACTATCTATACGAGAGAAAGAAGTCAGCATAGAATACGCGATGCGAAAGGTATGGTAGCTCGAAAGGACCAGAACAGTAAGTGTAAAAGCTATAGAAAGTTGCCTATATATGGCGAAACAATAATTTCTAGTACTTTAATAATGATCTTCCAGGTGGAGATCCCTCGCACATGTCAAGTTCACCTTTTGTCGAATAAGATGGACATTTTTTTAATTATAAGCTTAACCCATTAACGCCGAGGTGATCAGAATTTTTACTAACTTTTCAACGTGTTTATTTATTATGTTATCGGACCAAAAAAATAATGCAATACCTCTATTCCTACGCGGAATTCGATGCTCTTTCAGAATCTGAGCTCAAAATTTCGATTAGACACCGAGAAAAAAAAATATGGCCGATTTAAACGTGAAAAACGTGAAAATTTTCGAAAAAAAATTTTTTTCGCATTTTTTTTCACAATGATACCGCAAAGCTATCAACTTTTTACAATGATCAGAGGTGATCATGGCACTCGAACATTAAGAGGAATTTTTTTCAGAAAAATTCATCGACGCGTTTTTTCAAAATGGCGGCGAGAATGAAAAAATTTTATAAAAATCTTAATCTATCGGTTTCTTCAAAACTATAAACTTGAGAAAAAAATTTCTGAGAACAAAAATGGCTTAAAATTAGTCGAAGAATACTCTTAAATTTTTTCAGAATTTTTGAAAACAATTTTTAATTTTCGAAAATTTCAAAAAATCCAATTTTTCAAAAATACCTGAAAAATTTTTGGAAAAATTTCCTTCAAGTATTCCTTGACTACTTCTTTTCTGATTCTGTGCATATACATTGTTTTTTTCTACTCTTAGCATTACCCAGAGACAACGGCGTGGACGTGGTAGAACTTTGTCTCCTTTGGGGTGCTTTTTTTTCGTGAGTCCCCTTGCCTCTCACGTTTCGGGGTGCTTTTTTTCGTGAGTCCCCTTGCCTCTCACGTTTCAGGGTGCTTTTTTTCGTGAGTCCCCTTGCCTCTCACATTTCGGGGTGCTTTTTTTCGTGAGTCCCCTTGCCTCTCACGTTTCGGGGTGCTTTTTTTTCGTGAGTCCCCTTGCCTCTCACGTTTCGGAGTGCTTCTTTTCGTGAGTCTTCTTGTCTTTCATTTTAACATTTCTTTTATCAGTGCTTTTTTGCCCAACAATTATTGCATACATATAGATTGCATTTTTCACAATAGATCCTTGTTCTTATTGGACATTTTTCATTTGAACAATTTTTTAATTTGTCCCTATTAGATCGTGTATGAAGTGTTTTACTTGTTTGACCTTTTTGAATATAATATTTAGCAATTGAAGTAGTTAACTCTTTTATTCCACTTTTTTTCTTTCCATCACGTGTAGCATTGAAAATTACGTGGACATTTGTAATGGATGCCTGTATAAATCTTATAAAAACGACCCATGTCCATTTTTTGGAACGTATACTTGGAAGTACATTATTGCAGTGTCCATCATGCACGTCAACACCACCCATAAATTTGTTGTACAAATGAAAAGCTTGCGGAAAAGGTATATCAGTTTTGGATCGAGCCTCTGAACTATATCTTCTCGAAGTTGATAGTGGACTTACACCTGCAGCAGTTGAAGCTATTGAAACGGGCTTCGAATCCATAATAGTGATGAAATTTATGCCACTATTTCGATCATGTTTTACAATATAAGTACCTCGTGGAGCTTTCTTTTCAAGTATATTCTTTTCTTTGACTCGATTGTCTCTGATAGTGCCAGTGCATTTCAAACGTAATTTTTGCAAGTGTAAAATTAAATCCATATTTGTAAAAAAATTATCAAAGTACAAATGAAATGCAGGGATTTTATTATAATTTATTAGCCGAAAAAAAGGTTCTAATAAATGCAATACTACACGAGTACCTAAAGCACATTTTACTAATTTGTTTCCGGTTTGGGAATTTTTACCGCAATATAGATCTAAATTTAGTAGATAGCCGTCTGAAGTGCATAAACCCCAAAATTTCAAACCAAACCTTATTGGTTTCCCTCGAATAAATTGTTTCAAAACAGTTTTTGCATAAGACTTGGCCATCATTTCATCAATAGATATAGAAGTTTTCCATATTCCGAACTTTAGGAGGTTGTTTTGGAAAAGTTTCAACATCGAACGAACCCGCCACCCTCTATCGTTTGGATCCTTGTCTTCAGCTTTTGAATATTTTATTTTAGACTTGATTTCTTCAAACTTATCGCGAGTCATTGCAGAAGAAACAATTTCACTAGATAAGAATGGATCAGATGACCAATAATCTCTCTGAGACATTCTTTTATTGAATGAACTGAAAATAACTATACCTATAAAAGTGTCAAGATCTTGTAATTTCAGATCATAATTATTCTCTTTAGACGCATCAATTATATATTGTTTCATTTCGGCGGAAAAAAAGGTTTCAAACAATTGGAAAGGCTCGCACGCCTGTATATTCTTTTTTGTAGCTTCAGATAATAATATTGTTTCTTCACAAGTATTTGGATATGATTTCTCGCCATCGATCCAAATGAATTCGTGATTTTTTTCAAGTTTATCTAAGTTTTCAGAATATAATGCACAAGCTTTTTTATAAGTAATATTTGGTATTGTGAATTCATGTTCAGAATCTGAATCAGATATCGAATCACAATCGGAATCAGAATCATCGGAGCCTGAATTATCTGCATTCGGAATCAAAATGTTTTCGTCGGAATCATTATCCGAATAATCTGATTCATACTCTGCATGCAATGAAGCAGAAGATTTTGAACGTTTTCGTGACATAACAAATGTATTGAAAAAGTGAAAACTAATATTTTTTTTATATGCTTTACCTATAATTCATGTAAAAATTGTATACAACATATGTGTCCATGCACAAGTGAAAGGATATACGAGTTTGTTCGTGAATTTTGTAGTGGTAGATAGAAACAAAATTTTATGTACCATTCAAGAAAATTTTTTTTCTCTAAACCTATAGACTTTACGAAAGAATTTTTAACAACAAAAAAGTCTTAAAATTAGTCAAGGAACACTCTCAAATTTTTCCAAAAATTTTTCAGGTATTTTTGAAAAATTGGATTCTTTGAAATTTTCGAAAATTAAAAATTTTCAAAAATTCTGAAAAAATTTAAGAGTATTCTTCGACTAATTTTAAGCCATTTTTGTTCTTAGAAATTTTTTTCTCAAGTTTATAGTTTTGAAGAAACCGATAGATTAAGATTTTTATAAAATTTTTTCATTCTCGCCGCCATTTTGAAAAAACGCGTCGATGAATTTTTCTGAAAAAAATTCCTCTTAATGTTCGAGTGCCATGATCACCTCTGATCATTGTAAAAAGTTGATAGCTTTGCGGTATCATTGTGAAAAAAAATGCGAAAAAAAATTTTTTTCGAAAATTTTCACGTTTTTCACGTTTAAATCGGCCATATTTTTTTTTCTCGGTGTCTAATCGAAATTTTGAGCTCAGATTCTGAAAGAGCATCGAATTCCGCGTAGGAATAGAGGTATTGCATTATTTTTTTGGTCCGATAACATAATAAATAAACACGTTGAAAAGTTAGTAAAAATTCTGATCACCTCGGCGTTAATGGGTTAAGGTAGCCCTAGCGCGAACCCGATTATTAGATAAAAATTTTAAGTTTTTAAAATTCTACCGTTGAAGTGTACAGGAACACGCCTGCAAATTTTTAGACCTCATCACCGACTAGTAGAAACAATAAATAATTGATAAAGTTGCTAAATTTAATCCACAGCTTATACAAATTTCGCTCCGACAGGGATTAAAGGCATGAATGTGTAGTTTTCGCGATTAGATATATTTTCAAATAAAATTATAAAACGACCAAAAAATTATAAGGATCATTTATATGCCATAAAAAATGGGGGTTACCGAACAATCGAAATAGAAATCTTCGTTTTAGTTAACTAATAACTTGGTACGTCCATGCATAACCTTGAATTGTGAGTCAAATCAGATTCACATTAAAGAACTTCATAATAAATAAAATACCATAAATGATCATGGCGCAAACTTGTAAAATCTTATAATTTCGTAATACTATTAAAATAATATCCAAATCTATGTCACATGGCATATTCACAGTTTTCAAAATAATATTATGTCTCTTAACTAGCTCCTGCGCTAGAGCTACCTTAAAGAAGAACGCAGAATATTTCCAGGTCTCATAACATAAGACTATCGATCAAGATTAAACAAAAAAAAACGAATGGTGAAAATGTTATGTGTTCAGAATAGTTGTCTCACTTTGTATATGTACATTTCTATATTTATCTATATCGTGTATGGATTTTCTACCCCACGGAAAAACAACCATATTGGAAAATTCACATCGAGAATATGATTTTTACTGGACAGTAAGAACTTAAAGGACTCGATCCATCTTGAACCCTCGTCGATAGATTAAACAACTATTGGGTTTTAAACTTAATTTAGTTTACGGATTTAAACAGATTTATGCATTTGCGGGTTAATTTAATTTAGGTTTTAAACTTAATTTAGTTTTAAATTGGGTTTTAAACTTAATTCGTTGATGGTACATTCTATTATATTCAAAGTATTATCCTTCAGAAGCTACGATCTTTTCCTATCTTTTACGCAACAAATGGACTCCACGCCAATAGAAATCGTTGCTTCTTGAGGCGATCCATTAATCCATTGATCCATTGATGATTTTTTGATATCTTCAAAAGACTTGAAATGCTGTGATGACAAAACATTCTGAATCGCTTGAAACAAATTATAATTAGACGGTGCTATATCCGGTGAATACGACGGGTGAGGTATGACTTCCCAGTTTACGTCCTTTATATACTTATTTACGATTTCTGCTACACATGTAGCAGAAACCGTAGTAGTAGTAGGAGAAATGTAGTAGAAAATGTAGTGGTCGAGCATTGTCATGGAGTAAAATTAGTTTGTTATGATGTTTGGCGTACTCAGGCCGCTTTTTTTTCAATTCCTGATTTAGTTTCATTAATTGTTGTTTATAGCGAACAGCTGTGATCGTTTCACCCGGTTTCAGCAACTCGTGGTACATCATACCTTCTTGATCGCACCAAACACACAGCATTACTTTTTGAGAATGAATATTGCGTTTTGGCGTTGATGGACCTGGTTCACCTGGCAGTAATCATGCTTTTTCATTTAGGATTTTCATAATAAACCTATTTCTCATCGCCAGTCACAATTCGATGTAAAAATGACTTTCTTTCGCATCGTTCAAGCAGCAATTCACAAATCGTTTTTCGCTTTTCGAGTTGTCTCTCGTTTAATTGATGTTTCCTGCTGACCAATTTCCTGCTTTTTGAACCAGTCCAAGATTATATAAACGTTTGCTAACAGCCATTTTAGTAACGTTTGATGTATCAGACAATTCTTTAAGGGTTTGACATCGATCTTCATTGAGTAAGGCCTCCAATTCAAATTTTTTCGGCTGTCCTGAACGTTCTTTGTCTTTAAGGTCAAAATCGCCATTTTTGAATCGTCTAAACCAATCTCTGCACGTTGACTCAGATAGAGTATGTTCACTATGCAAGCTTCTTGAAACAAGCGATGACTTTCAGCAGCACTTTTTCTTAAATTAAAGAAAAAAACAAAGCTTCCTGCATATGCTGTTTCGTTGGTTGGAACCCTGACATTTTTGATATTATAAAAGAAGTAGTGTGTACAAGTGAATTCACTCTCGAATACTGAATATTGTAGGTTATGTCCAATACTTCAACACAGTATAGTTTTGGTGTTACTTCTATGAAAATAATACTAGTTACCCCATCTCATATAAAACAGCGGGAATTAAATTTAAAACCCAATAAATAAGCCAAGGGATCGAGAGTGGAAGTTTTTCGTTGTCCCTTGGATTATTGAAGAGCTACGGTTTTACATGGATTTGAGATTTTCTTACTACTTTTATTTAAATTTATTTATCGTAAACTTTGACCAATTCGTTCGTACTTTAAATTTATATTTTTTTCAAAGGATTTTTTTTCCTTTTTTCCTAAATAATGGCCTTATAGAACCTGATAAAAATTTAATAAAATCCATAATGTACAATTCTTTCAAAGTTCCAATTTGAAGAAGTTGCTCGTGAATCTCAATCCTATTTTCTCACGCGTATTAAGAATATTTTCTCCATCTCTTCACTTCATTTGAAAAAAGTGAATAATTTTGAGAAAACATTTTTTTACACAGCTTGTTATTTTACGTAGTCACTATATACTCTGCATAGGGGATATTTAAAGGTGACACACTCAAAGACATCTGCATGTCTCGATGAGTTTCACTTGGAGCATATCAGGATGGAATATCCATTGTCCCGTTCGCTTCAAATTCGAGATATTCTCCCTGGCACCGGAGCGTAAAGTATTCGATATACAGAGGGCGATCCTATGCACAGGGGAGGTCAAGTTGACATTGCTAGGGTTACCAGCAGCTGGTAACTCGAATAAGACATAGAGTAATACAGCGATTTTATAATTTTGCATTTATAGCATGAAAATTACCGAAATTATGTGATCAAATAGTGCCTGGTATTTATTATTAGTTATTATACATGAAAGTACAGTAACTAATACAATTATCTTAAATAAAATTATAAATTGACTCATTTCATAATTAGCAGAATTATCTTTAAAATAACAATCAACCTGCAGATAAATTATATAACCCAGCAGACCGGTAAGGTCATTATAAATGTCAAACAAGATGATAATGTGACGATATTTACCGAAAGAATTGGATAACGAAATAAGTAACTAGACATGGCACGAGAAATATTTTAATGCGCGATAAATACTAAAATATTATTAAATAAATGATTCTAAATATCTGAAAATACACATTTTTCCAAATCTCGATAACATCAGTTGACAGAAAATGTTTAATGTCGTAAAAAAAAGAAAAAAAAGTTGGCCCATGAGGGGATCGAACCCGCGACCTTCGCGTTATTAGCACGACGCTCTAACCAACTGAGCTAATGGGCCGATGAAGAACATGGTGTATGACTAGTATTTAACCCAGCAACTGAAATAGTTATTTTTCATATAAAACTAACAATTATAAAAAAATGTATATTCGTCGAATTGAATAGTAATGAATGATATTTTTTGATTATTATTTCATTTGTATCAATTATAAAAGTCTTATAAGAGTCGCATATAAAAAAATGATAATAATTAACGAATTCTAAAGCAAAACAACTCTTGAGTTGTGGAAAGCTAAAAATAGAAGAAAAAAGTTCAGCTGCAGAGTTCAATCATTGATAGCCGTGATTCCACAGCATGAAGGTGTGGAAAATTCGACAAAGAACGCCACAGAGAGAAATATACATACAAATTTTAACAAAAAGAGCGTGTACACTTTATTCACTGCTCGCATCATTGGCTCACTCCCATTTGTTCTTTGTCATACAGTACGGTATTCCTACCTATTCGTGTTTAATCCTCCGTCGAATTCGATTGAAGCTAATTACTTGGTGGATTACGGGATCGGAGTTGGGTGAATATATGAGATAAACTTAATAATATAGTAGTGTATATAAAGTACTTACAATGGGGCAATGAAAATCGTTGAATGGAAGAAAAATTGGCGTTTTGGCTAGAGGCCAACAGCAAAAATAGTACAACTGGTGACAAAACCTATATATATATATATATATATATATATATATATATATATGGGGAATTCCATGCTAAATCGACCTACGTCTAACCCTTCCATTCTTTGATTTGGCTGAAAATGTTATATGTTGTACAACTCATTGAAAGAAGCTCTCTCATTTTTTTTAAATTTTTTTGTCCATACACTTGAGATATGATTTTTTTTTTCAAAATTCGATGTTTTTTTCTTCAAATAACTATAACTCTCTCAAAAATCGACCAAATCGAACTTTTTTTGTTTAGAAAGGTTGGTTTTTCACCGTACTGTTAGAAAAAAAAATAGAAAAGAATTTTTAATATACGTATTCCGTATTTTTTTTCAATTTAAAGCAATTTAAAGCAAAAAAAACACTGGTTTTAAGATGTTTGCCCATTTTTATTTTTTTCAAAAAGTTCACAAAAAAATGTTGACCAATTATATGATTTTTGAGACCAGTCTCATCATGAGCAGATTTTTCCTTATATTTTATTCTTATTTTGAAAAAAAAATCATTTTTTTTCAGTCAATTTGGATCTGAATGAACTTTTTTTTTTAATGTAGATTTTTACCAGACTCTCGGAAAAAAATACGAAATAATGATTAAAAATCGCTTCCTATATTTTTTTCAATGTTTAAGCAAAAAGTCATTAAATTTAAGATGTTGGACACTTTTGATTGATTTCAACAAATTCATTTAAAAAACCTTAACCAATTAAATGATTTTTGAGACTCTCCCATCGTGGAGAGATATTTTTTCATGTTTCTTTTCTTAGGTTCAAAAAAATTTTCATTTTTTTTTAAGTCAATTCGTACCAAATAGGACTTTTTTATATTATAAATGTTGGTGTGAAACAAAATATCAAAAAAATAGTTCGATTTGGATCAAATTGACTGAAAAAAAATGATTTTTGTTTAAACTAAGAAAAAAAATATAAGAAAAAATCTGCCCACGATGAGACTGGTCTCAAAAATCATATAATTGGTCAGTTTTTTGTGAATTTTTTGAAAAAAATAAAAATAGGCAAACATCACAAAACCAATGTTTTTTTGCTTTAAATTGCTTTAAATTGAGAAAAAATACGGAATACAAATATTAATCATTCTTTCGTATTTTTTTCCTCACAGTACGGTGAAAAACCGACCTTTCTAACAAAAAGTTTGTTTTGGTCGATTTTTGAGAGAGTTACAGTCTTTTGAAGAAATATTGAATTTTGAAAAAAAATCGTATCTCACAAGTGTATAGACAAAAAAATCTGAAAAAAAATCAAGAGAGCTTCTTTCAATGGATCATACAACATATAAAATTTTCAGCCAAATCAAAAAATGGAAGGGTCGGTCATAAATCGATTTGGCGTGGAATGCCCCGTATATATAAATATACATTTAGGGCACACGTATCACGCGTGCAAATTTTGGCTTTTCAAATTCACGTTGTATCCCAACATCCGGTACGATTCCACGCCGATTAAACGCACTACTCGTTTGTTCGTTTCACGTTTTCATCGTCGTCACATCTGCGTGCTCTCTTTGTCGTTCTCTCTACGCCGTTTCATCTTTCTCTTCCTTTTTTACAGTTCCGTTGATACACCGTTTCATATCTCCCTTCCACCAGTCTATACAAAACCCTTTGCTCCCTTTCTATCTCTACTATGACGGAGTGAAATGCATCCAGAGAGCTCTCGATTTCCGGAGCTTAGCCTATGTCTCTGTTATACATACAAACGCAAAAAAATCGTTATTTCAATTCCCTTGTATAGCACGAGACACAAAGATTCCGGTTAGTTCTGTGCGTCAACTGGAGTCTTCCTCTGCACCACAGGATATGCCCTATCCCGAGGACAATATGAATAGTACGTCAATCATGCCTTTCTGTCTTTTCCAAGTTTTTCTGTCACCAACAGACTCACTGGTTTTCCTACTGCTGCTGCTACTGCAGAAATTGTTCTACACTCTGTCCCGACTAATGATATTTAGCCGTCGATTGATGAGGGTTAATCGTTCGAAGTCTGAACACAATTTTCTTGCTGGAGAACGATTTGACCGTAATCGGACACATTGAATAGAAAAAATGATAAAACACTTTGTTGGGAGATTTTCTTAATATTTATTGAATATATATTATAATTCATGAAAATATTAATAATTTGATTTTGGATTAGTTTATCAATCATTGAAGCTAGATCAGCACTGTAAAAAATTTCCGTATGAAAATTAATACACATGTATAGGAAGTTTTTACGCAGATACCGTACATGAAAATTCAGATACGCTGAGGAAAATTGAGAGACGCGGTATTTTAATGATACGAGCACTGTTCAGTAAAATTAATATACTTGTGTATTTGAAAAATCATATCCATGTAAGAAATGTTGACCTTGTGCATATTCAAAACACGAAACATCTACTAATATTACTATACGGGTATATTAAAATTCACGTTACCAGCATAGTAATTTTCAGATTCAAGATTACTAAATTTCAGGCACCGTATAACGTTTCGCATTACATATGTCTACGATATTTCTAGAGATGTATCATAAAATTTGGTGATCCTTTTTGAATATTAATATACGAATTAGTATTAAATAAATTCAGCTATTATGAGTTTTTAAGGGGAATACATTAATTGGCGTACTATTGTGTTCGATTTTTTAAAGTTGAAGGTCGAAATCATGCAGACATCTCAAGAAATTAGTTAGAGTGACTTATCACCACTTGATGCCGTGGCAATCAAGTCGAGCAATTATCGCCGTAAAAATTTTTATTATAATCTCAACATCTTCTGTTCAGTTTGCTGTTTACCATTTTTATGCTTTACACAATTTTCTTAGATTCGAGCGACTTGTATATATCCTCGTCCGAAGCACGTGCCTCCTATGAGAAAGTCGACGCTCTGCACCACGCGGTGGCCAGAGCGCGAAGCACGGTGCCCACAGAGCGTTACGAATTTCCTACACTTGTGTATTAATTTTAATATTGAGATTCTTATAATTAATACATAGGCAAATGAATTTTAATACACGGACTTTTTTTTATACTGCAGGGTATATTAATTTTCATTCCCATTTTTGTACCATATTTTTAAGAGATAGAGTTATGATGGGAAATAACATGTATCGTATTATTAACATTCATGTGTATCCTATTTTTCAGTCAACTGTCAAGAAAAGTGAAGATCATACTGTAATTTTAATACACACTGTTAAAAAATATATGAAATTTACAATACTTTTACAATACAACGGTAAATGAAATTTACAAACCGGGTGTATGAAATGAAAATTATTACACTCGTATGCCAAAATTAAAATATGAACATAAATTTTGGTTACTGATGTGGAATTTAAGATACATAACATTGAATATTCATATGAAATCTGGAAATTTTGTGGACATGCATTGAAATAAATCATATGTTTGATTGATAATTAATACAAATGTATATGAATTCATCTACTATCAACAATGTATTAAAATTACAGTATGATCTTCACTTTTGTTGACAGTTGACTGAAAACTAAGATACACATGAATATTAATAATACGATACATGTTATTTCCCATCATAACTATATCTCTTAAAAATACGGTATAAAAATGGGAATGAAAATTAATATACCCTGCAGTATAAAAAAAAATCCGTGTATTAAAATTCATTTACCTATGTATTAATTATAAGAATCTCAATATTAAAATTAATACACAAGTGTAGGAAATTCGTAACGCTTTGTGGACACCGTGCTTCTCGCTCTGGCCACCGCGTGGCGCAGAGCGTCGACTTTCTCATAGGAGGCACGTACTTCAGACGAGGATATATACAAGTCGCCCGAATCTAAGAAAATTGTGTAAAACATGAAAATGGTAAACACCAAACTTAATACAAGATGTTGAGATTATAATAAAAATTTTTACGGCGACAATCGCTCGACTTGATTGCCACAGCATCAAGTGGTGATAAGTCACTCTAACTAATTTCTTGAGATGTCTGCATGATTTTGACCTTCAACTTTAAAAAATCGAACACAATAGTATGCCAATTAATGTATTCCCCCTAAAAACTCATAATAGCTGAATTTATTTAATATTCATTCGTATATTAATATTCAAAAAGGATCACCAAATTTTATGATACATCTCTAGAAATATCGTAGACATATGTAATGCAAAAACGTTATACGGTGCCTGAAATTTAGTAATCTTGAATCTGAAAATTACTATGCTGGTAACATGAACTTTAATATACCTGTATAGTAATATTAGTAGATGTTTCGTGTTTTTAATATGCACAAGGTCAACATTTCTTACATGTATATGATTTTTCAAATACACAAGTATATTAATTTTACTGAACAGTGCTCGTATCATTAAAATACCGCATCTCTCAATTTTCCTCAGCGTATCTGAATTTTCATATACGGTATCCGCATAAAAGCTTCCTATACATGTGTATTAATTTTCATACGGAAATTTTTTACAGTGCATTGTTGATAGTAGGTGAATTCATATACATTTGTATTAATTATCAATCAAACATATGATTTATTTTAATGCATGTCCACAAAATTCTCAGATTTCATATGAATATTCAATGTTATGCATCTTAAATGCCACATCAATAACCAAAATTTATGTTCATATTTCAATTTTGGCATACGAGTGCAATAATTTTCATTTCATACACCCGGTTTGTAAATTTCATTTACCGTTGTATTGTAAAAGTATTGTAAATTTCATATATTTTTTAACAGTGAGTGTTTTGATTTCAACTGATCATAATAAAATAACGGACAGAGCACACATAAAAATCAAACGTCATTCAAACGACATGGATTAATGATTACAAATCAACCGTAAAGTCTGATTAATTAATTCGTCCATTATTACGTTCATGGAAAATACCACAGATGCAACATTTTTGAAACTTTAGTAATTTGCTGCACAATAAGAGAATGATCTTTAACAAATCCTGAAAATATGAATACAAGTTTTGTAACAAATGTAACATTAACCTGAGGCTTTTTCTCTTAAGTGTAATAGAAATAATAATACACTTAATATGTTCTAGACTAAAAATGGTTCTACTGACAGCGGCCGATTCAGGATGGAATGGCTTTATGTGTGCAAACATTAGTCAGACTGCGACATAATGCGTTAAACCCATTCAAACTATATTCCACGATCGAGCATATATCGTTGGTTGTAATTAATCAAGCAAAAACTGTCAACTGCCACGTACCCAGCTTGTATGCGTCATTCGAGCGTGAAACTATCGACCGCAAATAATGACGTTTCCATTCTCGTTCCTGTGCTTGATGTGCAGGACGGGCCAATAAAAATGTTGCTCCCAATCACTTTAGTCTGGAAGATACAATCAAACGATTGTTAAAGAAGCGCTTTAACAAATGATGGAGCAATTAAATGGAAAGCATGGCAATTGTTCATAGCAAATTGTTATCGTTCATTTGTTTTTGTTTAGCCTATAAAATTTGTAGTTAATTGCCCATGAATTAATTTTCAGTAAATGAATTGCACTTAGCTGTATCAACATGATATATTCAATGCCATTAATTTTATAAATTCGACAGATTTCAAGGTTCCCGGTTGATGGGTCATGCGTTCTTAATCGGAGGAATCATTCAGTGTATTTCAGAGTGGATTTGGTATAACGTCCGTTTCTCTTTCAACCCC
Source organism: Rhimphoctona megacephalus (assembly GCA_963989365.1). Classification (NCBI taxonomy): domain Eukaryota; kingdom Metazoa; phylum Arthropoda; class Insecta; order Hymenoptera; family Ichneumonidae; genus Rhimphoctona; species Rhimphoctona megacephalus. The sequence continues at coordinate 12,773,235 of OZ022420.1, read as the reverse complement.
TCACTTGCAACTAGTTAAATTTAATTGCATTTTCGAAACATCTGCGACGAAACATTTCATCTGTACACGAAAATACTACGCAATTAAATATTTTCTCACCAATTTGATTTCCGTGGACTATTTCGATTTATTTATAACAAGCATTCAATTCCAATTTCAATTATTTACTTATATGTAGTATATGCATGAATTGATAGATTAATTTCACGTCGAAGGTTTGTCTCGAGAAATACTCCAGGAGGGAAATACTACCTTGCGTGACGAGAACAGATGTTTCCTCTTGTGTGCCTAGAGAAAACAACTTTGCAGAATCTCTCTACCACGTCTTGTTTCTGATCTACTTCTACGCTCTGTACACATCGTCCTCCATTCTATTTTATATCCGCATTCCAATCAACTTCACTTCCGCAACTATCTCAAAACTGTTCAACAGTTAAATGTCACAATAAAGAGTTGAGAAGGACTCAGCATAGCTCATTTCTAAAAATGTATTACTGTCAAACATTCGACTAAAAAAGTTGTTTTTTTTGGACTTTTCTCAGAAAAATTTCAAAGTAGAACAAAATAATAAGCGTTGCCCTTATTTGTTGCTCAAAATAACTTCAAAACAAGCTGCTAAACAAAGTTTGTATGAAAGAAATGTTAGTCACTTCGGAAAAAATGCTGTAACATTTTTTTGGTTGGAGTTAAAACTCCGATGGATGCTCATTTGATGCGAACGCGAATCGCTCCTCCAAATTTATTGAAATCTGTTTGGTAGTTCTCCAGTCATAAGTAGTTAACCCGTCAGCAGGCGCGCTATGAGACTTTTTTTTACACTTATATTAAAACGATGATTACTCGAAAATTTCAAATGGCATAAGCATTTGAAAGTTTTTCTATCTCCACCAAATTTATTCTTCTGTGTGATAGAAGAGTTAAAAAAATTATTTGATTTTTTTGTTTATGAATTTTTTAAATTATTATTTTTTGGTTTTTAGTGCCAATTATCGTTGGGTTTAAGGTTTGATTAAAGTAAAAATGTTTAATCACACACACACTGCCACAATCACTGTAGCGAAATTGTTTTCGAGTTCCTATTTGACAAATTAAGCACTTGAAGCTATATACATGTGAGAAAATCTCTCATCGCGCGCCGAATGTTTAAAGTGTGTACGTAGCGCGCCTGCTGATGGGTTAAACACAGCAGACCTCATTTTTTACCGTCAAAGATTTGTATCCTATAGAGCAAATCCGGGAAAGTCGGCCGGAGTCAGCCATACTTTTCATATGACCAACTTCTATTGAGCTTTGATGCGCAAGTCTTTGACGATGGCCATCTTAAAAGTGCAGCCAACTCCCCCGAACTTACTATGCAGACAGTGTGTTTGAAGTATTTCAACACTTAATTATATGAATCTGATAACCTTGCAACAAATTATTAACTTGCTGAATAAGGATTTTCGAAGAGGTACAGTTTCTCATTGATGGGAAAGAGAACTACTTTCCTCAAGCCTCCTACTTGCCTTTGTCCTCGATTAGAAGTTGAAGAGATCAAACTCGAACCATTTTTTGCCACTTGTTCGTATGAAGAGGAGCACTTACTACGAAAATATGCATAACTTTTGGCGATGTACTTGAACGCGAACATCATTGATAAGAGGAAAGGAGCAAGGGAGAAAGAGAGAAAGGGGGCGATCTATAACAATTATCATGCCTTGGTGACCCTTGAGGCATTTACAAAAATTGCAGGCAAACAAATACGAAATAATATAATCATATAACGACACAATAATAATCATGGGTGGGAGTAAGATTTTCGAATGATTAAAACTTCGAACGGCTAAAACTACGAATTGTATTTTGCGCCTCTTCCGATAGATCATCATGTAGTCCCCTCTGCTTGGCTAAAATTACCACATGTTTAAAGCTAGGGAATTTTGTCCCCAGCCTTAGGTCGCCTGCCCGCACATTCTCATTCTTCTGTTTTGTGCGAGAAGAACCACATGTAATTTAATCGTGAAAATTTTTTCAAACAAAATGAGTCCAAAAAGATCGCGAGACGACTCTTCAGACAAGGAGACATCGAGCAGAATCGAAGAACGATTAAAGAGACTCGAGAGATTATTGGAGAAGCGTCGTGAGAAGAAACAGCGGAAAAAACATCGACGTAAGTAAGAGAATTCACTTCCAGGTTATGCCGGGCGTTGAGACATCAAAGAACAGACACGCATCGCCTCGTCCAGGCTCTAACCTGGATCGAGAGGTCTCGACAGACTAATAAAGGATGCGCAGTGCCTCGTCCAGGCTCTAACCTGGGTCGAGAGGTCTCTATAGAGACTCGTAAAAAAATGGGCTGCATCTCGCCAGGCTCTAACCCGGCTCGAGACGTCCATGCATATATATATATATATATATATATATATATATATATAGGCTTTGGAAAAAAAAAAAAAAAAAAAAAATGTCCCCGTGTAACATGCACGAAAGAGACAAATGAATTCGTGGCATTCCCAAGCCTACTACGGGTCCTAACCCATCGTGCGGAAAAATTTCCGATGACAGATTCACGCAAACACACGAAATATATGAGATCGTTTATTTTCATGTCAGGAAGCCGTCACAGTTCGAGAGAATCCCGGAACTCACGTCATGAGCGGAGACGGGTCTCGGATAGAAGCTCCGAAAGGAGAGAGAGATCTCACTCTTCAAGAGACGAAAGACGTCGACGCGGAGAGAGTGTCGATAACGAACATGCGATTAACAATCGTAACAAAGGTCAAGATATCGATGGAGAATCGGACGAAGTGAGCAGCATTCCGGAAGAGATTCCCGGCAATGTTCGTCCACAAATAGAACCTGAACAGCAGGCTGGTGAAACTAATAAGAACTCGGAAACGTCCATTAATCCAGAAATTCTAAAAATCATGGGAAAGCGGATGTTAGAGGAGCGGAATCTCGCTGCAGCAATTCCGGAGGAATTGGTGATTCGATGGGGGGAAATTTTGAAAAAAGGCATCTCTTCTGAAGAAAAGGATGACTTAATTAAAAAATACCCTCCTCCAATGAATGCTATTAGCATTGACCCGCCCTTATTGAATCCCGAGGTTAAAGCTGCGTTAACGGAACCGGTCGCTAAGAGGGACGACCGAATCTATACGAAACAAAGTAAAATCACAGCTTGTCTTGCGGCGGCAGGGAAACTTTTTCAAGAGGGTCTGAACGGGTTTCAAGAAAAGCTCCCGATTCTTGAGACGATCAGCGATCTCAGTAGACTACTCGCTGATCTTCAACACGACGAATCAGCAATTCGGAAAAGCTTGATTTTGGCCAACCTAAATTCATCCTTTAAGGACGTTCTGAATGCGTCTTCGCCTGATCAATTTCTTTTCGGGAAACAACTCGAGGAACAGTTGAAGACGGCAAAGGCTCTGGAAAATTCCAGCAAAGAGCTTAAGGTCGTACAAAAAACTGTACAAAGAATTCCAAAAAACTCGAGCTTCCCGCCCCGTCGATCCTTCAACTCTCGACATCAGAGTGTTACGAACGCGGGCGGGAGAAGACAATCGACGACAACCCGGAGTCAGAATTACGTGTCGAAGCAGAGAAACTTTCGGGAGCGGCAGGACTTCCGGACCAACAACCGGAAACAGGACAAGCGTCAACATCAAGGACGTCATTGAGCGATGTGAGTGTAACGGCTGGTAGACTCAGGTTTTTTGGGAAACTTTGGGAATCTCAAACTACTGACGATCGTATCCGATCGTGGATCAAGGGATATAGAATTCCCTTCATTTCAAAGCCATTCCAATCCAGTTTTATGAAAAACAATCTGAGCTCGAAAGGGGATCTTATCGCTACTACTCATTTGATTACTGAGCTTCTCAAAAAAGGAGTAATTGTTCCTTGTAATGAGTCTCCTGGCCAGTTCATCTCAAGCATTTTTCTGGTTCCGAAGTCAGATGGTAGAAAACGACTGATTTTGAATTTGAAACAGTTGAACAAGTTCGTTCAGACAGAGCATTTTAAGCTGGAAAACAGGAAAATAGTAGTTAACCTAATTAGCAAAGGTTGTTTTTTAGCAACGATCGATTTGAAAGACGCGTTCCATGCAGTTTCCGTGGCTGAAGCGGATAGGAAATTTCTAAGATTTCGTTTCAACAATATTCTATACGAGTACACTTGTTTGCCTTTCGGTTTGTCCACGGCACCCTATGTTTTTACAAAGATCTTGAAACCGGTTGTAGCAGGATTGCGTCGTCAGGGTTTTCTATCGGTTATCTACCTAGATGACTTGCTCGTAGTAGGACGATCCCTCGAGGATTGTCAACGGAACGTCCATGCCACTTGCTCGTTATTAACACGCTTGGGCTTTACTCTGAACAAGGAGAAATGTCAATTAAATCCGAGCACAAGATGTAAATATTTAGGGTTCTTGTTTGACTCAAAAGAAATGTCCATTGAACTTCCGAAACAAAAGAAAGAAAAGGTAAAAGTCCTGGTCAAGAGATTTTCTCGTCTCAAAAGCTGTCGCATTCGAGAGTTTGCGGAATTCGTGGGTACCTTAATTTCATACTGTCCGGCGGTTGCATATGGGTTTGTACACACAAAGAATTTCGAAAGAGCCAGATATCTAGCCTTAGCAAAGAACAACAATCTCTACGACAGGCAAATGACGATCGACAAGGATCTTCAAAAAGATTTTGATTGGTGGTCGAACGTCATCAAAGACACAAATAACTCCATCAGGGCCCCTGTGTTTTCTTGTGAAATTTTTAGTGACTCGTCTTTGACAGGTTGGGGCGTAGTTTGCGGGGGAAAGAGATCGCACGGTTTTTGGACCGATGAAGAGCAAAGGAGTCACATAAACGTTCTAGAACTGAAAGCTGCGTTTTTCGGTCTGAAAATTTGTGGGGACAAACTTGAGAACTGTGATATCCTAATGAGATTAGACAATACCACAGCAATAGCATACATTAACAGAATGGGAGGTATTCGTTGCACAGATTTGAATGAAATAGCTCGAACAATATGGGAATGGTGTGAAAAGAGACGAATCTGGGTTTTTGCATCATATATCAACACTAAAGATAATTTCGAAGCTGATTTCGAATCCCGCAGATTAGAAACAGAAACTGAATTCGAGATATCGTACGAGGCGTTTAACAAAATTATCGATAGCTTCGGAAAACCTGACGTTGACTTGTTCGCTTCACGTGTCAACGCGAAATGCGATTCGTATGTTTCCTGGCTCCGTGATCCGAGTAGCATAGCAGTCGACGCATTCACAATATCGTGGAAGGACCTCTTTTTCTATGCATTTCCGCCATTCGCGGTAATCCTAAGGGTCTTGCGTAAGATCAGAGACGAAAGATCAAAAGGCATAGTTGTCGTGCCAGACTGGCCATGTCAGCCGTGGTTTCCCCTATTCCATTCGCTTCTCATCAGCGAAATAATTGTTTTTAAGCCAAACAAACACCTTTTATCCTCCTTGAATAGGGAACCACACCCAATGTGGCACAACCTTACCCTGGTTGCCGGAGTATTATGCGGGAAGCCTTCCAACTAAGAGACATTCCCAAAGATTCCATGGACTTGATGTTTGCATCTCTCCGATCTTCCTCCTGGAAGCAATATGATTGCGCCCTGCGGAAGTGGTGGAAATTTTGCAACAGAAAAAACCTCAGCCCTTATGATGCATCAGTCAAGAATGTTCTCACCTGTCTCACGGAGGAGTACAACAACGGCGCGTCTCACGGATCACTGAACTCCCTTCGGTCAGCCGTTTCTTTGATTGTTGGACCACATATTGGCCAGGATCAGAGGGTAAAAAGATTATTTAAAGGAGTAATGGAGTTACGCCCATCAGCACCAAAATACGATCAAACATGGGATCCCAGAATCGTTTTAGAACACTTCAATTCACTGGGAAATAACAGTAATCTGTCCCTGGAAACGCTTTCCTCAAAGCTTGCTACCTTGCTGGCTCTGGTAACAGGCCATCGTATGCAAACACTGGCCCTGATAAAATTAAATAATATTGAGGACCGTCAAAATGCAATCCATATTAAGATATCGGATTCCGTGAAAACATCGGGTCGTAATAAGAAACAACCCTTATTAGTATTGCCCACATATGAGGAAAACAAAAATATTTGCGCAAAAACAACGCTTGAAGAGTACGTTGAGCGAACCAAGAGTTTGCGAGGGTCTAACGATCTGCTATTTATAGCATTTAAAAAGCCGCATAAGGCTGTTACTCCTCAGACGTTAAGTCGATGGGTGAAGAATGTTCTTCTTCAGAGCGGCTTGGATACAAAAATTTTTTCGGCACATAGTACGAGACACGCTTCGACCTCGGCCGCGAAACGAAAAGGAGTAAGTATAGATGTAATAAAAAACACTGCGGGATGGACATCCAATTCTCAAACGTTTGCTAAGTTTTACGACCGGCCAATCGTAACCGATAAGGAGGTATTTGCGAGAGCGATATTAGATAATTAAGAACGTTTGTCAAATTTATAATCCTGCAACATCTTTACCTTGATATCTATTCATTAATTATTGTCATTATCAATCAAATTCGTTTAAAATACACATAGTTCTTCCTCGATCTGTTCCGTAACTTAACACTTTAAACATCTACATGATGATCTATCGGAAGAGGCGCAAAATACAATTAAACGATTAAACGAACTTACCTGGAAGTGAAGTTCTATCGTAATTGTATGAAGCGCCTCTTCCGATAGATCAGAGTCCCGCCCTTCTCAAAGAACCCAGCTCCGGTTTTCGGAGACTTTCCCAGAAGTTACGGAATACTTTAAAGAAATGAGAATGTGCGGGCAGGCGACCTAAGGCTGGGGACAAAATTCCCTAGCTTTAAACATGTGGTAATTTTAGCCAAGCAGAGGGGACTACATGATGATCTATCGGAAGAGGCGCTTCATACAATTACGATAGAACTTCACTTCCAGGTAAGTTCGTTTAATCGTTTAATTTTAAAATTAAAGAATAGTAGTATGCAGACAGATTAATTCTACTATAGCCTTTATGCTGGAAATAAAAAAATTAGAAATTAAAGAGTTCGAAGTATATTTACGTCAAAAATAAAATATAACAGTAGCCCAAATGACGAAGGCTGGAATAGCGATTTTACAACAGTTCGACTATTACGCATTCGAGTCGTCAAATACTGAAATCGGCAATATTATGAAAATTCACAATTTCAAATATATTTTAACGAAAGACAAAATATTAATGTGGTCAAAATAACGAAACACCAGAAAGTCGAACGGTCGAAATAGCGAGAGCCTCTGGGCTGTAAAGTATTGCTTGTCATTCTTCGTGCTTCACAACGTTCGCTATTTTGTACTTCTAATTTTTAGTCATTCGAAAAATTCACTTTCGAATTATTCATACTATATATTTTGGTCTCTCAATAAAAGAATTGCTCTCCATTTCGAATTAAGAAAATATAAACTTCTTACATTAGGACAATCTATATTATCTGCATTTGAAGTATAGACAGTCTGAATATATATTTTTGAATAAATGCGCGATCAAAGAAAAAATATTACATCAAATACGCATTCAACTTAATATACTATCGAAAATATAAATTTCCAATTTCTTATTTTTCGTTAATCGAATGTTATGAATACTAAAATTTCGAAATATTAACCGTTCTACAATTCGGTTATTCTACATATTAACCCCCATCAATAATAATAATAACGAATAATTTGTACAAATACTTTGTCATTGTAAAAAATATGTAGTAAAACGAACATAAAGTTTTGAGCAACCATGGGTATAAAGCGGCAGGAAAAATAATTATAATTATAATTATAAGCAAGTGTAAGGTTTTTCAAAGAATTAATAAGATAAAAAACTTTTTATCTTCCTTAATTAACAACAACATTTACAGAAAAATCGTAATTAATAAACGAAGGGAACAGGATGAAATCGAATTTGTATAAACATCGTATCCGTGATAATTTGAGAGTGTGAAAAGGGCGAGTAAGAAGGTTTTGTTTAAGGCCATTTTCAGCACTCGTTGAGTACACTCTCCCAGCCTCACTCAGTCAGCTTCCTCTCACCAAAGCGTTTCACTTTTGTGGATACTTGCGGTTCACAGTCTATGAGTCACGGTACAATCATTAGCAACATCCAATCTATTCTTGTCATTTTTTTATTTCTTTTTTTTTATCTATGCCGACAGCACAATCCCCATATAGAGATTTAAAAATTTTCATCACGTTTTTGACCCCGTCGTGATTATAGCGACATCTAAAATTGACAATATTTTATGTATTCCACGCAGGGCTGAAATTTTTCTGCCAAAAAAAGAAAACTCAGTTACTTTTTACATCATCCGATCAGTATAAACGTCGTAGTTTTTAATCGATATTTATTTGAATTTTTTTAATTTACCGGTATGAGATGTAAAGGCTTGAATTTTTTTCGTTCAATGATAACGGTTATTATTTTTTTATGTCTATATTTTTTCCAGATTTCTCGATGCGTAATCTAAGTCACACACCAAATGATTTTATTTTGGACCACTATTTTTTTTTCGAAATTATGTCGTGCACAAATTAATAGTAAAATGTCACAACCGACGATATTTTCTTTTTTTTCCTTTTCTCTTTTAAATAAGCCGAAATATTATTTTGACCGACTAACTCTAATTTAATTCCTAAAGATGCGATAAGAAGCTTAGCGATAAGCGGACCACCGTATGCGTCACCCACTTCATCCGAGCGCGTGTCGTATTAGACCATAAGCATATTTTCCCAAAATACGTAAAATTCAATGATCAGTTTCCATGACCCGAGTCATAGCCGTCACCCCAGCACGTTCTTAGAACACGCAAGTAAACAGCTACATTTTTTTTTTTTACGTTTTCCCTAACTTCAAAGCTAAAAACGCCGAGGCGGATCCCCTTTTGACCCCGAATTAAGAAATCTACTGCAATGACCAAATTCACTCCCAATTAATGCGCAAAAGACGCCCTGTAATCACTGGTTTTCGTACTATATAAACCCATGATTTTCCGAAGACCAGGACTCTCCGTTCCGCACTTCGAGTCGCGATTGTACTGTTTGCAGTAGTCCGGTTTGTCAGACATTTCACTATTGTACTTTTCACTTTTTAAACTCTATTTCGAATTGAACTTAAAAGATAAATCCAAAAGCAAGTAACTAATTAAAATCGTATTCAAGTCTCTTTTACCCTCGGGTCCTCAACGAGAGTACGACTGCGACACAAAAGAAGTAACTACAATTGTATCAATAATATTGACACCTCTTCGGTAAGATACCAAATATATAAATATATATATATCTATAACCAAGTTTGTATTAATCATTAAACAAAGATTAACCTATTACTAAATAGAGAATCCTAGATCCCTCTATCTATTCTTATTGTATTTCTACTAACATTTTATTTACATTAAAAACGAGCATAAAGAATTTCCGTATTACCATTATTCACTGATACCTTTCCCGAGTTATAACTAAACCAAAGCAAGATCTCTCGAGATTTATCGGCATTTACCCACCACACTCTAGAGAGTGTATCTATATCTACGCATATGTATAATACCGGAGGAAAAGCCTATAGAGCATAGCGTTTACCGCTCGACGTTACTGTTCTGATCCTTTTCATCACGCCTTCGGATGTTACAAAAATAAAATTATCCATTTTTTGGTAGTGTCAGTTCCATAAAAATTATGTTTCACGATAATCCATGAAAAAATGGCATGGCTCACGATGATTTTACGTTCGGTATGAACATAAACGTAACCCAATTTTTTCACGTAGTTCGTAAATTTCGTCCATATTACGTGAGAAAATGAAAACAACGTTTATTTGACGAATGATTTTATTTAAATAATCGAATCGACAAATTTAATGGAAAAATTCCATATATTTACGTACATTTTGATGTACTATTCATATTTATAAATGTATAAATTATTTGCACATTTCAATAATAAATTGACCTAAAAAAAATCATGAAAATTTAAGGAAAAAAATCAAATTATTTTAATTCCGTATACACGCGGCAATAATTTTTGCAAAAAAATCGATATAACCAATAAATCTATTTCTAATAATACATATTGTGTATATGTCATGTATAACCTGTATGAAAAAAAAATATATATATATATACCATTCATTCATATTCCATTATTTTTTTCGGCGATGTGCAGACGAATCGAAGTATAATATCCATATATGAAGCTTTTGTACGTTTTCTCTGTGCACCCTCTCGTTCCAGCACACCGGAAATAATCATTTTTTTTTCGATTCTCTCGATTCACTGGCCAGGATAGATTGAATATTCGGTGGATATGTCACCGATGTGACTATCGGGAGAGCTTGCCAAAGGATATATGTAACAGGTATGGAGGAAAAAAATTGTTCCGATTTTTGGGATAGCCCATTACCATCAGGGAACGAATGTATTTTTATTCTTGGCCATACGTAAATATAACTATGTATATGTGTGTGTAAAGAGCGGTCGAGTATAACTTATAGGAAGCACGTGCGTCGACTATATTCGAGACTTCGAAGGTGCTTGGCCATTAATCTTCGTTGACTTTGTTCATTCTCTACACAGGCGAAAAAAGAGAAAGAGAAAAAGAGAGAGAGAGAGAGAGAGAGAGAGAGAGAGAGAGAGAGAGAGAGAGTCTACATATACGCAGGTAAAAAAAAATCTCGAGTATAAGTAAAGTTTTTCAGTTCCCCCTACCGTTTCGTCACTTTTTATGAGATTTACAAATTTTCAGATTTTCCAACTTCGTAATGAAAAAATATGTAACGAAAGCGATTGTGGTAAGGGTAGCTCCAGAGGATCCTCCATCAATTTAATAATAATTGTGCTTCGTTTTTTTTCACCCAAAAGTTTGGGATATACGGTTTGAAAAATTACAAAAGACATTAGAGTTTTCAGTACCATATTTGTGCAACCTACTATACAAACGTTACAACAAATGTGCGTCTTTCTATTCTAAATATTAATTCCTCAGTTATTCTCATCAATTTTGATGGCCAACGATAAATGTAAATTCATTTACACACAGTTTGCTAATAAAAAAATGTTTGAACGATTTGAAAAAAAATCGTATTTTGCTTCGTTTCCGGTAAAGGGTTAATATCTGAATCCATTTTTTTCTTCTTTTTCACCTCTTAACTGTTTTCTAGGACGACGAGGAATTATGATGATGAGGATATGGAAATTGATGTTTCGTATATTTCATAGAAATGCTGTAATATATAGAGATTGAAAATGGTACTTTTATTGCAGTAAAAAAATTAGCAGTCTACTGGAAGCCTCGTAAATCATGAACGACGAGGTTTTATGAATAGAGGTGACGAGTGAATGAAAATCGATTCCCAGAACCTGAACGAAATTTGTTTTATTTTATTTTTTATTTTTACAATGCATTTATTGTAACACGAGATAAATTCCTCCATGGTTTATTTGAACTTTTGCAGGTATTGAAGGATGTGAAAAATTGTAAATCATTTTCAATTGACACAAAGAATTTCACGAAGTTTTTCACATACATTCTCGACTCTTAATAATTTATACGAACGTCACATATCTTTAAAGATGGATAATCCGTTGATAAGCCGATTAACGAGATTTGATGAGTGTGTTCTTCGTGTGATCATTCCTTCGCAAAGCTTTTGCTCACCTTTTTTTCTCACATGCTTCTCTCTTTCTCTCTTTGTCTCTATCGCTTTGAAAAAAAGAATTGTCACGTTCGCGGCACGATTGCTCGGATATATAAAAATCGATAAAGATAAATTGCTGCATAGCGGTTTAGATGTCGTTCGCGAAGGAATTAATGGCCTGCAACCCCGTGGAGAATTACCTTTTTTCATACTAATGTGATTTATCTTCGTACCAGGTGACCCGTCTGAAACGAGAATAAAACACGAACATAATACACGGTGGAGATAATACACTTAAAAAGCATTTTTAAGATCCGTCGCTCGAACTGTTGATCAAGAAAATTATTACCAGCTGAAAATAGCAATAGAACTTGCGCGCAAATGGGAGGTACAAATAAACCACTTTTTATTGGCAAAATCACATCATACACTTTATAAATACACGCGCTTGTACATTTTCTTTTATCTACTTTTATGATGCACCTTATGCAAGTATAGACGTACATCTATATATATATCCATTTCCATTAATGTCTCTTATCTGTGGAACGATTTTTTTTAAGTGTCTTCATACCACGGCTACTCAAGGAGGTACGGCTAGTTCTTTGCAGTTAAAAAAGTGCTTAAATTAAAAATACTCTCGCTGCTATTATAATTTGTGTTAAATACTCGTAATATTTATCATTATCGCTCGTAATGTGGGACCTTCGTGGTAAATAATGAATTTCAAGAAATAAAAGCTGAAGAGAAATAAGAACTGAAGAAGATTTTACTTTTATGACTCCCGAGTCATTGAGACTTACGAGTCACAAAAAAATTAAGGTGAAGTTCGCCAAACGCATCAGCTGTTACGCATGACGTTGCCAAATCTGTCGGTGCTATTCCCTTTACGACCGGAAATTGAAACTTTCTCGTAACGTAATGCTTGATATCCACAGCCAAGTTTAATTTGTCGATTTTTTACAAGTTCTATTATGACTAATCTATCAAAATTCAGTTTTTAATTACCACAGTCGGATACATAAGACACGAAACTGTAATCACTAATATCCTGGTCAACATCCGCCATAAGACCACGTGTTTTACTGACTCAAAACAGTCGAAATTTTGGAAATAGTTGCATAAAATGTTCGTCTACATAACACAAAAATGTCAAGTCCGAAAGTTAGATTCACGTTGATAGCTGTACCTCCTTAATAAAATCGTCCTTCGCTGGTAACATTTTTATGATTATGGAAATGAAAAAAGTAAGTAAACTCTAATCTGATATTTGGAGTGATTATTATTTTTTTTTTATTTCGACCGCACGCCACAAAAAGGTTTGAAATAATCGAACGATGTCTTCTCCACCAATCACTATAATTTTTGTTTTTTTTCTGTTAAAATTTATTCAAGGAATACATTTGTTTAAAATTATTTACGACATTACGTGCATCGATTCGTGCATTCGAGATTCTATCATATATACATAATTAATCCAATAGAAACACACGTTGTGTGGTCGCGCTACCGATATTTGTACTTTGGGCGATTCGCAGGAAATTTCCCAACGTGTATGTTGTTTTCTGCATGATATTTTTCGATTCCAAAACTGCCCATTCAAGCTTATCACTTCGTGACTATTTCCATTCGTTTGTTTATTTTTTCTTTGATGTTGACGCATACGTAGTACGTCATCGATACATCGGCACAATAAGTATATGGTTAAAACGAAAATTACTAAAGTGAACTTCAGTTCATAAAAAACAATGTGATTGCTTGAATTGGATTATTAACTAAAGTATTTTTTGTTTCAGTACAAAATTCTTGTTGACTGTTTAGAAAATTTCATTTTGCCAACATATTAAAATTTGTATCATAGATTTTTTAGTCAATGTTATAACTAATATATTTAAATAAAACAATGTTTGTACGCACCGAGAAAACAGGATTTTTGTAGCTTCAATGTGCACGCGTTCTTCGAAATGTAAATCAATTCCATTAAACAGATTCAATTTGAATTCCGTTTGAATGTTATTTGTATTATAGAATTCCATCAAACTTTGTCAAATACGAATAACATCAACGTAAAACAAATAAATCCGTTCCATATCCGGTAGATCATACATTTTATTCAAGGACTATCTAAATTGTCGTACTCATCGCTTCGTCATCCCTAAACCGCTCGGAGAAGAGAAATCCCATCAGCGTGAAAACTCCACCTGATGTTTTAATCTTACTAAAAGACGCTCGAAAAACATAGAGTGCCTTGAGTCCCGAGTGGCTCTGTTTTGCGAATCCACTTGTAATTGTAAAAAAAAAAAAAAAAAAAAAATACGCCGTGGGCCAAAAACGTAACGACAAAGGTGCACGTCTAAGAGATTTATTGAAAATGAAAACAAGCCTGATGAAGCTGTCAGTAACGCAAAATTTTTGCCCGAAGATTTTTAAGAGCAGAAACTTGAGCATCAAGATTTTTTGTTTAAAAAATTGTCTAATTTTACAAATCCGTTCTGTAATTTTATAAATATCCCTAGTTGTAAAAACAAATTTGTTTTTATAAAAGTGATAAATTATACTACGAAAAACGAAAATAATGGTATGGAATCTGGAAGGAAGATTTCTGCAGCCCAAGCACTTTGAGCAAACAAGTCAAACTGGAAATGGTTAATGTTCAATTCGTTGATCATCAATTCAAAGGTTTAATTCTTCACGGGCAAGACTCGGGTAGAAAAATTTCTAGAATATTTAAATGGAAAGTTTTCTTTAAACTGTTCTAATGTCTGCATTCTTAAATTTGCGATAGTTAATGGGGAATCATAATAGAAGGTTGAAAGTGATGCTGAATCGAGAGTAAAAACTGTGGAAAGTTTTATGCTAACAACCAAGTGATAATGCTCGACCTCCACTGGAAGAAAACAGTAAAATCAATGGCAAAACGCAAGTGCAAGTGACTTCGATTTCTCATTGAGCAAGGGCGATTCATTACTTCCATCGGTACAATTCGCAATTGGGTCGAGGGCTACCAAGTCTTGTTTAACTTCGAACCTATTCAATCAAATCTTCCTGCAATATCGATGGATCTTGGAAACATTTGATCAGTAATTTTTTATTATGAATTGTTCCAATCTATGGACCATCTTAAACGTAACAGTTATTCTATTATTTAGTAATAGAAAATCGAAGTATCTGCAGTTTCCAAATGCTCGATATCACTAAAAAAAATTATTTGAACAAAATAAGTAATTTTTCAGTAATTATGGATCTTCGTAGATCAAGTCATTTGTTGACGACTTTGAGCTTTGTTTTTGTTAGTAATTAGAAACTTATAAATTGTACTAAATAATTTCGGTTAAAACTACAGAGTATTCTTTAAAACCAAGACCTCGTAGTCCGTACTTGGAAAATGACAATTATCCGTTACACGTGCTACACTTTATTATTGTTTCCAACATTGAAAACACGAAAAAAAAATCAAGGATACATTTTTTATATTTTTAGTATTTTTTATATTTTTTATATTTTGTAACGGTACGATTTTGCTAGAGCACGCCGTTACGCGTAGATTCGAGCTTCTTAACGGGACAGACCTAGTTGGAACGTCAAAAAAAAGGCCTTTTTTCCGATTTTTTTTTGGTCAAACGATAAAATAATTCACAACAAAAGTTCTTCCGTTTAAAAGATACATATGTAATGTATATGTTGCAATTTTTTCAACGCAATACATATCGAAATAAGCTGGTGACCGTCAATTGCCGAGGACGCTGCAAAAAAAAACACGGTTTGCGGTGATCAAGCTCACGCTGCAACGGCTCATCTGAAACAAAAAAAACGGAGGGGATTTTTAGTTAATGATATAATGCTCCGGTTGAACGAAGGGTTTTGAAAAATTTCCATTTTTCACAAAATGGCGGCCGTTAAAAGTCAAAAGTGTTTTTTTGACCAAAATATCAGTTCCATTTTTTGCTATTAAAAATAAAAATAATTATCCAAAAAAAAAATCCTTCGTTCATATGGAGGACTACCATGTATAGAAGAAGTGATATAAATTTCAACCCGATCGGTAAAGCCGTTCTCGAGCTACAGTGATCACCGACTTCAAAAACATGGTTTCGAGAAAAACGCATTTAAAGTTTTGAGTACGGTTTGCATGGCTCAGACACGACGTGCTACAAAGTCTTGTATTTCGGCGAATAATGGTCCGATTTACATTTACCTGGGCGGAAAATGTTCGTAAGAGATTCTACTTTTTGAAAATGAAATAAAAAAAAATCGATTTTTCGAAAATTCTAACTAGGTCTGTCCCGTTAAAAGATAAAGGAGCGGGCATGAAAGAAGAACAAGAGTGTGATGAAATTTTGGTGCAAAAACAAACAAAATTTTTATTCAATTAAATATTGTTTTGTATGTGTGTATTGTATAAAACATAGAATTGTCTTTGTTCAAATTTTTCTTTACTTCCGGTATTTTTCTCAAAATGCTAATTTCAAATCGCACGCAATAATTTTGGATTCGCAATTAATTCGATTACATAACTTAACAATCTTCGCCATGAATTTAAATATAACAACTAATTTTATGGATTTAACAATCTCGCAATTTTAATGAATCAAATTTTGAAATTCGCAGTTTGCTTCACAATTAATAACTGATTCTGCAACTACTCTTTTTCCTCGCAGATGACTTATCAAACCAAACTTTTATTTCGTAAATAATTTCGCATCCGAATTTTGGATTCGCAAACTAATTTTTAAATTCCCAATAGTTTCGCAAACTAATTTTTAAATTCCAAATGGTTTCGCAAACTAATTTTTAAATTCTGAATAGTCTCGCAAACTAATTTTTAGATTCCCAATGTTTCGCAAACTAATTTTTAAATTCTAAATAGTTTCGCAAACTAATTTTTAGATTCCCAATGTTTCGCAAACTAAATTTTAAATTCTAAATAGTTTCGCAAACTAAATTTTATTTCGCAATTTAAATTCTATTTAATTTTCAAACTCCTTAACAGTTGGGCTGTTGTAAATTTGTAATCAATCAGCCGTAATGCATATTTTCCTTTTCTAAAAACTTTAACTTTTATATTATTATATTTTCTTCTTCAATTTATTCAAAAAACCTACTCAGACAACTCTCTTAAGGTGGAACGTCCAGAATCTTAGGGCCGAACGTCCCCGAACTGCCCCAGCCCTCCAGACGCGATAAGGTAGGAACTTAAGGTTACGGGAAATCTATCAGGGATCTTGAGACCACACGGAATCGCATGGCCCCGGCCCCCCCGAACTAGATCGGGTACTCACAGGAAGAATCTGGTTTCCACACGGAGCCGCATGGAACCCGCCCTCTTCACAGTGGTGGAATTATTCTTTTAGTTGGTCGTCTGAGAGTATCTCTCTAAGACTGATTGATTATGAGTTGAACAGGCTGGCGTGATGAGGACCAGTACCTGTGAATTGCGTAAGTGAGCCTGGCGTGATAAGGACCAGTACTCACGAGTAGTGAAAGCGAGTCTAGCGTGATGAGGACTAGACTGCCTTTAGCCCTCTGTACTTGCCCTTCTTATACTCATCGAAACAATAGAAAATAATGATAATGATTTGGCGGGATTGCGCCCTTTTTCCTGATTCGCTCTTGAGCCTAATTATTTTCACGAATTCCATCGATTGGTTTTCGTTCGCTCGACGTTACTTATTATTGGTTGCCTTATGATTGATGTTTGGCGGTCGCGAATGGTAATCGATTATTTTTCTGATTTGCTATTCGTGAAAATTCTTTGATTGGTTGAATAGATCGTATTTAGTAATGCGCAAGTGTGAAAATTCGTTATGGCCAATAATAAATGAGTATTTTTCTGATTCGCTGCTTGCGGTACGAGTTGATTGGCCACTTTACGCAATTGGCTGCTGTGACTCTGGCGCGCGATCGCATTTGAATTTGAAATAAAAACACTTAAATTTAGAATGTAAAATTTTCTTACTTTTTTGAATGATTTTAACCTGAGATTTTCACCATTCGCTTTGTAATATGATTTTTCATGAGATCTTTTCAATATATTATAGAGAAAGCAAAATTTTTATAATAAATTTCAACAAACTTGATTCATATATGATCTATACGGCTTTCGGTCGATAGACGCGCCCGGACGCTGGCGCCGCGATTGATCGATAATTGAAGTCGCGCGTTGCTGTGTCGGTAAGGCGGTGTTTCGCTATTGACGGGTGGTATGGTTCGTCTCAATTTATTTATATTATTATTTTATTTATATTAGTATTTTTATATTTTTTATATTTTAGGATATTATTTTTTTCGACAGGTATATCGAAACTAGTATCTTTTGATTTTTGGAGTTTTTCTGCTGTCGCGCTAGTGTGATCGCTGCCGACTTCGTCAGAGTGTTAATTTCCACGGAACTTTCACTTCTTAGACGACGAACCAGGACGTCTCCACGAATCTTTCAAATTGTGCGTTTTCTTTTCCATCGTAGATCTACTTTAGGTGCTGCAGTTCCAAATTTTCAAATAAGACTGATTTGAAAACGCTATCAGAGTAACTGTAGAGCGTCGACTGATGATGTTGTTAGTTCTAAAAATTTAACGATGAAGGCTAAACATTAGAAATCGATTTGTATACAATTAAGACTTAGGGATTACAATAGGTAGCAGCTGGGTGAAATAACAAAAGCATGTAACCGGTCGCCGTATACCTGCTCCGGTATACGCAATGGTTGGGGTGAACAAGCGCGCTCAGGTAGCGTTCAACGTATGGAAAAATATCTTTAGAATACTCTGATCTTTCTGAAATTTTCAGAGAATATTTTTAAGGGGACCGTATGGTCTAGAAATTTGAAAAAATCGATTTTTTTTTTTTTCGATATGTCGAAAGTATAGTATCTCAAGAATATACTGTGAAATTTTCATGCGGAAATTCTCAATATTACAGCTTCTACAGCCCATAACGCAGGTAGAGAGCGGTCCGCGCGCTCCTAACGGGTCTAGCGCTAACCGGTAACCTAATCGGAGCGCAGCAGCTGTCCCAATCCTTCTCCGAAAATATATACCTGTATATAGTACATACTATATACCTATATATACTTTTCCCTTCCCCGAAATATACCTATTGTCGAACATTTGTGAGGGAAACGGTCATTTCGCTTTCCCCTGACTTGATCAGTACAACGTTACGTTTTGACGAACCAACATCGAAAATTTTGAAATAAAATATCAGAAAATATGGATAGAAAGCAAGGCCGTGACTCTTCTAGACGACCATCTTCTGTAGGTCGCAAAAGATATTTCAAGGGCAATCGATTCACTATCGAAAATACTACTGATTTTACGAGCACGTCTGCGAAAAAATTAAAAGGCAATGAGGAATTGGAAGTAAACGTTAATCCTACTTTCAATTATTGCATCATCGAATTCAGCATGATATTTTTAACGTTGCAACAGTTGTTGAAGTGTAAAGATTGTAACGGTGCGGTCACTTTTAGCAAAAACGGACAACGTGGTCTAGGATTCAAACTCTCTGTGAAGTGTGAGTGTAAAGAAACTTTTATTTTGTCTTCGCCGTTAATTGATAAGGCATTTGAAATCAACCGTCGACTTGTTCTCGCCCTGAGAATGCTTGGAGTAGGATTTGAAGGCTTGAAAAATTTCTGCGGTCTCATGGATCTTGGACAAGGAATTTGTAAGAGTACATATTACGGCATCGTGGACAATATAAAAATTGCAGCTGAAGCCGTCGCGAAAATCGTTTTCCAAAGAGCATTGAAAGAAGAAGTCGAGTTGAATGTAAAAGCTGGGCGTCCCGCGGATGAACTTTCTGTGTCTGGTGATGGATCGTGGGCGAAACGTGGATTCTCATCGCTTCTCGGTATTGCCTCGTTAATAGGGAAATACAGTAATAAAATTTTAGATGTTGTCGTCAAATGCAGTATATGTCAAGCCTGCTCTCAATGGAAAGGCCAAGGGGATACGATTGAATATGAAGCGTGGTATCGAGAGCATGAAGATCACTGTGACGCAAATCATACCGGAAGTGCTGGCAAAATGGAGGTAGACGGCATCGTGGAAATGTTCAAGAGATCGGAAGAGTTGTACAACGTAAAATACGCGAACTATATCGGAGACGGCGACACGAAAACGTTCAAAGCCTTATTGGACACAAAGCCTTACGGGGATGATTTTTTAGTTTGCAAAAAAGAATGTGTTTTGCATGTTAAAAAACGTTTGTACAAACGTGCTGTTGATGCGAAAAAAAAACATGCACAAATAAAGAAAGCAACAAAGAAATTGACAGAAAAAGAAGAGGGAAAAAAGACACAGCGGAAATCGATAAATAAAACACCGAAGCGTCAACAATTGACGAATAAATTATTGCAAGAGCTGTCAACTTATTACGGTCTAGCAATTAGACGTAATTCAGATTCGACTGAAGGGATGAGAAGTGAAATATGGGCAGCATATTATCACAAAATTTCAACAGATGAAAATCCGCAACACTCGTACTGTCCTCCAGGTTCCGAATCGTGGTGCAAGTGGCGTCAAAGTGAGGCTGCAGGTACTTTAGACACCTACGAGCACCCACCTGCTCTGTGCGATGAAGCACAAGAGATATTAAAACCAATTTATGAAGAATTGACAGCAGAGACTTTATTGGAAAGGTGTATTGGCAGTAATACGCAGAACAATAACGAAAGTTTCAATGCTTGCGTGTGGCACCTTGTGCCGAAACATCTGTTTGCCGGAAAAAAAATCATTGATATTGCCACTCACATTTCCGCTTGCATATTCAATGAAGGATTTGCATCCCTATTGAAAATAATGGAGACCATGGGCATAACAATCGGGCCACAAGCGGAGCAACTAGCGCAAAACCGAGACGAGCTGCGAATATCGAGCGCCAACCGTAGGAGCACGGACAACTCCAAAGAGGCTCGGACAGCTCGAAGAAATGAAAGGAGTGAGGAAATCTTGAATTATGAACGTTCCGAAGGAATCCTATATGGTGCCGGAATCGCGGATTAACTGTAAGTATTCAAAATTTGCTCAATTTTTGAAAATATCTGTACCTCAAACTTTAAACTCATTTATCTCGAAACGACTTTTTTCGGCACTGCGCAGGTGAAAACAAAAAAACTATTCAACCGAATCACTTGAAATTTGGATATGTTGTTCACAACATGTATGGCTATCGTCGGAACTACAATCATAATTTTATTTAAATAATTTCTTATTGTTTATACTAAAAAACTAGTGAAAAAAAACCCGATTTTACGAATTTTTTTTCAAAAGCGCGCCATTTTGTCAATTTTTAATTTTTTCGATTTGTTCTAGTCCCGACCATAACTGCACTCTTTCTGATTAAGAATCTTCTTGAATTTTGTGTTTCAGATGAGTAGAAGTCTCGGATCGATCTTCACCGTCCGGGTCGGATTTTTCGAGAGGGTCGTCTTCAATGCCAATTATATGATAATAAACACTGTTTTTAAAATTAAAAAAAATTTTTTTTGTATACTTAATAAAGGTAGTAATAAACCCGAAAAGTTAAAACATCGATTTTTAAATTTTTTATGGCAAAAAAAAAATCGTGAAAATAGGTGAAATTTTCGTGCTCTAGACCATACGGTCCCCTTAAATATATAAACTTTCGAAAAATGCAAAAAAAAAATTCGATTTTTTGAAAGTTTTAAAGTAGACAGAGCCCTTAACTAATAGAAATACATGTAATTCTGACATTATTAATTGAGCATGTACCATGTTTTTGAACTTTTCTTTAAAGGGCCAGTCCACTTTGGAGCCACAAAAAAGACTATTTTCGCGATTCTTTTTTGAGGATTTTATAAAAGATATGAATATGAAAGTTGTTGGGCTTGATAAATAAAGTCTTGAAATTCATAAAAAAAAAATTTTTGATTCATTTTTATTCATTTTTAAGTACAAAAACTGTAGTTTAACGTAACGCCTCAAAAATAGGTGGGCTAGGTAGCTCCATCACAACTCAGCAACGGCTTATCTGAAACAAAAAAATCAAAGTCCATTAGATTCAGTATGACACCAGGTACAAAATGACCCTTGAATATAAAGTTTTATCAAAAAATAAAAAAATGGCAGATGAAAAACGAAAAAATTTTAAAAAACGCGTTTTTTTCGCAGTTTTTCACAAAAAAAAGAGTAAAAATCAAAATTTTCAGACCAGCGAGGGTCGTCTTGTTGCGAATCATGTTTGCATTATGTGGTTCAAATTTCAAGAGAATCGGTTTATTAGTTTTAGAGATACGATGGAGCTAGATTTTGAAAACGTTGTTTCGAGAAAAACGCGTTTGAAATTTATACGCTCAGGTGGATGAAATGAGGTCCTGACGTTCAGGTAAAAAAAAAATGCTTAGAGAGCTCGGATTTTCATAAAATTTTGACACAATATTTCTGAATGTATGTACTTTTGAAAACAGTAAAAAACATCGATTTTTTGAAATTTTCCAAGTGGACTGGCCCCTTAAATTCCTTGTCCACGACTGTAATACTATGAGTATGATGCAAGAATCATGGACAAATTAATATTCATAGTTAGTTTCATCTGACGACCCGCGAAAAAAAATTAGTCTCGGCGAGACGTCTAACCTAGTCCCGCGTCCGAGACTTTTCTAAATTCTTTCCGAGAGTTTCCCGAGGTTTTTCCAAGATTTTCCGAGACTTTCCCGAGAGTCTTGCCGAGACTGGTTCTGAGATTTTCCAAAACTTTTTCAAGAGTCTCGTTGAGACTTCTAAATTTTTTTCGAGAGTTTCACCGAGACCTTTTTCCGAAAGTCTCGCCGAGACACTTTCCGAGATGTTTCAAAACTCTTGCTGAGAGTCTCGGTGAGACTTTCCGCATTAAATTATTCTAATTAATTATTTATATACATAAAACGAAGATTCTGAAGCTGAAGAGAGAGCAAATTTGTGAACCAAACTCCTTCTTTATCGAAGGTGGAAAAGAAACGTTACGAAGTTTTAAAGGCAAAGCATTCATAGAAATATGCTCTATAATACAGCCGAGTCAGTATTCTGATAGCAAATAAATTAATAATGATATAGAAATATTGACTGGATTATGTAGAAATCAGGCAGTCTATCCGCAGACGCGCACATAGGCGCACTTTGCATAGTTAACGGGTTATATCTAGTTGTGCTTGGGAAAATTAAGGGATTTTCATGATTTTTTTTAGCCATGTTAACACCATTTTATTAAAATAAACTATACAGTATCAATTACTACATATTTTAAGGTACTTATATAAATTTTTTTATGAAAAAATTTTCGCTACTGGGGAAAATATGGCCGTTGTCCTAAAACACCTTTTTTTGAACATCACTCGCGGTGAGCATGATATCTCTAGAAAGGCTTATTTGAAATAAAAAAATCAATAAGATTTCGTTAGTATAATACTATACGCTCGTCATGAACGAAGGGTTTAGCGAAATTTTGATGTTTAAAAAAATATCGATTTTTCCGAAAAGTTCGATTTTTGAGGTTCCAAAAATGAGGTTTTTAACCCAAAAAAATATAAAATTTGATCCAAATGAAAATTCTTTCATTCACGAACAAGCCATTATAATAAGAAGCAACCCGTGAAAAAATAGCCGATACTTACAATACGGCCAGCGCTCGGGACAACATTGACTACCCAACCGGTGGCGTCCAACAGTAGGACCGATGCGCGGCCGATCGTGTTTACCTAGGTTGAAATTGAGCATAGGTGTACAACGAAATGCCAGTGCTGGCTCAGCAGCGTAATTTCAACGGCAGCCAACAGTAGGCGGTTGACAGTTACGCCAACCTTGGGCCGATGCGTGGCCGATCCTGTTCGCCAAGGTTGAAATTGAGCATAGGCGTACAACGAAATGCCAATACTGGATCAGCAGCATAATTTCAACGGCAGCCAACAGTAGGCGGTTGACAGTTACGCCAACCTTGGGCCGATGCGTGGCCGATCCTGTTCGCCAAGGTTGAAATTGAGCATAGGCGTATAACGAAATGCCAATGCTGGCTCAGTCGCGTAATTTGAACATCAGGCAACAGTAGGCGGCCGATGGTTATGCGAACCTTGTGCCGATAATGTTTACCGTTTAATGTGTTGTCAAGATCGAAAGTTCAATGTAAATACCGGCAGACAACGAACTGTTGGTGCTGGGCCAGCATAGGGCCTTGGACGTCAGCTGTACATGATCCCACTGTCTTAACATTGTATTAATTTGTTATGGATTGCTATCTACAATGATTACAGATGTGAGGTTCAATTATCATAAACTATTCCCACGTTAATTAGTGTAAATATACAAAACCATACGGTATTACACAGGTGTTATAATATTTTGATATTATTCTTCATCAGGATCAATAATTTCTATAAAAATCAATATTTTGCCATCATAGATATATCATATTAAGCGCTCTCTTTTAATGCTCACAATTTTACTACAAATTTGAAATGTAGATTTCTAACATGCTGAAAAAATTTCTATACAGAGTTTTAAAAAATTGACCGTTTTTCGAATTCAGAGACCTCGAATTTGATTTTTATACGTGTTAATAATCTATTACTTGTTTGTCATCGTATCTTATTGGAGTATGATTCACCTTATAGAAAAAGTTACATTTCACAAGTTTCGAAGTAGTCGATAGTGTAGTGGTTAGGGTCCCGAGTTAGTGATGTAGACATTAGGAAGGAAAGTCGTAAGTAGGCAGTTCGAATCCTACTCAGGCAAAAAATATGTGACTTGAATAAATATGAACGTACTTGGTTTTTTTTTGTTTTTCTTTAAATATATACCATTCGAGATAATTAATATTCTTAGAGACTCGGAAAATGATAATTATTAACATAAATTTAATAGCAATTAAATAATCTAATAATAAAAAGCGATACTCGGCCGACGTTGGACCAGTCTCGGCACCAATGCTGGGCCAGCTTTGGTGTCAACTCTGGGCTAACGCTGTTCACCAACTGTAGGACCGGTGTAACATTACGGAGTTAACCCAAGCGTTGCCCCACGTTGATGACAACGCCCGGCCAGTTGTCGAGCATAGCTGGCGCAATGTTGGGCCGATGCTGGGCCGATGTTGGGCCTTTTGTAAATCTTTTCACGGGTCGGAAGAGTTTCGGAAAATCTCGGAAAAAGCCTCAGGGAGATTTTCAGAAAGAATTTAGAACAAACTCGGAAATGAAACTACGCGAGACGACTCTCGGTGAGACGTTTTGCCCAAACTCTCACCGTGACTAATTTTCTTTGCACGGGGATATTGTAGGGAAAAATTACGTATAAATTGGATTCCTGGAGACTTTGAATGAAGCTATCTATAGGTATGTAACAGAATACATCAAAGAAACTTGCAACTTTAGTAGAAAAATATACAAGTATCAGGAATTTATATAATACGATGCAATTTCGAAACCCCATAGTTTTCCAACCCTTTTGTCCCGAGAGCATTCGTTTCAAGGTCACTTCTTTACGAGTGGCAGATGTTTGTTTTTTAATGACACTTTGTATTGTTTACCCGAAAGGGTGTTCTGAGCTTTGAGGACGTATTCATGAACAAAGTTGGTTTCATCAAAGAGGATGATGCTCAGAAAAACTGCGCGTAGGTGATGCTGAGATTTCCACGTTTAAGCAAGGGCTGGTGATGTCGGTGAAGCGCTTTCGCACGAAGCTTGGTGTGTTCCGTGTATTCTATAGAGCGATGAGCACGTGGCGCAGTGGAGGGGGTTGAGCTTGCGAGCTTTCGTAGCAGTCAGTCAGCGGCCGACCGTCCCACGATCCACAAGTTTCGGATTAAGCCCTTCTCGTCAACCCTCTCCTTTTCCCTCGGGTCTTTTTGCGTACGATAACGCAAATATCTTCTCTCCAAAATTCACTAACCCATTACCTCACGAACTATAGAATAACATTTGTATATGTATACGAGTGAATTTGGACGACGACACGTGACGAGAGTGCAAGTGACAAGATTAACGAACGGTGAGTGACAAGAGAGTATTTTTTTCTCCTAAAAAAAAAGTAAGTTTTTAGGCAAGCTCTTAAAGATTTTCACCGGGAAATGAAGGTGAATGAATTTATTATTTTATGGGTCGAAATTAAATTCCCATGACTGAGAGAAATTTTTCCCAACTCATTATGTTTATACGTTAAACATTATTGCGTCTTGCAACAATGTCGATACGCGTCGAGGTATTTCATTAAGAACGCACCCTGTTTCTACGTCGTTCAAAGAGTAAAAGCAGAAAGAAAGATGAAAAAACAAAGTGATGAATGCGCGGGTGATATATATACACCGTCAAGAAAACATGTCTTTAAAGGGTTTTGCTTTACAAAGGGACTTTTCGTAAGCGAATTAAATGAAAAGCCTTTTGCGTCGATATTCCGGACGGAGAAAAAAGGAAATAAAAGAGATGGGGACAAGGGACGAAAAGAAAATTTTATTATCGGGTGTGGGATTCCGTTAACGAGATTATAAAACAATTTTATCGTTCTGTGAACGATGATCGAAGGACCGAAAGGATGAAACAAGTGAAAATGTGAAGAGATGGGATTAGCTGGACCGGAATGTGGCAGTGAAGGGATGGAATTCATTTTCTCACTTTTCTTTTCTCTTTTGGCAACCTAATCTAACAATTCTGTGTTATTTGAAATTTTCTGGTTTTGCGGGCCTTTTACATTCGGAATATTCGGATTAATCGTGCCAAATCAACGATGCCTCAAAGCACGCATGTTTATCATAGGCTGATCGCTTGTTTATCATGTCCTACAGGTACATTTTTTATAACACTCGAATATCATATCCACATATTTGAAAAATTATAATATACACAGGGTAGGATGGGGAATGAGGGTCCCTTGAGAATAAACTTAAAATGAAAACTAATCATCCGAAATCAAACACTTCTTACTAACCCAAAAGGGTTGTTTGAAATCAACCCAATCCTCAACCTTATGACCTTCAATCGCAATCAGTCACACCACATTATTCTCAAATGTCTAATTACATCGTAACGATAAATAGCCCCTTATTACTGTTTACAGTTGCACATCGTAAACATATAACGATGCGAGGCATTAAAAGGATATTATAGAATAAATACCTCACGATTATTATGGGATCTGTAGCCAACCAATTTTCGCATCGAAATAATTCAAACGATACGACATGGGTGGAGAGCAGTTGGCCGAAATAAGTTTTTTTAGCATATTTATTTTTACTCGTTATCCATAATTCTTTCATCGTCCTTAAACCGTATTAAGCATCAAAATCGTTTTCTTTATTTAGATGAAAAATAAATATGGCTAAAACTGCATAAAAACGGTTAATTTTGTTTATTTCTTAAGATAATCCTTGCTACTCATAAATAATGAAATTAAGTATGTTATTTTTCAGAAATCGCACAATTTATTCGAAAATTTAAGAGCTCTTTTTTTTATTAAACGGCGACCGATTCATTTTAGAACGATCTCATTCGATTTAACACTTTTCGCTGGTATAGTATTTTTTTAATACATGACCGAGAATGTAAAATTTAATTAATCAAGTAGAATCAAGTAGCAATTGATGCAATTTTATTTGGAAATTGAAAATTCGCAGCAGCCATTATTGGCTCGCCGTGATTCACAGAAAATTAGACTCTTAAATTTTCACACATGCGAATAGAATTACCAAATTGAAAACATAATAATGCTGCGTGACCGGTCATTTTCTAAATTTGATTACGCATGTGGCTGTTTCTTGGCTATTAAGCAAATATTTTTTTAAAAGAATAAATTATTATTCAATAATTTTTTTCTTTTAAACAAATAGATGTTTTCATTTTTGAGTTTTTTGACATTCATTCCAATTAGGCCATCGACAGTTTTTTTATTGAAGTTTCAACTGGACCTTTTATTACTACTATTTTTTAGCTGCTCCGATAATCTGAGTGATGATTTTACTTTTTTATGAACCTTTTGTATTTGTATGAACCTTTTTACAGTGATTTTAATTGCTCAATCGACAATTTATCATCGGCATTTCCACTGGTTTCAAATTTTCACTTGCAATTAACGACGCGTTTAAATATTTCCAATAGATTGATCCACCGGACAAGTCTGACCAAATTTTTTCTCCCGCTCACGAAATTTTCGATTTGCGTGAAGTTAACCTTTTAATTAAACTTTATTGCATTCAAGCCAGAATCGTTTACCCCAAATTACAACGATCATATGAAAAATAGAGTAAATTACGCTCGATAGTTCAACACTTTTCCACTTATTTTTTAATTTTTTTTTTAGTCAGATTTTCTCCATAGAATTTATCAACAAATAGAATGTTCTTCCTTGCTTTTTATTTCGTTGATTCTTTGTTAAGATTGTTTAACTTCAGTTTGTTTGATATATTCATTTATTATTCATTCGTCTCGGCATATCTTTACGCTTCCAATGTTTTCGTGCATATGAATGCTTAACTTCTTGATTTGAATAAAAAAATCCACTTTTTTAAGTGCAATTCTGTTGTTTTTTGTATGAAATGCAAAATTTATCTCGTGTGGGAGGAATCATACGTAGATTTAATATATGTAAAATCTTGACACTTCAGGACCTAATTCGGTCAATTTAACGAGACGAAACGAGAGAGCGCGTAACAGGTGTTAAAATGCGCGAGCGACCTCTCTGCAACGGAACAAATTTTTGTGATCATGACTAAGCATGTTGAAAAATGGAATAACATTTTTTATGGGAGTTTATGAATAATTTAATTATTAATTTAGAACTTTGATAATTATACGTTAATTATTCGCAGGCCTCCATTTTTAATATTATAGATTCGTAATGAGCTGAACAAAATGAATTAGTCATTCACCGTTTCAGTATATTTTTTAAAATCATTTAAATTAATTAATTTAAATATCGAAAAATTAAATTGACGATCGATGATGATGATGATGAACGATTAGTTACAAAATTGAATATAAATTGAATGTTTATAAATTTTTATTTTTTCCAAGAATTCCTCATACAACTTCGGCAAATTTTCAATAATGTCCTTATGTTTTAATCCATTTGAAAATGTACACCTTTGATGCAACGTACTTCTGTCAAACTTTCAAACTCAACTCTCCATAATGAGAATCATGAAGCTTTGCGATTCCCGATATTTCTGAATCATATTAAAATCGAATTAAAAAAGAAGTAAAATTTGAATCTTTGCACATTGACTTTTCACTTTGCTGGCAAAACTTTCCTTGCATGGAATTAACAATCCGAGAAACGGGAGGAACGCTCAAAAAGATCGAGGTAGAGGGGGGGATATTTTCCAGGAGAAATAAAATGACAAGAGAGGAAATTTTCGAACTTTATTCTTATTTTGTACACAAACCCGAAGAGCTTTGAAACTCATGATTCAGGTCATATAGTCGTTACGGTAGGTTCAAATTTGCAATTCCTTCTCGGTCCAGCGTATATATTAGTCCGTGGGTCTCAGTGCCAACTCCCTTCTCACCTAACTTTCTTTCGGCCGCGGTAAACTAGTTGATTAAAAACTTTCTCACCTCCCTCCCGTTTCACTTGTGCGTCGTCATGGGGATTATTATTATTGTGTATTTTTTTCGTTATGTTCTTTCAGGCTTTTTCTCATTTCCTCAGCTTTTGTGACACTTTTTTTTGTTTTATGAAAGAAACACGAGGGGAATGAGTTGTCTTGATATAATTAAAAGCTTCTCTACCTCTCTTCATTCGCGCATATATATTCATACTCCCGTCGCTATTTTGTAGTTAAAGCAATCCTTTCGCTACAAAGCCATCAGTGGCGGCGACTATGATGTAAAATAAAGTGCAACCTTCAGCAGAAATAAATTTGTTATATAAATTAGGGCATAGCAAATCTGGCGGTTAATTTGCATTACCCTTATTTAAACTCTTGATTATATTTAAACTATTGCTTCATTTATAGATTAAATTAAATCCATTCAAAAATATTTCCGCCCGAAAATGTTGGTTTTTCCCCTTGATCTTTGGGGCATTGTTAATCTATGCTTTGTGAGCTAATTATTTCTTATTTTGTTTTATTATTCGTGGCGAGTTTGGGGCTTATATTTTTTTTAAATAAAATTTTTTCGAAGTGAAGGCATTCACTGAGTTTTTTTTTGAGACAATATGAATGTTGCATTTTTTTAAATTTCCTTCTAGACCTGTTCTAATTTATTTGAAAAAGTCGCGATGCATAATTGTTTTGAATTTTTCGAATAGCTTTTCATTGATGATTGCTGGTCTAGGCGAGTATATACGACTGACTCGAGTTTTTTTTCCCCCATTTCTTCTGGCATCCGGGGAAAACCCGTTCCCCGTTGAGACGCCCCAATAATTAATTAAATACGTCGTTCTGGCTAATTGGATTCGGATAGGAACGAAAGGCCGAGAAACACAAGCGGAAAGCTATAGAATGAGAAAGAAACGCACTTTTTTGGCAAAAAGAATATCGTCCGTATGTTCTATGTATACAGCAATATCAGAACATTCGAAAGTTTTGGCATTTTCAACGAATTTACAAAGAATGTTTGGTGAGTCGAGGATCGAGGGTATTAAAGGTTTTAGCCCTCCTATTTTCTGCACCCATGGGAACTAATTTCTATAGCTTACATATTAACTCCTCTCTGTTTAATTAAATTACATTTTCTTTAATCGTATCTGCATTGACTCTGTGAGTTCCGATTAAAAAAGAAGAAATAGAAAACAAAAAACATGCAAGAAATTCATTTTAACAGGAATGGAGTGAGAATAACACTTAATTATAAGCTCTTATTACTTTCGATACACCGCTAAAAATAATTAGCGAATCATTCTTCCGCAACAATGATCCGTGAACGAAGAGGGCTTCCAAAAGTTTTCAAAGGTTCTCAATATTTGCTGTATACGAAAGAAAGAATCTGTTCCAAGCTTATGGCAGCTCTCGGCTCTTGGACCATGAGGAAAAAAGTCCAATCGATTTGGAAGTTGGTATTATTGTCTTGACCCATTCAAATTCACTTTTCAGACAATTCAATCCAATTAAGATAATATGGCTGCTTCGCACTAGTCAAATGAGTGCAAAATTTTCAAAATACATTTATGCAAAGTTCAATGTACTGATTAAATTAATTGAAGGTTGATGTGAATTACAGCGTGTCTTATTAACCTAAAAAAAATTAATAACAATCGATTTACGAAATCATTAACTCATAACTGCAAAATTCCATGATGTTATATTTTCATTGAGATTTTTCAAAGAATAACCCGTATTTTTCAACCGATTTTAATGCACCAAGTCTTATTTTGTTCCTTAAGAATTCCTCTACGAATTCACTACGTAAATTTTTTCCTAAACTTGTTAATACGAAAATTACGGCAATTGGTTTATGAACATTTTTTTTAGCCAATTAAACAATTAAAAATAAATTAAATAATTAAACAACAGTAAAACAATGAAACTCGGAAAAAAATCCACGCGGTGAATTCATAGAGGATCTTTTGAGGAACAAAATAAGACGCGGTGCATTAAAATCGGTTGAAAAATACGGTTTATTCTTTGAAAAATATCGATGAAAATATGACATTGTGGGATTTTCCATTTAACAGTTGAATGTTTTGCAAATATATTATTATTAATAGTTTTTTGAGTTAATAAGAAATGCTATAATACAAATCAACCGTCAATTCATTTAATTAGCGCATTAAACTTTGCATAAACGTATTTTGAAAATGTAGCACTCATTCAACTAGTCTGCATCAGCTATTTTATCTTAAGTCTGATATTTTCCTATTAAAATAATGATTTCAATTACAAACAATAAGTTAGACAACAGTAAAAATATTGCTTGCATCAATATCGTTTTATTCTTTTTAATTACACGAAAAATAGTTTCTTGGTGACCGAGTTTCCAACTCAATATTAGCTTCTATGTTTTTGACCATTGCTTCGGGTCATGTTTAAACATTATACTTTGGTGAAATAGGTACTCATACTGAAAGGCGACTCCATAGTAAAAATGACTGTAGCACACTTATTTGTTTGATCCTAGTAGCAGATAAAACTCGTAAACACGTCTGAGATTTTTTCCTTTTACCTACGAATAGAAAATGAAGCCCTATAATTATTTACTATGTTGAAATATTATTCTACTTTCAACCGGTGATTTGGCGCAAGGGATAGCGTGCTCGCCTCTGACCCAAAGCATTTGAATGTCCGTAGTAAGAATTTCGGTCTCAATTTCGACGGAAACATGCGTGACAAACTTCCAGAAATGTATACATTAATAATTTACACATGCCCTGACGCTTAAGAGACTCGTTATCCATCTTTCTCTCGGATATAACGTTAATGAAATATTAAGTATAATTGAAAATGGCCAATTCAGTACATCGATAGGGAGCAATAAAAGTGATAGACATCGCGACCCTGACAATTGTCGTGAAAAAGCAGCCGTTCCCCATATCGACCCCATGTAACCAATACTCCAGTTAAGCATCGGCATCCGACGACCTGTCCAGTCTAAACCAACGTTGACTTATGAAAAGCAGCCAACCGTTGGTAACCAACATTCGCCCACACGTTGGGCTAATATTGCTTGTCATTGTGTAGCCTATGTTTGAATGCAGTACCAGTATGCAAAAAACTGTCAATTCTGCACCAGCGTTGGTTTTTGATAATCAAGCAACCGCTGGTACTCGACGTTCAAACCAACTTGTTCCCCACGCCGATCACTGTTGCTGAGTGCCTACGCTTAGATGCACTATCGGTATACAATGTAGCGTCGATTCTTGGCCAGTATTAACTTTTAAATAACAACAACCGTACGTGTCCAACATTCACCCACTCTTGAACTTATGTTGTTTATTTTGAAGTTTGTCAAATATGTTCTTATATATGTATATAGTTCACTGATTCTGCCCGTCATTTATGTACACGGAGAGAAAATTATACCAAAAATGACTGTGTCACATAATTTCCAGGTACTACATTGGCACTCTGAGGATTTTTACTAAAAACATAGCAATTGCTCATTTAAATTTCATTAAAATACGCGAAACATCGTAATTATTGCCCCCATTTTCGAAATGAAAAATTACTATGTTTTTGGTAAAAACCGACGAAGTGCCGATGTAGTACCCAGGAACTATGGTACCATAGTAATTTTTGATATAATTTTCTCTCCGTGTATAATATCCACCATATCGGATTCGTCACCTTAAATTTTGAATATTTCGGTACAGATTTGGATTAAAATTTTAATCTATCATTTTGAATCGGCCATTTTGGATTTTAATAATGCAATGAATAAAATTGTTGACTTTCGAATCGAATTTAACACTTTTAAATGCTATAAGATACGCTTAAGTTTATTGTTATTTTTGCTGCTATTCAACTTTTTAAATTTTATTTATATGTGTGTAGAGTATCGTACAGCTTATACAAAATATCACGGTGTAAAGTTACAAAGTAGTTGATAGCGTAGTAGTTAGCGTCCCAGATTAGTGAGGTAGGCTTTAGGAATAGGGTAGGATAGGAAAGTCGTAGGTAGGTAGTTCAAATCCCTGCTCGAGCAGAAAATATGTAACTTCAGTAAATATACGTAACTGCTTTATTTTTTAATCTTTTTAAATAGACTATCTTATTATCTTGATAAATAATATTATGTAGCCAAAAAATAAAAATTATCAAATAAAAATATTGTTAAATTGAATAATCAAAAATAGCCATCCACGGCGAATAATTGAGAGGCAACGCTAGGCGAGCTCTAGGGTTAGCATTGGGCGAACATCGGAAGCAGAATTTGGGCCAACTCTAGCCCAATGCTGAGCCAACACTAGGAATAATGTTGGGGCAACTTTGGCTTTCGATGTTGGGACAACGCTAGCCATTCACCGTAGGACCGTATCTATCACTCCAATCTTGGTTCAGCGATTGGCTTAGTATTGTCGCCAACGATTGAGCATCTGGCAAATATGGGTGGCACAATACTGCGCCGTATTTGGGCCATTCGTATACTTTTTCACGGAGTGTAACACTGCATGCAACATTTGGCAAGTGCATTTAAAATGTACTCGTTAGATTTTATAAAATGTGAAACCCAAAGCTCCGTAGGGGAATATTTCTCCATCCACCACAACGTCATTAAACCGATAAAGGAGACACACGTCAGCGAGTTCACCAAAGTAGTGATCTTTCGTGAAGTTTGAATCGATCGGCTGTAGGACCCCACATTCTCAAGTTTTGTCACGCTCTCATACATACTCCTATTATTACAAACAACCCACGAGTTCGTTATCGGTCTCTTGGTGGTTCAGTCGACAGTATAGATTGCCGAGATACTGGTTAAAGTCAAAGTAGACCTTGAGTTTCAACGAAGTATGTCGCCTCC
Source organism: Rhimphoctona megacephalus (assembly GCA_963989365.1). NCBI lineage: Eukaryota > Metazoa > Arthropoda > Insecta > Hymenoptera > Ichneumonidae > Rhimphoctona > Rhimphoctona megacephalus. The sequence goes on along the minus strand of OZ022420.1, from coordinate 12,739,184 downwards.
TAGCGATTTTAGTAGTGTCTTGTCTCTCGAAGGAAACCGGATGAACTTTCTCTCTCGCTCTCTCTCTCTCTATCTCTTTTCAGATATGGTTTCAAGCTTCCTTGAAGATGTAAACATTGTTCCAAATGATTGACCGCTCTTGAGCATTGGCTTCTGTATACGAACTTCGTGAACGCTTTTCCCTTTCCTTCTTTCCCTTATTACTCTAACCATCAAAACTGAAGCGTCTCGACCCATAAGCCTCTTATCCTGTCTCAAGAAGATGACCCTTAACTTGTATGACAAAGTGAAGAACGCCACTCCAAGTTTCTAACACTTTCTTGCATGTGCAACTAACAAGAAAGGCTTTATATATTTTCGTCCTGAAAACAGGACGGAGAATAGTTTAAAATAATGTTTCCAAACATTCATCAAGAGATGAGGCAACGTCTCGATCACAAAAACTCATAACGCAAAAGTCTGCGCACCAAGTATACTCATTCAAGAATGACGGTAACTAAATATTTCCTTTACTGTTTTTGAAGAACTAAATATCAATTCGAATTTTGAATTACAACTCACTAAACAATGAATTATTTTTTTTTCTACCCTAATTGAAGATGTAATTTTATTCAATAACCTCTGCATATTGAATAAAAAACCATTTTCAGGTTTTTTTTCATTTATGTGCGATGGGACTTACAAGCCTAGTTTTTTGAATTGGCTTTATACAGGTTTACAGAAAATCAGAAGGAAAAATGAATTCCCGCGGAAGAAAAATGTGTTTCAATCCTTATTAACAAACAATGGATCACATTCTTCAGAGCTCTTTCTTTCTTTGTCGTATCTTTTTTGTTCATAAGATTCAGCGACTTCAAGAAGTGGGAAGCCGTCGAGAGTTCGTTTATTGAGAATCCATCAAGTAACACATTTCTATGATTCCTTGTTTCTTAACTTTCTTCATTTTGAAGACTCGTTTATTGTCAAATAATCGTTCATTGCGTCTATTTATTTTTGGTTCCCTCCAATCACTTAATGTTTAAAGACTAACAAACAAAACAAGAGAAGCTCTTATTTCTACTTTAATTGAATTAAACTTTTGTTATAAAATGCACCAATCGCACATTATTTTCAACGAAAATGTGATATTATTATTCTTATGTACAATGGCTTTTTGTTTATTAAGAACTTATGAAGATAAATAAATAAGAAATCGAGATGCACTTTTGAAGTTCTACAAAAGTTTACATATTTGAATTCGACGATGTTTCTATTTTTTCTGAGTGCGCCAATTTTTTTTAAGAATACGTGATTGGGTCGAAAGTGTTTTGAATTTATTATTTGAAGCCTAACACGAACAGAGACGATAAAATGGATGACGTAAAAAATTGAAAGATTAATAAATATATGAATATAAAGTAAATTTCGTTATATACCAATGCTGTAAATTTTAATACTACTTGTACGTTACAAAAACGGGCACTCAGCTATTCATGTCGGACGTACAGCCATGAAAACATGATTTTTTTTAATGAGATGGTGGAAAAGCTGAAGAGCAAAAACCATTTCGTCAGGTTTACGGACAACAAAATTCGGTATTTCCTTCTCTCACTACGAGAAAATATATTTTCATGGATAATGTATTCATCTCCTTCGAAAAAGTCGTCTTGTGAAGCAACATTTACCGAGGAGGATGTCGATTTTCTTGTGGCTAGATATGTACACAACGTAACATTACTATATTTTGCCGATTGAATTTCCGTTGGTCCTTCCACTGGAGATTTTATCGTATCTCGATTCTCGTCTCTCTTTCTCCCCGTTTCTTTCTCTCTTTCTCTCTTTACACTTCCCTCGAGATTCTCCGCGCATACGAAAACCCTGGAAAAGAGAGCATAACATCGTTGCCTATTTCTTTCGTTTCGTCCAAGGTATTTTTCTCTTCCTATTGTATATTTGTATATCGATATATTTCTCTGAGTATACCAGTTCATTCGTACCCGAATTGAATCACAAGACAAAGTGTGGTCGTATCAGTGTCCATAATAGTTTCGTATCCCCAGTTGAGGGGAAATGTGTGTGTTTCTCGAATGGTCGAGCATATTAGGAGAAGAGAAGCGGTGAATTTCAGCACAAATGGGTATATTTGTGACACATAGCTTCTAGAACTTGATGCACAATTTATTATCCTGTTGTCCCATCTCTCAAAGCCAAACTATGATTTTTGGACTTTGGCTGCCATTGAACTACAGTTTTGTTGTCAAAAAGATCACAATACAACGTCAAAATCATTAGGATTTATTTTGTGCAACTCGCATTGGACAATGGATACTTTAATACTAATCAAAATTTAACACTGTGCTCGAGTTTGTTTTCGTAATTACTTTTAATTGCAAACAGTCGCTGAACTTTGATCGTATAGATCTTTACATGCTTTACTCTCTTTACTATTAAACAATTTCGTGCTGACGATTTTACAACTGATCGTAATTGTTTACGACCGCATATACTTTTCACGTTACACCGAATGGTCGAACCACGTTTCGTAGTGTAATTTCATAGCGTACAAAAACTTTGACGACCAAGAAAGTTTGCGTCATCAGCTGATCGCAGCGAAAAGCTAAGCTCATATCATCTTTTACCTCGTGAAAGGTCTGGCGAAGGTTTATAAGTGTACTGACCCAATTATCAATTTATTAAGGGCTTTACAATATGGTTTCTATTTCGTGAAAGTTAGTGAAGGGTTAAAAGCGTATTAGCTCAATTGTCAATTTATTGTCAGGTTTACGATACTGTTTGCCTACAAGAGACTCCTAGTTTATTCCATGTCAACTTGAGCCCTGCATAACTTGCTAACTCTCGTCTGCACGCTTGAAACAAGGAAGTTATAGCCTCTTTAAAAACATCACGTGACTGAGAATGTTTGTTAAGACTTTGATGTTTTCAGAGATGGGAAAAGTTTTCGTAACGAAACTAAGTATGTTGACTTTTTCACTAATGATCTGAGTTCTCAGGCAACTTCCATGCTGAAAACATGAGATCTGTTTCTATGAAAATACAAGTTCTAATAAAAACGAAGCCCAATCATTCAAATAGATGCAATTCACCGTTTGACTCTTCAGTTTAGGATTCATTAGATTAAGAATCTTCAGGTGGGTACTTTCCGAATAATAACAATTTCCTTATTTTCACATTGGAAAATAATTTTTTTGGGTATTTGCAAAGGAAGACGCAAAGAAATAAGTCAATTGGAACAAACCAGGAATTTCTTTGAGGCAAAGTTTAAATTAGCACTCAAAAGCTACCCTTAATAGTTCATAATTTTATATACATTTGTAATGCAGTTTACGAAACAATCTTACATACATTTAAAAATAATAAATCAAATAACAGAACAAAAATAAATTGAGCCCCGTCTTTAGAAACTCTTAACAAAATTATTGACAACAAGAAGTAGAGGTTCTTATTTTGATGCTTTATAGGCAAAGCCCAAACTTACGTAGTATTGGAGAAATAAATACAAACAAATAATTCCTAATTTGCATTCCAATGGTTTCGAAAACTTCAATGAGTCGGACAGAGAACATTTGTTGCTGAATTCAGACTTTGGCAGTTCTTGTACTGCTGGCCTGCTTTTTTTATATTTTCTCATATATCTGTGTACCTTCTTCAATCTTCCAGCTCAATCGCGGCCAGTAGAGCAGAGGTAAAAAAAATGTATATGTATAGGCAATAAAACATCGATACATTCTCCCTCCATCAGTTCCTTCAGGAATCCTGCATCTTCACTTTTTCCCTCCACTCTCTCACCGTGTCACCTTCCACACTGACACACACATACACACGCGTATACTTTTTCTTCCTTCCACTGGGTATTCCGCGGAATGGATGATGAGAAACACGCGGATCACGTTTTCGCTGCAGTGGCTCGTAAAAGTCCATCGAAAGCTCGGAACATACTTTCGTTTCAGCGAAGGATAAGAAGAATCCAGCTTTGGTTTTTCGAATCGGAAAAGTACCGGAATTCCACGACATATCCCTCGAGGTGAATTCTACCCTTGCTCGCTTTCCAGATTTCGATGTCTATGTATATACGAAAGTGCGCAGATGAGGACCATTCATCTGGTGGTTGGCTGTCTCCTTTTTCTCTTTCTCTTTTTCGATATATCGATATTTGTAATGAATTCCATCTTAGTTGAGTCATATCGGACTTTGTAGCGACTATGTCTTGCTTTTAAATGCCATTTGCTGTTTTCCATTATAATCCCTAATTTTTAAAGAACAATATTGAATTTGGATTGCAGATTAATCAATATGTGAACGTTCAGACCCAATATTGTTTGATAAATCACCTTTTTAATTGATAGTCGAATGAGGTGATACAAAAAAAAATATAACCAACCTTGTTGAAATATATTTCCGGTCCCAAGAGAACGAAAGTAGTAGGATTTTGCAGCCCCTTTGCGTGTGCTACTCACAATCGCGCCTTCCTCTTGCTCATCGTTGAGTCATCAACCTCTCATTGCTCGTCACTACTGACCCTAGTGCTTTTCTAATGACTCAAGCTCTAAGTTTCCGTATATGTTACACATACGTATACAGTTATTTTTATATACAAAACTATAGCTCCCAGTTTGTAGAATGCTAATTGTCTCTTTAACAAAAACTCGGGAAAAACTGGCGACGTGGTCGACTCTCCTCAGGATTGTGCTCCGTTATACCATACAGATACTCTTAGAACACAGCACACTGCATCTTTTTCTTTGTCTCCTATCGACCCCTCGCATTCTTAACCCCTCTGTCTTCGCATACACACGTCCAACTATTTCTGAACTCCAGAATATTCCTTCTCTCTGCTATTCCCGCGCTTTTATCCGCGGGTCACTGTCCTCATTCCAACAGTAAGCCATATCATCAACGTCATCATCATGCACCCTTATTTCCTCTTCAGCTCAACCCTCGCACTTGCTGCTCGTAAAGAAACTTTTTGCACTTCCGAGTCAGTGAAGATCCAGAGTGCTGTAAACACGAAAAATGCTGATTAACGTTTCTCAAAGTTCACATGTTGTTTATTCTAGAAACTTAAGACTGGAAATACGAAAGGTGCTAACCCTTGTTTTGTTCTCTAAAAGACCTGAAAGAAAATCCATCCTCAGTCCGGCACTATCCAAATCATTTATTTTCCTCCATGAAAAATATTAGAATATCAATTCAACGCTGAAATCCACCGAAAGTTATTCATTATTTTCAACGATAAAACTTTTTTTTCCTTTGAATAACCAAAAAATTCAACCGCAACATTCGATTTTTACCGTGTGGTTCAAAACAACTGTACAGCAATCGTTGAAAGGACTATTGGTGAAAATTGAATTAAAAATCCAATTTTTCAATTGAAAAAATCATTGATGAGAAAAGTTATCGATGTTGACGATAATTATTTTAATATAATTGATGAAATGTACGCTTTGAGACTAATTCTATAAATTTATAATATTCTTAGTGACCTAATATTTGATACATCGCTCTGCAACTCCGTTTGTTTCAAATATGCCAGTGGTCCAGTAAATTCTATTAATCGTAATAAGGCGACACATGGCTATGACGTAGAAACCAGTAAGTGGCTTAATTTGATCAGTTATTGAGCATTCACACTATTGCTTCTGGTCAAGTCAACTCGAACCAAAGGGTTCCGTGGCACGTGTTTTGGATATGGCTGCAGCTGATGTTCTATTAATTCACCAGGACTGTGCATGGACGATTGGAGGTGCTAATGCAGGGATGTTATCCTTAATTAAATGGACATACACAGATCGTTGGCCAAGGTCGGGTAACAGATTCCAGTAAGTACCAATCGATAGCCACACAAGAGTATCCTAACTTTAAGGTCAATTAAATGGTTATCGATTAATTAATTTACTCTACACGAGCTCATAATTTTCAAAATGATTAAAATACGGAATCTGTGTTGCAAATAAGGGGCAAAAACTTAGAGTAAAAATTACTTTTTAAATCGTATCATAAAATAAAAACGATAAAAAATCTTTTCACTCCGCAATAAATATAATTATGTATAATTTGCTAAACAACGATATAATAATTTCAGATCCAAAAGTGCCTAATTGGTTTTTTTATTGTCAACTTTATGTTCCACAAGATAAAACGCAGAGCGAAAACTTTTCTTTTTGTGAACACCCTTCATCGTGACGAGAAAAAAATGCGAGGTCCCATCCGGACGATTATAATGTGAGCCAGTGCCATATCTCATATGGGAGACAAGCTCAGAAAAATTAAATTAGGTTCAAAACCGCAACATGACTGCAATTTACAGAGAAGCTTTAAGCAACCGCTTCTTACACCACGATACTCTTATATGCTCGCCTACTTCACGAAAATGTGTTTTATAAATGATTTTCTTGGACAATTTGACATAAAATGTGGATTATGCAGCATTATATTTTTTGTTCATTGCCCTACATTAGAATTTGTGACTATAATTCAAGTATTCCGTGTTCTCAAATTCACCCGAATTTGCATACGAAAAAAATCGTATGCAACGAATATAATTATTTATTATAAAAAAAAATATCTGAATTCAGTTCTCAAATTATGAATTGTAAGGGTTTTGAGATATCATTTTTACAAAAAATTTAGTGAGAAAAAAGAGAAAATAAATGTTCGAAGATCAAGATCATCGATTTTATGTTTTTTTGTTAATTTCATGTAATCGTGTTTGTAATATTCATATGGCAATTTTAAATCACAAAGTCAAATGGTGGAAAAGACAATCACTTAAAAAATAGCATAACCGCTTTATCGAGCCAGTATTCCTCAGAAATAAGGTCAATAAGAAATATCCCTGAAGCAAAAACCACAAAACCAAGCGATACATTCCTGCCTTACAATAACCGAGTACGACAGTACAGAGGGTCCATTCGTTTGCACGAGTAAAACAGATTTCAAAATTCCCAAGTTTCCATTTATATAGAAGAATTGAAGAGAATAAAAAATATAAAAAAAGAGAAGAAAAAATAAAAAATATATACATATACGATAGAAAATAATCGGCGACCCAGTTGACGAAGTTAACGAGGTCCGGGACGTACTGCAGGGAGTATCAAGAACTCCTTGAAATTCCATTTATTTGCAAAGTTGTTGCGTTTGCGCCCCATCCCGAATGAATGAAAAGAAAAGCTCTTTGGTCGCGACTACTGGTTGAAATCTCACGCGAGAGGCGCAAAACTCCGAGTTAGTGGCAAAACTTAAAGGGGTTGATATGTTGGGAGAACTAGAGCCGTGTTTTCCTGGAGCTTATATCGTCTTATAGATATGTATAAACAGGGTATCGCAAAAGGGACACATCAGCTTTATAAGACCGAAAAATTACGAAATTCCAAATAAAAAAGTCCTGTCGGATTTTGATCTCAATGAATGAAAAAGAAAACTTTTATCTTAAGAAATTTGTGCACTCAGTTGACCCTGACTTTTAGGACACCCTGCGTATATATAAATATATTTCTTTGTATATATATATATATATGTGCGTAGGTGTACAGTGACGAGAACGGCGGTAAGCCACTTCCTGTTTCTCTCTGATGCCTTTCAATTTCCCAAGAGGACGATAAAGAGGCCAAGAATCTTAGAGGTGACGATAGAAGGCAACAGAAAACCATAAGCGGTTAAAAGCCAAAGCGTCAAGTATAACGAGCACTTCTAGAGATTCATTCGCTGTGAGTAATTAACGCGAGGCTGCGAATGTACACAAATGAACGTTAATCATAGAGAAACGAGAGGAATAAGAGAGAAACAAAAGTAAAAGGATAGATTGAGAGTAAAAGGAATAGACATTTTATAGGGTTTCATCGGTCTATCAAAAGTCCTCTTAATTAAGATCGAAACTTTGTTGAGATTTTCTCGTTAGGGTTATTGGAAAATTCTCATATTTTATCAAAGTAAACATATATTTGTTATCAATTGCTTCTACTTTTAAACTACAATGACTATCGTCGTTTGGGAAAAATTCAAGAATTATTATTGTTAGTAAAAATGCATAAGAGTGTAACAAGTCTGAGAAAACCGCTTATATTTTACGTGTTTGATTTAATATTGAAGGATCGCGAATTATGAAAAGGTAATGAAACGATTAACCACTTCGATCGAAACATTACGCAATAAACCTCTCGGAAATAGTCCCATATGAATTTCCATTTAGCGTAAAAAGTTATTGATTTTTCTTTCATGTCTTTTTTGTGTGTACACCCTTTTCGTGGAAAGACAGTTAAAAATCGTTTTTATTTAGGTCTCCAGTCACTTTACCGTAATTTGCATAGCTTTTGCATCGTCCTCGAAGGTATAAATATAACTGTGTGGAAAGAAGGGTCGTTAAATTTGCACGATCGAGATGGAAAATTGTGCGAGAGAGGTCTCGCATCACAACCACCCTTGGGCTTTGTAGTGGAGAGTGCCCTGCACTTGTGCAAGGGTGCATCTGTCGCTGTCGTTTTTACGACGTGACGACGTATGTCCTCCTCTTCCTCTTTGCCACTGCATTCGCATGTTTTTTCTCACGCACGATTTTCTCGCTCTCTCTCTCTCTCTCTCCCTCTCTCTCTCTCTCCCTCTATCTCTCTTTCTCTCTTTCTTTTTTACCTCCCTTCTTCATACTTTCATACCTTTTTTGCATTTCCCATCGAACGCAGAAATTCCCCATCCTGCTTTCATAAGTAAAATGAGTCACAGGAGGTGAGAAAAAGACAGCAAAATCGGAATTTCTGATAACGTGACATGCTCATTGCGTGGATACGAGGAAATTTCACTTTTTTCTTTAAAGCAAAAACTCAATCCTTTTGCAAAATTTAAATACAAAAATTGGCTTTAGTTAAAAGAAGCCTTAATGTAAGGGTTCGTAGAATATTTCAAATATAGAACAATAGAAGGATTTTTTTCTTTGAAATCAAGTAATTTTTGGGACACACTTTATAATTTTACAATTACTTAAATATATAATAAATTGTCATCTGTATAGATTGCATAACTTTCTGTTTTCTCATTACGGTTGACACAGGTTGGGTTATACATGGTCCAGTAATTGCGTTCGACGCATTTACTCCCTCCCATGGTTCCCTCTCTCAAAAGCTTTGTCGACGATCCCTATCGTTGATATAACGAGGCCCGATCATACAAAACCTGGAAATATCCCCTGGAAACCAATATCATGTACGTATATAAGCTCGAACTAGCAGCTTCCTGAAACCTCTGAAGCTATAAAAACCTGTATTAGCCAAATCCATTGGTCCTTATAATTTCCAGCTCAGAAAAGAATTTCGCCCTCAAAACCTTTTGAAATTCCAAACCAAGTGATTGTAGAGTGGTTTATTCAACGCTAATTATTTCATATCGTCTTGGGAACCTCGAAATAAATACATGCATTCCAAATGGTCGGTATCTTGCCAATTCCTGATCAGTATTGATGAAGAAAACTTATATCAGAAAAAAAAGATGAATTAAGCTTTATGGTCCAATACGTTGAGCTCGAACACGACCAAATTTGCTGTTAATTTTGAATGATCATAGATTTTTTACCACCGATTTTGAATTGGTTGGCATCTTACCAATTCCTGATCAATATTGATGAAGAAAACTTACATTAGAAACAAAAATCATGAATTAAGCTTTATGGTTTAATACCTTGAGGTCAAACACGACCAAATTTACCATGGATTTTGAATGACCCACATGTATGGAGAATAATGTGTTACATGTAATCCATGTCTCTACATCTTAATCCGCTCATTCAATTTCACGACTATAGGAGCCCTTGGTAGCCATCGTCTTCTAGAACGCATATACACAGTACATGGACTAGGAAGAGGGTGACCCATCGGTGGTTCGAGACGATGTTTGATGGTTCCTCTCTTAACGATCTTGACCTATTGATTAAATTCCAGGACCTCAGATTTAAGGGACCCAAGAATATTATCGAGATGCTATTAAATCGAGTGTCCATCATGAAGGTGTACTATATCCTAGATAATAATTGAACCTTCATATAAATCGTGCATTTATTTACTTATAAACATTTACATAATAGTGTACACAAACCTGGTGCTGGTGCAAAAAATGTTGTGTTTATTTTCGTGTAGCCATTCATTTTTCCACAATCTTTTCAGTACAAATTTATTAATCCTTTGATGTCCTTTATTAATAAAAATTTAATAGAGATATTAAGATACATTTTCTCGAAAGAAATATAATGAAAGGATTCTAAAATCGTATTTAAGAAAAGAAAAAATGTATTAAAAATGAGTTACTTATTCGAAAGATTAAATAAATCAATAACAATACCGTAAACACTTGTCATTTTGACATAAAGCTATGAGCTTGAAAGAAAGACTGTGCACGATTGGCACACAATGCCACAGGTACATTATGATATGCAATGTTGTATAAATCATTGTGTATTCACGTACATGATAGTTATATATTGGAAGAGCTTTCCTTTCGTATAGAATTCGGATTGATTTGAGAGAAACAGCGGAGGAAGGAGAGAGAGAAGGGTCGGACGAGAGGGAAAGAGAGTACCTTAGGCGTTTGGCTCTCGGGTACGTAACAAGCAATTCCTGGCGCCTAAACGGGAGAGCCCGAATGACGTATCGCTTCGGGTCAACTCAGGGTCTGTTGCAATCTATCCTTCCGCACGCTGTGCACACTCTCGCAGAGTCGCTCGACGCTTGCTCGCTGTTAGCACCAGCGACAACATCAGCAGCAGCTAGCTGTCCTCCACTATGCACGAGCATGCACCTTATTGTCAATACATATATGTACATATATTTTTATTAATAGAATGATTCATAGTACGTTTGACGAAAGAAAACTGCATCCATATGGTCAACGTGTTGAAGGGTAGTCAAATTAAATAGTGAAAGCTAGTTTGGTTTTCAGTCAGATATTCTAAGTTTCATTCAAATTTTTGACAACTCTGAATACCAAAGTTCCAATTACATATGAAATTTGTGGATGAAAAATGCTATTTTTTAATTAAGGACATAGTAACTTCGCCAAATGAGTTGTTTTTAATCCTGGAAATATGTTAACAATGCTTTAAAAACTTAAGTTGTCGCAGTGTTCAATTATACTTAATTGAATTATAAAACAACTGATTTGGTATCAATTATTCTGTTACCTGCTTGATTTGTCGCAGGAATTCTTGGACGCAATGACAGTACATTAAAACCCATTCAGAAACCCATCCATCTCGCGATTATCCCAATCGCACGAGTGAAGAGGGCATCTATTAATAAACGTATTCTCCATTGTCGTTGATACACGATTCGTGCACTAATTAATTGTCCACTACCATGGATATACTTATTTAAACTAGTCTGATCATGTCCGAAGGGAAATTCCGTCGTAATCTAATTTTCCCGACGAATGAGACTACCGGTAATTTAATTAATCAGAAACTCGAGTCCCAAGTTGACGGTATTCAAATTTCTGGAATTCCCATGGTAATAAAATATTATCGATGGTTCGGAGTATATCGGTGAATGCTAGATATAATTTTATAAGAGACGAGCAATGAAATAGTATTAAGAGTAGAAAAAAATGGAGGACGAAATGGTTCACAATAAACGAATATAATTAATGAAAACGAAATTCAAAATAAATGTAAAATTGTTCGGAAACTCACAATTTTTATGACAAAAATTGATCGGAATGATTTATTTTAATTCAGGTTTTTTGTACCGAAACAATAATAAATTATATTAAATTTACATACGAAAGGGTCGAGGATAGAATTTCTACTGGAAAAAAAGGCAAAAAAAGAGAGAGCGAATGATTTCACTGTACTAATTTTCGCTCTTAAAAAAACGAATTCTCCAGTTGCAGAAGTAAACGAAGGTTTATGATGGTTCGATGCATATCTATATACATGTGAAGGCACGAGCCGGGCCTTTGGTGGTCGCGTGCAATTCCACCATGCTGTGAGCCGAGTGGGCTTTTTCAGTCAAGCTAATTTCGTGCATGTCACGTATTCACTCGAAGCTTTTTTACCGGTGGCACATTTCTTAAAAATTAAACAAAAAAAACACAAAAAACAACGTGCACGTTACGAAAGTTGAGAGGCCTTTAAAAAGGTGCACGAAAGAACGAGAGGCTACTGAACGATTCCATTGTATAAATTTGAGAACAGATTACTTGCTGCTTTGTTATACAAATCACTTTTAAATGTAATACTATAAGCTTATCAAAGTTTAATTAATTTAACACGAAATTACACTTGTGGTGTGAAACATTTTGATTATAAATTATAAATTGATCGACGATTAAAAATTGCAACAGGCTGACTGAGATTATCTGACCATCAATCAGGCTTTTTTCAAAACGTCGATGTTTGCTTTGAGCTAAAGGTCTTACCAAAAGTTTTTTCTATGCTCCCTTTCATTCATAACAAAATTAGTCAGTTTTCGACATCGTTGAACACAAGCTCAGCAAGTACATAACCGTAATAGAGGACGGGACGAAAGGGCGAAATTGGCAAACATTGCATCGTTGTTCCACATGACCCGATTTAGATTTTGATATCGATGTGGTTACGTATATGCGCCTATAACATGTGTATATTAATGACTTGGGATGTCGATCGGAAATTCAAATATTGACCGGTGTTCGATAAATAGTCATGCATTTATTAGTGTGCGATGACAAGACTCGAGGAAGTAGAGGAGAGTAGAGAAAGAGAGAGGGTGGATTACACAATGAGGAAGCGGATTTGTAGCGGAGATAATGAGACCACGGAAGCGCACGATATGAGTAAACCCGGACTATATGATAAAGCAGATAACATCTCTACTGTCACATACGCACACCCACGCATGTAACGTAGAGTTATGAGAATAAAAGGAGAATGTGTATATACCGTAGAGTTTAATCGGTGACAAAATTCAAACGACACGTAATAACCAAGTTTCCAAAACGACACTTTTCGTCGAGGGTCCTTATCGCCAAATGTCTTTATCGATAAAAGAGTCTGTAAACTCGATAGTGGCGAAAGTTGAAGGAAAGTAAATTGAAGGAAGGCTGTCTTCAAGCCGAGACAAGATTTCCGATAAAATAGCGAGTAACATCCTAAGAATCAAAGGCAAACAAGGGAAACCAGAGTGGTGAATGTATAAAGGCTACAAGCTTGACTCCATGATGTAATGCCTCTTCGTGTAACACCCACACCTTGTGAAGGGGGCGGATTGAAATTCCGAACTTTAAAAATTAGAACGCTCAAAATTCCGAAATAAACAGAATTATTATATAACCGAAAATAAAAGTCCACTACGAAATTAAATGAGAATAATCATGGATCCGACCGATAAAGCGTCAACATGAAAACATAGCATGTAAAACATGTATCAACCTCTCATAATCAGAGAGTCCATAGTTCCGAAAAAATGTAGAGTTATATATTCAAGATCCTGAATGGAGAAAGTTTCTACAGAGAAAAGTTCCGAAAATAGGAATATCCGATAGGTGTAAATATCCTCATATTATATGTTTACAATAGAACTTGAAAGATGATCAATACTCAGAAAAAATTATACCGAGAAAAATCAAAATTCCAAAAGAATAGTACTCTGAAGGATCAAAACTCCGAAAAAATTTTCCCCGAAAACCGAAACTCCGAAAATCCATGCAATAGAGCAGTGGTGCTGCCATCTAAACGCGTCAGGCTTACATGCTATCTGCTTTATGTGTGAGTTTTCGGAATTTTGATCGTTCTGAACGTTCTATATCGGAATTTTACACTATCTAAACTTCAGTTTTCGCAAACTGGATGATCGAAAATATGATTTTTGGATTCCAAAACTTTCGGGAACCTGGCGAATCTCTTACTAGCTATTATTATATTTAAACTTTCTAATATAGTTCGTTTTCTAGAATAAAAATTTCGGTAATTTGTGGCATGTTTAATATTACATATTCGGAGTTTTATGAGTCGAATTACTGGTCATTCAAATAAAGCGTTGATCTCGATCATACGATTGCTGAAAATTATCTCGTATAAGAAATCACATTTGTATCTTTTTCCTATCGCTACTTATACCGTTCTACATCATTTACAGTCAACTGCGTAGACTTTCGTTGGCATGATCCTTACGAAGCTTTCAGTTTCGGAGCATTAAAATTAGGAATTTTAAACCGTCGGAGCATTTAAAGTTCGGAATTTCAAACCGGCCCCCTTGTGAAGCAGATGCAAAAATATTAAAGTTCAGCCAATACTTGCAATATACTTGTACCAAAAGTTACGGTTAAATGTCATGGAAAATGTCCTTTTCCGTTATCTTAGCTATCATTTATTAATTAACAACGTATAAATAAAATATCAGAGAAAAGAAGTGCTTAAAAATTTATCTCTTCGAAATTTTGTCATCTATCTACACTCTAAAACTGATGTGCCACGTTTAAGGTATTCTGTATACGTGTGTTTGTGTCGATGAATGTTCAGAGCCTCGATCTAAAGGTGTAATCTATCGGATACTAATATTTATTTTGCACGAGATCGCAAGAAAGCAAAAGAAAGAGAATTGCAGAGTGATAGCGAGAAGGAGAATGAGCGAAAGCTTGGATAGCTCCCAGTTTCTGCGGAGACATGATGGAACGAGAACAATTTACAGAAACGCCATAAGTACTATTACTTTCGACACTTGAAGTACTATTTTCCGATGGTTTCTATACCTGTGTCAGTGCAGATAAGCGAAACGAACATTCTGAAGGGAAAAGGTATCTTTCATCATAATGAAACAGAGTTATGACAATAATTACGAAGCTTTTTTATATTTTTGTGGCTGGCGAACAATTTGATGGAAAAATTGTGGGAAAAGGATAATAAACCAGAAAAATAACAATTTAAAGCGATAACAAACTCTTGTTTCCTATTGATGATCAAAATCTATAAATGACAATAAATATATAGTAATTAATAATGTTATTTCGAAACAATTTTAAGTTGAAACAAAAATTACAGAATCAAAGATGAAATAAATTCCATTCATAGTATAGGTGATTGAAGAAATGTAAACTACTAAATTCGGATATTTAAAAAAAAACCCAAAATGAGCTTTTCTTCACTGTCTATTTTCACCATTCTACCATATCGGAGATTCACAGGCTTGTTCACCCCCAGGGTGCAACCCCATTTCTATCCAGCTAACGTGAACATTGTGCGCTTTTGTTTTATTTTTTCCTTTACACGAGTATCGTAGTCTTTTTTCAGATAAAACGTCCTGTGCACGTTGCCAGACACAACCCCAAGCGATAAGAGTGAGAACGGGATGCGGGATTCACGATCTAGGCGATAAATTCACGATTTTACGAAGTCACATGTTTCTGTTTCGCCTTCGGGCCAATGCACAGGTGGTGTGAGATAAAAATTTCGGCCAACCTCAAAATATTATAGAGTTTGAAATTTAGGATACACTCGATTGTGGTTAAGATGCTCTTCTTCATTCCCCTTCCCTTGAAACCTTTTTTTTTATCTTCTGATGTTAAGATGAAACAAAAATCCTCACTCTAAAGTGCTGCATTTCCATCAATCTTTTATGCAGAAATTGGAATCCAAAATAGTATTGATTTTATTCAATTAGCAACACACAAAGGGATTACAAATCTTCATATTCGGTGATCAAATTAAACTGATTTCAAAAAAATTTTAATCTCATTTCTACTCTAGTGCCAAGCGCTGATTTCAGAATGACCGAGAAGCATTTCTGATAGATTTTAATATTCGCGAATGTGCAACACTGAGAGATAAAATTCCATCAAGTTGAGTACTACGAAGGATTAGTATAGAGCCATTACGATTTTCCTTCTTGAATTTTTTCCTACAACCCGAAACTGGTGCCTCAAAATGGAGAACAATAGTTTCAGCGTTGATGCTTTATACAGTATAATCTTCCATAAATTGAGAACGCAGAGTAAAAATTATCTAGTTTAGTAGTATCAAATTTGTCTCAGATTATTATTATTATTTTCTTCAATTTAGTAAAAAAAGGAGACAAAGATTGACGATGAATTTGTTGGGTTAGAAAAAATTATAATTATTTTAATTTACGAGGAACAGTGCACTGAAATAAAAATTAAAATTATACGATGCATAAAGCGTCAATTCTATAGACGAATTTAATGTTCTCCAAAACTTTTTCTGGGACTGAAACTAGAGGTCAAAGCTGTGACAGCGTTGAGTCTTATTCAAAAAGGTTAGGTTATCGATATAGACCCTAACTTATTCAAAAAATGGCCGTTTGACTGTACCTGGAAAGAAAAATAAATGAATTAGCCAAACAACGTTAAAGACAAAAAAGAACGTATGTAACGTGAGTCAAAATGTAAAAAGTGGCCGAATTTTTCTGTTTGGCATTCAACAGTTAAATAGTAAACATTTCTAAGGGGAGGTTTAAAATGAGCAGTTTGTTTTGTGACGCACAAGTACCGAGTATTTTACTGTGCTACATAAGCGAGCGACATTGAGGTGATATAGAAAAGAAGGGATGCATTTTCATCAAGCGGATATTGCACAAGTTGACCTAAATTTTGGTCAGCAAACACCAGCATTACAACCACTCACTACTGCCGGCAAATTGTACAGGAAAATTTCGTGCATCTACAATCACACAACTACTGTATTTTTATGGACCTCTCATACAATGCTAGATTATATCACAGTCAGATAAATAATAGAACAAAAATATGAAACAAAAAACGAAATTATGTAACAGGAAAAAGAATGAATAAAAAAAAATTGCAATCATCATTTCGGATATTCGAGGAACAGAAGTTTGGAATTAAACAGAATATTACAACCCCATTATGGTACAATCCATATGGCTTTTGCTTCAGGAAAAAGAAACAATTAGAAAAGCTATTTCTTGAAACATCATTCCAGGCAAGGAAGCCGTTTTTTCACAATTTTCAAGAATATTTCATTTTCCATTTTCAAATTGCAAAGAAATCGTGAAATTATTATCTTTCAGTTTAACCCTAAATAAAGCTGCCGACTTGTATTTTTTTTTATTTAGAGGCAAATTTCCATCGCTGCAAAACTGCATGAAATTCTGACAGAGCCCTTAACCAGTAAAACAGAAAAGTCAAGAATGTTTTGGAGTGATTTCGCAAAACTCTCAGATTGATACGGCTGGTTTTGAGAGGCTTGTGTGTGAGTTTTGAAGGGTTGAAAGTAGGGGGTAGTACAGAGAAACATTGGAAAAACGTAGCTGCGGTGTCGTGTTAAATGTGTACGTATCAGCGAGTGCAGCAAAATCGTGAAAGACTCTTTGACGTTCCGCATCACCACTCTTCGTCGCCGAGAGGTTGAATGTTGTGCGTTTTCGTTTGAGCCACTGTAAAAACACACATAACTATTGGAATTTGAGAGTCTCGAGTTTTTTTTTCTTTTTTTTACGTCTAATACATACAGTTTTCGATCTAAAATTGCGTTGAGTGGTGTACCCTGCGATGAAGCCCAAGAAGAAAATTTCGCTGTTCATTCCATTTCAGTTTTTGTTCTGGCAGAATTCTATCTCTCGCTCTTACGTATCAGCGATAATGTCACAACACGTATTTACGCTTGAAAATTGCTTTGTATACGATTGCCTCGACTTTAGTTTCATTATAAATACATTCGGCTTTTTTTCTGATAATAAACATTTGCTTTACCTTCCGAAAAGGACCGAGAGGAATTACTAGTGACAGCTAAGGTTTACACAACTCTGGCTGGATTTATCTCTCTTGTCTACGTCCTGATACACGGTACGCTATTTCGAGAGAACAAAAAACCAGATTGAAACTCTGTTCGTATGCATGAAACGCTACGAGCTTTGTACATTTGCTCTTATCAAAACCTCTGCGAGAGTAAAGAGGGAATTGAGCTTTTGTGGTTCATTACTAACTTTTAACGTTAAATCCACTGTACCGCAAACGAGTCGATGATGAATATGACGTTTTGTTTATTTATTATCAATTATTCGTGGATGCGTTGTATTTTATGATAATTCATGTGTACGTATTTTCAATAGATGTGTATTTTTTTTTAATGTTGACAATGGATAAAATTGCAACGATCGAGCTCCATTATCTGCGTATCTCACTATATGACAATCTTGTCAGTCCCAGAAATTATGCGGTTAATTTTTATTGTGTGCAATCTACATTTTGGATTTCGCAATTTCGGATATAACGTAACTGATACACAAATAAATTCCTTCGTTTCATCAGATATCATTAATTATCATCTGACCCTCATTGAAATTCGTTTATTTTCATGTTAAAATTGAAACTCTGTTGAAATATATTCATAATAGAATATTCATCATATTAATAACATTTGTTCCTCTAATTACGATATGTATGCCAATTTTGATGGAAGAAAATTAATTCATACGAACAAATATCTCACATTACATAGGGTTCTCGATATATTGTTTATTTAGAGTATAATTTATATTCATGCCATTTAGTTTTCTATTTTGAAGACCATCTCTATATTTTTGTTTCTTTTTTCAACAATAGAAAACTTGATATGTCTTGTGAAAGAACCCTCATGCAAAGTGTAATGATTAAGTGTAACCTGGTACGCGAGGATGCCATTACATCATTTTTCCCCAAGAGAAAGACACATGTCGTCGGTTAGAAATGACGAAAGACAAGCGACGACGATGATATATCGTCATAACAGTTGAGCTTTAGGCGGTTCTAACTTGGATGTAACAACGTTAAGTCATTTTTCGATATATTCTCCCTCTCTATCTCTCCGTCTTTCTGCCCTGAGGCGCAAAGTTTCAGCTTCATGTCACATGACACTTGCAATGACGCAATCACCTCGTGTTCTTCATGGAAATGCTGGATTCTCTACATCAGATTTCTGATATTTTCTGGCGGTCGAAAATAATCGGAAAATCCTAACGATTCATCGGTGTAGAATATCGTACTGGACAAAAGGTCGGGTCAAAGCATCGTGGAAAATTCATCGACCGTGCGTGTTTGGAATGAAAATCGATTCAACGATTTTACTGATTGCGTGCAGCAAATCCAATGCCAATAAATTATATACATATATACGATGTATATTTTGGTATTGGACGTACATATATATAAATGCATCCGTGTATGTAGGGTATCAAATGGTGAAAGCTCATGCCCTTGTTCTTGTTGATCGTTTATTCGTTCCGGCAAGCGTCAAGCTTGCCACCCATTGGGCGCCCTTGTTTCCTTGATTTGTTAGCTTTGCACAGCTTATATAGTGGCCACCTTTACCGTTATGTGTGTGTGTGTGTGTGTGTGTGCGCGCGCGCGTGTGTGTGTGTGTGTGTTTATGATGGGAGCCAGAAAAACTCCCATGAACCAGGTGCTAATGTGGAGGTCATTGTTCTATTGCCAATCTGGCCAATGTTCCACGACTCGTCAGAGAAAGAGAGAGGGAGAAGGAGAAGTAGAGAGAGAGAGAGAGAGAGAGAGAGAGAGAGAGTGAGAGATAGAGTTGTTAACGAAAATGAATAAACCTGCTCGCCACTCTGGCAAACTTCTTTAATTACACCTCCCATTTTGTTCACCGTATGTGCTGTGTATTCTCTGGCTTACATATTATATATTCAAAAACCTTAACGAATTTCACAGCAGCCCCATATTCAAACATGGCTCGGAGCATATTTCGCCGTTACGTAAAATAAAACCAGGCTCGTCGACTAAACTTGTTTTGTACTCTTATTTTTTGTTCTTGTCAAATGAATATAACGAGATGCAAATTATGAGTTCTGCCTCACTTGTGCATTTATTTTACCTATGAGTTTTCCATTTGTGCTCATGTTTAATTTTGATGATAGCAGATTTCTTGGAATTCCAACTGCATAAAAGGTTCCTGGAAAAAGAGAATTACAATATTGGATATTCTCTTCAAATTACAACAGTATTTCTCGAAACAACATTGTTGTCTACATTTAAATTATATTATATTTATAAATTCTCGGTAATTATATAGAATCGCGGCTCCAGCCCAAAATTTTTTTTTTTAACAATTAGAAACAAATTGGAGCCATTTTGAACTGGAGCCGCAAAAAAGTATCAATGACATTTTATTGACATTTTTTTCACATTTCAAGGCTTCCTCCCTTAATATTACATATTACATCCTTTTTTATTCATAACAATGGCTAGAAAAAAATTTGGACCAATTTTCGACTGCAGCTATGATTCTATATAATTACCAAATTCTCCAAAAGCGGGTATCTTGTCCTGAAGTTTTTGGCAGTTACGTAGGTACGGACACATTCACAATTGATTCGTGAAATATACGATTCTCAACGCAGTAATAGAAAATATTGTTGTAATTTAAGTTATTACCCGCGCAGAAAAAATTAGTCTCGGCAGGACACCCGGCGAGAATCCTGGCAAGCTATCCCGGCAAGAGTCCCGGAAGAATTCCGCATAGGCACGTTTCCGGGACTCTTAGGTCAGCGTTCCAAAGTCTCGCCTAAACTCTTTCCGATACTTTTCGAAACTTTTTCCAAGAGTCTCGCCGAGACTTCACAAAATTTTCCGAATTTTTTTTCGAGGGTTGCCTGAAATTCTTTCCGAGTGTCCAAGATATTTTTTTTCTCTTCACATTGATAGATAGATTGATGGTGATAATGAATGACATTGGATGAGGCAAAACTTTCTTATATTATTTCAAGGTTTTAGGCAATACAAAATGCATTGGTAGCAACGCCTTTAGGTCTTTGGGAGCAGACCACAGTCTGCGATTTGATAACATTGAATCGAAATCCCAACGAGGCTACATAGAAATCGGGCGGACTATCCGTGGATGCGAAAGAAGGCCACCTGTAGAGTAAAATTGGAAGCTCTGCAAAATTTTGTTTTTCTGGCCGGTAGGCGGCATCGAGCCTTTGTCGTTCGCGTCCTCGTATAGCCGGCCCAATTTTTATATAGTCCGGTTAGGATTTTAACTCGATATAAAAAATCGCTTCACTGATCGCGTTGTATGATCTTTTTCTGATCGATACCAACATTTTGTCTTGCTTCAAATCACCCGATATTTTTTCTATCTCTTAATCTTAAAATTGTGTATGGACTATACAAAATATCGCAGCGGTTCCCAAAAAATTGCGCCATGATAGATTTTTCTATCCGAGATTCATGGCTAGATAGAAAAGAAGGGCTTTCGGCGAGACTCGAAAAGAATTTAGGAGAGTCTCGGAAAGAGTCGCAGCGAGACTGTTGAAAAAGAATTTGAAAAAGTATTGGAAATAGTCTCGGCAACACTCCCGAAAAGAGTTTCGAAAAGTATCAAAAAAAGTCTTGGTGGCTCGGAAAAAATTTCGAAAACAGTCTCCGCAAGATTCTTCAAAAAAATGCCGCAAAGTATCGGAAAGAGTCTCGGCGAGACTTTGGAACGCTGACCTAAGAGTCCCGGAAACATGCCTATGCAAGATTCTTCCGGAACTCTTGCAAGGATAGTTTGCCAGGATTCTCGCCGGGCATCCTGCCGAGACTAATTTTTTCTGCGCGGCTATATTTACAAGAAAATTTGTTTCAAAGACGTTATAGTTCTCATGGGAAGAATCGATTTTGTAATCATAAACAATGTGCACGTTTTAGCACATGTGTGTTAATCTCTTCGCACCATTGGCAGTCAGGTGTGCGTTGAACGATCAGACAGATTGATCGCTGAATTACCATAGATCGAGCTTGTTGGGTGGCAGGTTTGGTCGCGTCGTTTTCCGGTCTCAGAGATTAATATTCAAAATCCTTATTGGGTTATGGGATCGGCCAGATAGATTGGAGATTCGAAGGGCTATATATGACGAGCAATGAATTAAATTCTCTGGTTGATTGCTCGGTGATCGACTGGCCCCTACGTTCGATGTGCATTTCATGAGAATGACGTCCGATCGAGGCCGAGCATGAATAAAGTTTAAGCGTTGATTATCATCAAGCTACATCGACTTCTCTACGTTCTGTATAAAGGGCGTCCTGAAAATCGTGTCGGAGCCTAGGGAGGATGAAACAATTGTGAAATTCTGAAGAAAATGGTTATGATGCATTTTTTTCTTCGATACGACGTAAATAAGATTTCAATTAGTTACAAATATCTCAGCTACTGTATTTCTAGGGAGATAGTGAATGCAGCAAAGTGTTACACGCTCTTTTGTGGCGACCTACTGTACAAATTGTCCAATATATTAATATTTTAGCAACTAGAATCTGGACGAAAATAACAAAAGTACTTTTCTCTTGTAGCTATCCTCTATATCATGTCTATGACTTTCTGGCTACCCTGTAAATGTTTTAGGAAGGCAATTTGTATCGGTGCAAGTATGTTCGATTACAGTTTGGAAGACCAAGGGATAGAGTTAATGGATTTGTGGTTTACTCACTACATACCTGCATATCCATGTGGAAGTGTTACGTTTAACGTACATTCGTTTCTCCAAAAATGGTGGTGTGGCTAGTTGCGAAGTCAAAGTGCTGGCTAACCCAATCACTGATATTAACTATATGATTCTCGTTACGGCTCGTTCCATTGACGGGGTCATTTCATGTGACAGCTATTTTTTCGCTTTTTTGGGAATTTTTTGTGATGAACCATTAAAACACACTATCTTTGAATTTTTACCATACATTTATTAACATTTTTACAGTCCCTCAGAATTTTATCAAACAAAAATAACAAGCTGAATCAACTTTACACCATTTGGAAGACATTCATGTGTTGATTGACGGCTGCCATGATTCCGGAGGTTTTGCTCATCTAAAATAAAAAAATCAAACGGCATTTTAATTTGTAGACCTGAGGCTATCGCTGGAGCTAGAATAAAGTAAAAATATCGAAAATTGAATTTTTGGCACGGTTTTAAATGTTAAGTTCCAAGTTTCGTCTTTTTTTCGACTTTTAAAACCGTGCCGAAAATTCAATTTTCGATATTTTTACTTTACTCTAATTCCAGCGATAGTCTCAGGTCTATGAACTAAAATGCCGTTTGATTTTTTGATTTCAGATGAGCAAAACCCCCGGAATCATGGCAGCCGTCAACCAACACATGAGTGTCTTCCGAACGGTGTAAAGTCGATTTAACTCGTTATTTTTGTTTGATAAAATTCTGAGGGACTATAAAAATGTTAATAAATGTGTGGTAAAAATTCAAAGATATTGTGTTTTAATGGTTCATCAAAAGAAAATTCGAAAAATGTGAAAAAAAATAGCTCTCACATGGGATGACCCCGTTAATTCATTTCTGACTTATATAGATTTAATGACATGGAAAAAAATTCTTGGTTGCGCGTCGGTGCAATTGCATACATTTGAGCAACTGATTACCCAAACTAAGTCGTAATTAGATTTACACGGCCGTGACCTATCAGATTATTGATCATCATTTATTCAGTCATGGATCAAATTATTGTGAGCGCTGCTATGATAGCTGGAACGTTTATTATGGTCTCCAGAAGTAAATGAGTCGAAAGCAACTTTGTTTTCAAGGAAATTATGATAATAATATACATATAAATATTTCTGGAAAATTCAGATTAGCAGGCAGATAAAAATGAAAAAAGATAAAACAACAGTTAGAGTAGTTCGAACCAATTCCCAGAGATACTCTGCCCAATGGAGCTCTGTTCTTCAGTCAGTTCATTTAATTTCTTGGACCCAATCTCCGAGTAGCCTGCTTCAATGCACCAGGCATTCTTCTTCCTCCACTTTTTTCCACTGTTAACTTTTTTGCTCCTCGTCTTAACGGACAAACCGTTTAGTTCACCGCATCATTAATTTATATTGGCCAGAATGAGGTTTTTGCTCGACGATCGTGAAGCAAGTCTACTTTTTATTCTTTCATTTCCCTTGCTCTCCAATACATTGTCTCTTACAAATCTGAATAATGTTTTTTTACAACAATTTGGTTCATCGATATTACGGCTTAAATTTACAAACTACTTGAAGAGCTGTTCAATTAAAAGTAACGCAGCTGATTCGTGAGATTTGACATCCAACGAATGCAGTGATAATTTAATTACGTCAATTAATAATTTTTATTTATAAATTATAAATTGTTATTATATATAATAGGTTTTAGTTCTCAGAATCAAACATTTTTGCATATTCAGAATACTATCATTCTGAATCATGTTGATGTATGAATCCATAAAAAAACATTTTTGGGTATGCAAAGATGAAGTTCTCATGTGACATTCGAAATTCTTATTTTGAATATTGAAAAGATGCCTGAGTCCAGTGAATCATTACAACAATTTTAGTTTGAATGGGTTAAACATGAGACAAGAAAGATGAAATAAAAAATCTGAGATTTCCCGACATTGGAGTACTGTGAAAAATGTCTCAACGACGATCCCACAGGTCACTACAGTCATGTGGTATTAGGACTTTCTCGTTCAACGACTTTCCCCTTGAGAATGGTGTCTGCTCGATGGAATATCCACCCAGAGCCCTCCTCACGTTCACGAATAAGTTACGAGTGAGAAAAAAAGCTTCCAGATCTACAATGGTCTGGTGGAGTAAAGAGTAGCTGACGAGTTAGTTTGACAACGGTGATTCCCTGAACGATTCAGTACTACCATATATTCGAGACCTTGGGCTATTTTATTCGAGTGCCAGCGTGTTGATCAATAAGGAAGTGAGATTTGTCGAGTTTGGAGCTTGCGGTTTTTTTGTCAAATCGGGATCGAAGTAAAATACCGGATTAAAGGAAGTTTGATATTGATTTGAATGTGGAAGTTAAAAAAAATATATATATTTTGCAAATAAAATTCATATAATTGTCAGTGCAAATAGATAAATCCCCGCGAAAAGTATATCTTTTACTATCAAAATAATCATTTCTTGAAAATGTTTGTGTCATTAATCAAAGCTGCGCATCCTCAAGTGTGACGAAGTATTTCATTTCGGATGAGGCTTTGACTAATGAGACTTTCCAGCTGTATTCCCCAGGTGAATCCTAGGGTGGAGTTCCCGCAACGACCATGCCGGATCAGTGGTAGTAGTGGTAGCAATGAGATGAAGCAAGGTTGAATCTATAGCTAGGTTGGATCTTGGACCGAGTCAGGGACGCTTCACGTTTCCTGGCAGCCGTAACACTTTCCTCTCGCTTCTCATTCCCTCTCTGCGCGAGCGAAGAGCGTCTGGAGGGTCTAACAGTATAACGGACGACCTCTAACGTAGAATTTCTCTTGGCTAGTTGCTTCGCTCTTCTAACCCTTGTGGTCTTTCTCTTTCACTTACTCCCAATGTTTATCCGTGGTGGCTGTCTCTCACCCTTATTCAACCTCGGAGACTTTTCATCCCCTGTACTATGTACAAGCATGTACATTAGAGTGTACCGAAAAAAATCGATATTTTTTTTCGGGCTCCACAAGCAATTTTCTTTATATTATGCCAAAAGACAAAGCTAGCCAAAAGGAAAGCTCGAAATAAAATTATTTGGGCCGGCGCACCGCATGCTTTGATTTCCCATAAGAATAACACGTAAAAAAAATCCTCTGGTGGATATTGTTTCACATCGTCTGAAAAAAAGATCTCACGAATATGCCGCTAACATATTTTTGTAGAGAACAAAATTCCCTACAAAAAAAGTCTTTAGAGCCAAATAGCTCAGATCAACCGTTCAATAGTTATAACTGTTTGAAAACGAACCTATATACAAATTTGCATTCGATATAATCCAAGTTGAATCATTCATTTTACAAAAAAACTTTCGAGGAATATTCTGCAACAAATTTTTTCCTCGATCAGATAATTCAACGGCATTATCCTGAAATGATCTCAGTTATCTTTTTCTCTTTGAACATTTTTTTAAATTAGTGTATCGTGAATCAGTATCGAACATAAAAAATTAAATAAACTTTTAATAGTCACACCTGTTATATACTTCGTTTAAAGCCGAATTTTGCTTCTTTTCCTCACATCACAATAATTTTGACTAGATTTTAGCAAAACTTGATAACAAAAAAACTTCGAATTATAAATTTTTCACTGCAAATCGGCAATGGCTGGTCATTCCCGTTCGTCGCGTGAAACTGAAACTCGTAATGTTTCGGTACGAGTTACAACGAATTACCGATAGGTGACAGAACAGCGCGCCTTTTAAGTGACCTTTCAATGCTACGTACTACGCATCGAAATAGAAGCTTCACATAAAGGTGTATGTGAAGGAATAAACGAGTAAACCAATAAGTTGATGAATAAATTTATTATTTTCGCGCTAAGGTAATTTATTTTTTATTATTCCAATTTTGGAACCTTTAATTTGCTATCATTATAAAATCAAATCACAACGGTTCGGGTTTCAGTTGAAGATGAAAAAACATTCTAATGATATACAATGAAAACAAAACTTTACTTCAACAAACAATAAAAACTATTATTTTCCCAAAATATGTCTTAAAATGCATGTAAGTATTGAACTAGTTATTTGAAGATAATGCCGTTGAATTATCTGATCAATAAAAAAATTCCTTGCAGAATATTCCTCGAACGTTTTTTTGTAAAATGAATAATTCAACTTAGATTACATCGAATGCAAATTTGTATATAGGTTCGTTTTCAAACAGTTATAACAATTGAACGGTTGATCTGAGCTATTTGGCTCTAAGGATTTTTTCTGTAGGGAATTTTGTTCTCTACAAAAATATGTTAGCGGCATATCCGTGAGATTTCTTTTTCAGGTGATGTAAAACAATATCTACCAGAAGATTTTTTTTACGTGTTATTCTTATGGAAAATCAAAGCATGCGGTGCGCCGGCCCAAATAATTTTATTTCGAGCATTCCTTTTGGCTAGCTTTGTCTTTTGGCATAATATAAAGAAAATTGCTTGTGGAACCCGAAAAAAAAATATCGTTTTTTTTTCGGTACACCCTAATGTATATACTTATCCTGTATACTCTCTGGCAGCTTCCATGCACGATTTCTCTCTTTCAGTTTTACTCAAGAAAATTAGAACTCGTGGTATTTCTAGCATGCGGAGATTTTCAAATTATCCATGCAGGAATTACTTCGCTGTTGCATCTTTCCCTTCAAGCCTATTTTCGAAGTATCCCTAATGTTGGCAACGCTGCTAACCCCTCATGTATTTGCAGCAATTGTATGCGGATCTATGTTTTCTGAACCAAGTCCCTAGGTCCGCAGTCATTATGGTGGGCCAAAACTTATTCACCAACGAATGTTCACTCGACCGCAACTTGGTCTTCCTTCTCTCCCTTCCCTACCCTTCTCGCCCCTCCCTTAAAATCTTCCACTTCTTCCCCGAATAGCATCACGGAAACCACAGTATTTGGTGATGTTCTCGGATTCCTTTAACACGTACCTAGGGATTCGTGTTAGGTGTTGTTGGTTTTCGGGGTGTTCAGCCTAGCCCTGTTTAGCTCTGGCTAAATTTCATCACTATTCCCCTACTCTTCTCGACTCCCCCTTTCCCCGTGACTCCCATAATGCTCTCCGGCTGTATTTGTCGGCTTGTCCTCTTTTGTTCCTTCTCTCTGCATTGTTCTACTTCCGGGGCTTCCTTTCTAGACGCTCGAGATACGCTCCACGGATAATCTTAATCGTATTATTCAAGTCACGTGTATCCTGCCTTGCTCTTATCAATACGAATACCTTAATATCTCAAATATCCTTCGGGACATAGTTTCTATGCAGAAAATTTTTATTTCTGTTCAATTATCTATTCTGTCGATATGCTATACATACATATTATACATAAATGTGGTAAACAGAGTATGCTAGTATACTCTGATAATCAATATTCGATCTTTGAAAGGTTAGTAAAAAAGGAATTGAAAATTTAATCAACACAACATACAAAACTATGTTTCAGTAAACCGTAAAACCAAAAAAGCACAAATATATAATTTATTTATATTTATTCATTGAAAATCTATACGCTTTTGATTCTCGAAGTTAACGTATTACTATCACAAAGTTACTTTATTTAGGATTCTTTAATAATTTTGTATGAATATTCTTGACACCAAAACTAACAATTTTCTTCAATGAAGAAAAATTTGCTGACGTCAAGAATTTGAGATATTCAATTTCCAATTTTTAACTTTTCCCATCTAAACGCGTGTAAATTTAAGTCGCGTATCGTTTATGAGTTGCAAAAAAATGTGTTTAGGATTTTTCTTTAAAAATTTCGGCTCATGGCCTTTCTGGCTATCTGCAAGAAAAATCTTAAATACATTTTTTTTTGCAACTCGATTTTTGCAACTTTTTAATGAAATGCGACTTTAATTTACACGCGTTTAGATGGAGAAAATAAAAAATTGCAAATTAAATATCTCAAATTCTAAACGTCAGAAAATTTTCCTTCATAGGAGAAAACCGTTAGTTTTGGTGCCAAGAACGTTTATGCAAAATTTTGCAAGGACCCTAAATGAAGTCGTTTTGTGATAGTAATACCTTAAAGAGCGGTTTTGTGTTTTGTTTTCTTCCAGATGTAGTATCAACAATGAGAAACAAAAGGGATAATATTCCGCGGTGAGAGAGACAGAGAAAAGAAAACGCTTGCAAGCAATGTATCGCGAAAGCTGACGGAACGAGAATATTGTGTTCTATAACCATTAGTTCCGCACGAGTTCTTAAATGTTTCCGGGCTTACATGACAAACACTCGTCACTGAGAAAACATTCTATCCTCCGGTCATTAGTATTTCTCTCTCGAGCACTCGAGTTTTCTATATACAAGGAGTAGATAAATAAAGGATATCTTTGTTTCGCATTTTCTAGAGACGACTAATTGTCCCAATTATAATTATACGCTTTGCTCATCTGTGAAAATGAGAATCAGATTCCAACGTAGCAACCATGAAAACACGCTACTGCCTCCTTCTCTGTATTTAGAATATGGTAGTCGACGTTCAATTCTCCATCGTCATTCTAACGATGCAAGTGAGAATTACGTGATGAACATTTCTCCAACGAAGCCTCCGTTGCATCCTCATTCCATGAACCCTGTCTCCCATTCGTCAGAGGAACGAGCATTTAATAGAAGCTCTCACAATTGCAATAACAAGGAGTAGCGAATTTCCCGGGATACACGCGAGTACCTTCATGAGAGATCGTCCAAAACGGTGTCTATTCCTTAATTGATATCTGGCGCACGAAGCCGTCTTCATCCAGATCCAATTACTGCAAAACCAATTGACATGTCACAAAAAAAATCGAAGATATGTTGGATTTGAGAAGCATATGTGAAGCATGTGCAGAATTAATGAAAAAATAGCGTGTGACCTTTTTCCTGCGATGTATTAATCATTTTATTTTTCATCAACCGATCGTTGCATGGCAATAAAAAGAGGCTGCAAAAAATTAGTGCCTTTAAATAAAGAGCTGATTTGCGAATCTCGTATTAAATTGATCTTATCAATGTCAGACTCACTCGCAAGTCATGTGAAATTTTTTGAAGATACGAATACTCGAGGAATTCAATAAATTATTCTTGTCACTCATTAATATTCTGCACATCCAATTTTGCGTCTCGAGAAATAACCTTGGTAAGTTTCTCAATATTTTTAGTATTAAGTGTTGATTTCTTTTCCCCAAATTCTCGCGGTCCGTATTGATTTGATAGTCCATCATCTTTCATATTGAGAGTTTTATCGCACATCAGCGTTAAACTCATCTGTATAGCATACATTATACATTATGGTTGAGCACGTTCATACAATTTCTGTCCCCAAGGTATATTTTCATGCATACCTTAAACGTTGCTGGCGTTGCTTGCTCCAATGACGAGAAGAGCTTGCAGTTATTCGTACACACAGGATGTTCCAAAAGTTGCATTCATTATTTGTGGACCAACTAAATTATGAAATTGTGAAGAGAAAAGTTCTGGGCTATGTTTCGTTGTGGCAGACCGTTGGTGAAATATGAAATAATTAGTAACAGCCAATCCATTGCATCGTGCGGAAAATCTTGAGTGGGGGATGCGCGCACAGGATTGGCTATCATAATTTCTTCAAAATCTCCTCAACAGTACGTTGGAAAAAAAATGCTTAAGAACTTTTT
Organism: Rhimphoctona megacephalus; assembly: GCA_963989365.1. NCBI lineage: Eukaryota > Metazoa > Arthropoda > Insecta > Hymenoptera > Ichneumonidae > Rhimphoctona > Rhimphoctona megacephalus. The sequence continues at coordinate 12,709,152 of OZ022420.1, read as the reverse complement.
TCTTCCGAATGTTATGATCCAACTACCCTGTACATTTTATGAGCGACTTCCGATTCACCCTATAATCATATACAAAAGCTTCTAGGGGTCACATATCAGCTTCGAGATATGATATTACGACCCAAAATGCAATCATTTTACGCGGTTATTACGAAAAGGAACGTTCTTCCTTTAAATCATGCACGTCGTGTGTACCATCCGTACAATATGTATGACTATAAGCTCGCATACATCGGCTTAAGCGCAACGTCAGTAGGTATATAGACTTAGTTATGCAACGCACGCTCCCCGCCCCACCATCTCAGGTATTACATCCAGAAGTACACTTACGCACGCGCGTATACAGGAAAACAAGAATAAAAACCATCAAGCTGGTGATTCCAGTTTTTTATGCCCATATCCAGCGTAAGTATGGTTGTAATCCTGAAAAACTATTAAATCTCAGTTTATACGTCTTATAATGTAAAGTAACGTATTCTCGTCATGTGACATTATTGAACAAAATGGCCGATGCAAACAAAGAGCTTTGTGTTGCGTGAGCGTCATCTAAAGCCGAGAGAAACTTTTTGTTTAACAACTATAGCTAATGTTTGTTTTCTTTATCGAGAAATCCTTTTATGTTTTATATTTTAATTGAACTCTTGGCATTCAATTAATCGTTGGAGGCTGTTCATCTTTTTTTTTCTTATTATTACTACTTAACTTGTCAATGCAAAAACATTATATTCTGCCCTCCTATTTTCTCGCAAGAGAAGAAATTATTCCATCTAGATAGACACTGCGAATTTAATATACGTTCATGTGTTCTCTGGCAGAAGAATAGAATCAGCGAACCAGCGAATTCCAAACAGACGAAGGCTTTACGACTGAATGAAACAAAATAAGACCCTTATCTTCTAAAAAATAATTGTGTAGAGACGTCAAATAATTATTTTGACATTTCTCCGGTGTATATAAATCCTGATTACAATGCATATGATATTAGAAAAAATTATGAAAAATTTAATTTATCGGTGTTATGCTGTATGGAAGTTGTGTAATCGGATCCTGGGAACGGCAAGAGTATGATATAATAATCCAGAGGGGGATGAAGAGAGTGAGAGAGGGGGAGGGGATAATTAAAATAGGCAGCGCCCTAATGAAATTAATGATGACGATAATGTCCGATCTTTTAAGCGTTCCTTATGTAGTTTTTTTAATTCATCTTCATGAATTCGCTGCTTATGTGACGTTACGCGATTTAATTTATGACCTGCTCTATTTATTTCTGAACATAATTGCCTATTTCCATTTCAATAAGGTTGCGAGAATGATAAATTATGAAAATGACAAATGCCTCCTTCGCAGTATACTGTAGAAATATCTGTAAATTTCATTTTTATTCCACTGTAAATTTATTTATTTTTATTGTAATGGTTTTTAGTCATTTTTTATTATATTTATTGTATCGAGTTTATTTTATAATTTATCAACTAATTCACTTGAGTTTTTACGATTAAATAAGTTTGTTCTCAAGATTTGTTGAATATTTATAAAATGTTATTTTTTTAAATATTGCATTGAGTTTTGTCTATTACATAGAAAATCCACTACATTTCTAATGAACTCCTGCTGTGCACTTGCGACATCCCGCCATTTCCCTGTTCCAGGTAAATAGATCCTTATGCAGGGTCACAGTCTCTCGAATAGTGGGAATTTATCGGGGTAGATTTTGGCGAGAAAAAGAGAGACTGACAAGTGACAAGAGCGGATTAGGTGATCAGATGTAGCATTAAAATAGGGCGTCTATACACTTTTTAAAACTGCAAATTTAGTAATGGTTCAACGACGATTTTCCAATGCTGGTTTTGCCACTAGTTGATGTAGTTTCTTTACCGTTTGCTATTAATTCGTGTTCAATTCACGAATTAATAAGCAGATTGTTGAAAATTGCTTCTTTTATCTATGCATTTGAAAAAAGTTTAAACGATTCTGCTATGAGCAAAACTTATCATAGAATAAATATTTTATAATATTTCATCAAGAAACCAGTGCTATATTTTCCTAAATACATTCATAAATTATTGTGCATTAATTAATAAAGATATTCGTTGAAATTTTATTGTGTAGGTCATGATGTCGACCTTATGTGGGTTGCCTAATGGTTGCCCATCGATTCATCCTATGAGTTGAACAACTTTACTGGTGGTTTGTTCGTAAGTCAATACAAGAATACATGTATTCATAGGACATCTGAAAAAGGACAGAGAAAGACATAGAGATGGAAGGAGGGATTCCCGCCTTGCCTTCGTTCGTTACCTTCAACTCATTGGCTTTCCTCTTCATGAGCAATTCACCATCAGTCTCTAAAGTCCGTTGGTGTGGTCTGGTTTGCATAGTTGAAACTCAATAGGAAGGAAACGCGCGGGGGTAGAGACCGCATAGGAGAATAGGACTGAAGAGAATAGCGAAGAAGGTTATAGGAGGAAACCGGGAAGAGAGGGTGCAAAGTGACTGAGTCAGTAAGCATGGGTATCCGGGATATGTCCTGGTATCGCAAGAGCAGGATTTCTCATCCCTTCGGAAAAAGGTACAACCGTTCCATTCAACCTTTGGCTATATTCCCGCCTTAGCGAATGACAACGCTTGCCGACAACGAGGAAGAATGGCTAAGAACAAGATCGAACTTGGGGCTCCACCACGTTTCTGCTTCCGGTTTGTCGACGAAATTTCCGAGAAGTTTATGGCTCTTCCCCTATCGTTCTTCCTCGTCCGTCTCTCTCTCTCTCTCTCTCTCTCTCTCTCTCTCTCTCTCTCTCTCTGTTTCTCTCCTTCGGAGAGAGAGAAAGAGAGATGTATAGAGAGGGAAATTCACTCCCTTGGTTTGCGGTGACTTATATACGAAGGATGCTAGTAGTCCAACTACGAAAACGATCAGACTCCTTTGTCGACTAATTTACTTGATCCTCCCTACTATCTTCCGACGCTGCATTGGCACTCTGCGTCACTTGGGATTTTTTTTCAGCATTGATTTATTCTTATGATGACCAGATAGCATGGGTAAGATAATTGCGTGGTGAAAAATCATTCAAATCTTTTTTAGTACAAATGATAATTAATTTTTTTTATAACTGCTAATTTGATGTGAGAGAAAAGTGAATATTTGTGTTACTGAATATGTGAAAAAACATCTAGGGATTCTGTAATATAAAATTTCCGTTTAGCATAAAAAAAATTGTTTTAGTGATCTCCGACAAAATATGCTCTAAACATTTTCATTCCCTCTAGGGCATGCGGTATATGATGCTACAAAAGGCGAGATTAAACATAAAAAACTAGAATGGCCAAATCCTATCGAGCTTACGAATCAACAGTGTAATGCCACGAATCACTGTAGTGTAGGATGAAAAAAATCTGGTTCACCTCCTTGCTAGCTGAGGGCTGAGAGACTTTTTTGCTGCATTTTATGCAACTGAACTTATGCAGGGGCGTGTACGAGCGAGTACTCCATATTAGCCGTATATCCATCCCTCTCTCGGCAATTCCGAGCTCCCCTCATGGCCTGCTTCTCCACATCCCTTCATGGGCTTTTGTCTCGGGGCTGCGCTGTAAGCTGTCCCGCAAACCCTTCATCTCTACCGCTCGCACACGGTCGTGTCCTCTCAGTCGTGAAAAATTTGCAGACCTCTTATGTGGCCAGCGCACAGATCCACCTTTCGTGCCTCTTTCTCTCACTTTCTTTCATATTTCCTTCCTCCTTCTCTCTCGCTGTTCTACTCACTTGATTCTTTTTTTTTCTTTTCTCCCTCTTTTTCTCTTTCTTTCTCTGTTTCTTCTTTTATTGCTTTCTCTCTCTTCCCCTTTTTTCTCTTCATCCTCTCTCTCTCTCTCTCTTCTCTCGCTCTCTTTTTCTCTTCATTGCCGAAGAATTTTCATAGGGTCTCTTACAAAGCTATGCACAAGAGCCGTCCTTGGTAAGCAAGCACTTTTCCTCTCCCTGTACACCGTAGATATTCCACCCTCGTCCATTTCTTTCCTGGATAGTTCTAATATACTTTTTTTGTGGATTATGCCGCTCTTATGCAGATCTTCATAATAATGAGTTAAAAAACTGTGAGATCGGCAGATGCTGCAAAAATAGCTGGCTTCAAACTATAACTCACATTGTGAAAATAAGATAAGCGAAAAAACGGTTTCAAATTTTAATAACACATTGTTATTATATTACATCAATCAATTAATATTTCTAAATACAATAATGACTTACTTCATTTTCGTTTGATCCTCCAGGTGAACTTATATTTGTAGAATTCCGATTTTAATTTATTAAAATTTTAGACTGAGTAAACTTTTCAGTTCATTGATGCATATATTGATGCAATAGTGAAAAAAAATCATAGATTATTATCTTATAGGTTACTACCATAAGGTCCTTTTGAGCGGAGCCCGAACTGTCATCTTTGTCTAAATTGAGATGGATTTTTTTTTTAACTTTGACTGCAGTGGAACAAAAAGCTTTCCGACGTTAAGATCTGTACCATTCGCTTAGTGAAAAATTGTTCGATTGATTCAAAAAAATATATGGTAAAAAATACCAATTTCTTATCTACCTAGATCATGAAGGCATAATGGTTATAACGAACGAGGCTAAAATCATGGTAGAAACCTAGGGTTCAGGATGCAGTGGAGAAAAAAGTGGTTGAGGACATTTCGGTCCAGGATTTTGTGTTAAATCTGTTTTGAGGCCTTTGACCACGGCTTTAACAGAGACATCCTAAATACTAACGATATATTATTAACGGATAAAACCACTGTAGAATTTTCGAAAAATCGATTTTTGTTTATTGGCTTAAAATATACTTTGAACCCTCTTATATATGAGACAAAAAGGTTTATACCTAAAAAAAAAATTTCATTGAAATTTCGGGCTCTTCCCCAAGCGCGTCGGTCATTTCAGTACCACGTTTCAAAACTTTAAACGCATTTTTCTCGAAACACGATTCTTCAAAGCGGCATGCAGCATAACCCCAACAATTTTCATTCTTTTCATTTGAATTTTTGACAATATCTTAAAAATAACATTTCGAAGTGGAATACGTAAGGAATTTTTGATAAGTTCATTTAAACATTTGTTATCAACATTTTTTATTCAAACACTCGTCAATAATACAAAAATGAATATTTTCAAAATTCCCTACGTACTTCACTAGCTATGAGTGTCTAGATTAAGGTTTTTTATTTATTCTAGATCAACAATTGCACCAGTTACACTGCGTGACGCAGAGCGCCTCGAATTCAACAAGCCTCGCGGGAATGGCTCTGATGTCGCCATTTTTAAATATTTTTCAATCATAATTATTTGTTATACAATTAAAATATGCTTAATAACTCCCCCGAATATTATTATTCTATTACCATTCCTTCCACCCGAAAAAAATTGTCGAAAGAAGGCATTTTTTGAGGCCGTTACAGTGGTTTTAGCCCTTAAGTAATGGACGTCTTAAGACGTTGAACTGGTCTACGGACTGTACCGTATAGGAGTAACCGTATTTCTCACCATCATCTACCAATGTGTACGAGCTTGGCTTGTTGAAATATATATGGCTTCGTTGTCGTGATCGCCCTTATTCGCCTTCTCTTCGTCTTCCCTCTCTTTGCCACACGTTGCTACGCTACCCACGGTGTATTGTATCCAAGTAATAAAGTTAAAGGATTTGCAATGCAAAAACCGTGAACGTGACATGCCAGTTACAGGGTCGCAGTGTTGTACAACAAGGCGAAGTATGCAACTTTCCAGTAGCGTCTAACGTCAGCCACCGTGTCTCCCCTTCTTTTACTTTTTTATTCCCCTTTCTCTTTCATCCCGAAACAAGTATAATTTTAGGTTTGAATGTGTTCGTAAGAAAAGGAATTTCACCAAAGTTCACATTTTGCAGTTGTAGAAACCTTTACGTATTCTCCTCTTTTCAACACTCGAACCGTACATTAAATTAACACTTTTGGACCAGTACTCGCACAAGGTAGTCTCTAGGCATTATCTTTTAGAATTAAAATGCCTTTCCTGCTTCCTTCGAGCTTCTTGGAGCTCTGAAACAGATTAGGTTTCCATCCTCTCTCAGAATGTAACCATTTCAATAAGCGACTCAAAAAAAAATCAAGTGCCAATTTGGTTAACTTTAAACAATTTATTGTTACCTCATTGAAAGCTTTGCAAAATGATTGTGTAAAAAATTGGTCTGTCCGATTTTTTTTTATTTTTTCAACACGTTATATTTCTCGAAAATTGCAGCTCTATAGGTTCGGGAGATCCGGGAAAAAAAAATAGATTCCCCTCTTCTGGAAATCATTAATTTTCCTACCGAGAGAAAATATTAATTGTTATCTAAAAATGACTCAAAATAATTAAGATTTCATTGATGCAATTTATAAAGAATGATTAATTTGGAAAACATCAAAATTATATTTTGTCTAACTAATAACTGCACTACATTCATCGACTTTAAAATAAAAAAATGCCGTAATCGAACCAATTTTTCAAAAAGTGATAAGAACGTGTTTAATTCCGGACTTGCAATCCAATTTCGAATCTTATTCAACATAACTTTCGAAGCCGAAAATATCATTGTATGGACATCTCCTGCATAAGAGTAATGAATATGCTGTAAAGATGAATTAGCAACGACACAAAGAAACTGTAGCATATCCTTTCAAAGAGTACCACTTATATATATCTAAACATATGTTCTACATTTTAATACACGTTGCGAAACGTAAATGAGCTTGGAAAAACATCTAGGCCGTTATATATACGACGCCAGACAAGAAAGTCTCCACACGATGCGCGAGACCATCGTCGCGAAAAACTTTTCGTTATAGTTTGCAGCCAAAGTTTAGTGAAAGCCTTTCAACGAAGCGAGACCAAACATCCAAGTAACAGCATCTCGCAAAAGCTTCGCAAAAGCTCGCCTTACTCTCGTCTCTTCTCGGAGGTACATCCTTGCCTCGCTACTGTAATTTCAAGAAAATTTCTGTGCTGGCCGATATTTACAACACCGAAAACTTTTCCGTGAGAACATCAAAACCCGTAATTCTAGTTTTTCGGCACTATCTTATTAGTACATTATATGGGGGGGTCGTACAGAATAGCGAGAGAAAAACACGGAGAATTCTACAAATAAGGCTGAGTTAGTAGTACAAACTGATTTTGGTCAGGCATCGGTCGCTCGTTTCCATTCTTTTTCTACTTGTTATGCATCCTCAAACAAGTGTATACAATGCTCTTTCCTATCATGTATATATTACATGTTCAAATCCTTCCACTCAATTTATGATAACTTATTTTTCATTCCAGCGTCAGATTCAAAACAAATGTTTAAAGCACTTTCTTCCTGAGAACAAAATATTGAAACAAATTGTTCATTTGAATATCATGCGCAATAGTTATTAAATTTCCAAATAGAAGTACTTCAAAAAAGATACTTGTTTACTATTTATTCGTCAAATAGGAATGTGATATTTGTTATTTGCAAATTAAAAACTGCGTAGCGAAAAGCTGAAAAAAAAATTATAATTGGATCTCCAATGTACATGAATGTACTGTTCGATACACATGTTTTCTATTGGTGATTTTCTGAGGCAACCGACGAAAATGGAGAAATGAAAAGTATGCAGAAAGCTCAATGGCATTCGATCAAATAATGGGAGGGAAGAAATTGACAGAGTTAAGAGAATGTACCAAAGAATTTGACCTGGATCGCAATGATTACCCGATTCAATCTTATCCGGTATTTAACGACGATTTAAATCCTTTGAATTGCGAAACTGAGCGATTTTCTATCCAGCATCGCTGTATAACACGATAGGAAATTGGCAGCACGAATTTCTCTGGACCAAAAGGATATCTGGATAGTTAATTGGAACTAGAGGGTTAGCAAACACAATATCTTATTCGAGGCTTATACACAGATATGTATACGTGTCTTGTGCATCCGGTCTTATTACGAAGGGATAAACACACGTTACAAATTACATTTCCGTGTGATATGATGATCAAACAATTGTATCCTCACACATCTCTGAAGTGCTATTGACAGTCACACCTTTTGAGTAATCAATAGGCAAGATATGTAAACCTATCCTTATCCATCAATCACCCTGCTTCAAGATACCAATGAAATAGGATGCAACTATTCGAAGTTTCAATACCTGTCGAGGTAGAATAAAAAACTATTGGCTTTCAACAAATATGAAATAATAGTTTAACCATGCATCTTTAAAATATTATAAATATTCATTAGCAATAAAAAATGCTGAAAAATTATTGAAATAATAAACATATGAAGCATTTTTTTATCGTTTGCAATGATTTGATAGATTTTTTTTAATTTTGACTTTGTCTACAGTTTGTGTACTACCAATTTAATACGAGAGGGCTATATGTGTGTATTCCCATAGTCCCGTTTCGGAAATGGACCTATTTACAGAGTTAGTAGACAAAATGTCAGGACGTATGGATCCTAGATATGCAGCGGTTGCAACAACATTTGTTCATCGTGTAATCCAGTTAAACCACGGGAATTGGAAATGCAGTTAGTTAATGAAGTGTGCGGGAGAGAGGAAGGAGGGTTTGGGTTAGGGGTGGCAATTACGTGGAATCAGCAATGGGTAAGAGACGTTACTCAATGCTAACTCTCTCTAATAAACCCACCATAGTCGAGTTAAATTCCCTTATACGTAAACGTTTAAACCTCCATTCGAAGTCAGTCTATAACTACGTACTTTGCTGAGGAATATCGTTGCCTCTTTGAAGCAAACAAACCGACCATCGGGATTTCTAATCCAGCCGTACAACCTTGTGAAAGACTTTGGTCCCCTAACACGAATTACCGGAAATGGGAATAGGGCTAGATGGGTGGCAGTCGAAGGAAACGTAAGCTTGACTGCAATATTTAAACAAAAGTCTTCCAACTATTGTAAATATCAACTGTATACTAATTGGCCAATCTGATGCACGTTGGCTTTACCAGAACTTGTCGAAATATCTTCCTATAATTAGAGCCGAAACTATTTCCATTAAGAGTCGTGACACAAAGTCAATAGTTTAAGGAAGTACGATCGCAAATCGACGCATCGATAGATTTTCTTCAAATTTTTATAACTCAAAACAGACTGCAGCATCTGTCCGCTACTGAAATTTTGAAATATTTGACCGTTTAGAACCGGAGTTAATTAACAACAAAGTTGGCACGTTTAACACGTATCGCATATGTGAAGCATGCTGTAGACAGTCTATCGTTCTTCTCTCAATCGTAGCAAATAAATGTCTCGATAGATTTCAGTAAAAAAACAGCATGATCTAAATGAATATTTTTCGAACGAGTAAAAAAAAATACTTCGATTGACCGTTTTGAAGTTGAGATATATAACAATAGGAAGATTTAAACTTTTATGGAGTTTTTACCCGACCGCGAATGGGGGGAATACGATCCGGCAACACTGTAGTTGTCATAGTGTGCGTGTAGCTATACAAACACACGGGTTTTTTTTACTTGAGTATGGTTGCATTGTGATTAGTATAAAATTATAAATGATTAATTAAGCAATACAAATTTATGTGTTGTTTAAAAACAACTTTTAATTCAAATAATAATTATTGTTTATTGTAGTTCGAGCATAACCTACCATTTAAAATGTAATTTTGAGTACAATGGTTTCACATTGATCGTAAGTCTTGTATAAATAAACAAAGACACTTGCAACACTTCAAATATTTTCCCAATACTTAGAGCTCGACGATTCGTCGACCCGCAACGAGGTTAGAATCGAGTTCATCTTCCTCGGTAGTATTATGTCCAACAGACTTTTTTAATTTTCCTTCTTGCATCGTCCCGATAAATTTCAACTTTTTTGTCAAATTTTTATTCTTTATAAATTTGCCTCTATACCTTTATTGTTTCGACATTTTCGATACCTTTTTCTGTACTCATAGGAATGATAGAGAAATACTAAAAGAATACTGTCATCTGCTCACTGCGACGTTGCACGATCGTGACGAGAAACGAAATTTCATGGTGTGCGTGTGTTTCTATAGACCGCTTTTCTATGTATTGTAGAAATCTGAATACAGGCATGCCCAAAAGTTTTTCACGTTTCGCTTAATCTATCGCCATGTTCTGTCCATACGTAATGCGCGTAACTTTTTGAAGGTACTCCCGCAATCGTTCTTCCTTAAAAGACGATAGTTTTTTTAAGAACCTTTAAGTTGTTCTTTTTTCAAACTTCCAAAATTGTTATGTCGAAATTTTTTGTAGGATAAGCAGGAACAATGAAAAAAAAATGAGTAATGAGAAGAAAGTAAGTTATTTTTAAGTACACATATAAGGGATGGTCGATTATCTTCCAATGAAATTGCATCCTTCGTTAAAGACCGTGGGTCCATCCGGAAGGGAGAATGATAAAACGCGTACGTGATGAGCCGTATCGCTAGGGGCGCCACAAGTTTCAATTTTAAACTTGGCGCCTTGCCATAACCTTTCCGGTGAAAAGTTTCGATGACGCTAAGCGGCTGGTTTTTTGTTCTCTTCAAACCGTATTTTTGGTACGCAAGAGGGTATTTTAGAGTATGCAGGTTTATTCGTGCTTCTGAAGCTTGGTGAACGCGTTGTTCGAATATATTCATGAAGTAGAGTAACTTCGATGAGAGAGATGCAAATATTGCAACAGGAGATTGAAACGCACAGCCATAAGAGACTTTTGGCTCCTTCTGATTGGGAATTTCCCTAATGAAGACTAGGTTTGACCGAATTAGTTAATGCTTAATATTTTTTGCTCGTGCTTCAATAAGGCTTCTTTTAAAGGCCCCGACCTTTTTGCCTGGTTGAGCCCCCGTTGAAAAAGTGTGACCGGCCCGCAAGAGGCCTTCTGGGCTTCCATATTGGGGCCCTAACAGAGTAAGAGAAAAATAATCAGGGTCGAGCCAAAGCCCTAACTGAATTTCCACACGGGAATGTGATTGAATTTTGTTAATATTCTATTATGGACCACTCATGTTCTTTTCTATGATTAAAAAAATATTTGACGTACGTCCTGAAGAGAGTCTGAGCTTTTTTTGCAGGGCTAGAAATAGTATCGTGAAAAATACTGACAGAATTTTTTTAATCTTTTAAGAGGAAAAAAGTATTTTAGCGGTTTTTTGAATAAGAGGATGCGCGAATGTAAGTGACAAGGATTTGCCTTGCCTCGCGATTTTCCACAGTGAAAAGAGATTATAGATTTTCAATAAAACGTCATGGAAAGAGACAGAAAGACAGATGAACAATAAATATAATAGCTAAAAGTATGTGCTGATCTATGATTTCGTAGAAGTCTAGAGTGGCTGGTTGGATATTCCACTATATTTATGGCAAATAATACTGAGTTTCCTCGTCGAATCCCTCCTATTCCATCCCATAACTTCTGTCTCTCATTCTATCTTGTGTATTTTCCAGCGTTTCGACAGAGTGATATCTCTCATGTGCATGGCTCCGAAACCACACACTATGCAACAACATTGGCTTCCTTCCTCGAGTTTATCTCGTTGTCATATTTTCATTACATATCCCCGAGCGTTTATTGTGCATCGTGTGAATCACCACATTTTCCGGTCGTCCATAGCACAATTGTATTTTCATCGTAACTATACGTGAAGCCTCGTTCGATTTAAACACCGGCCTTGTTTTCGCTTAACTCCGTATAACGAACGATCTACGCGGTTCACGAAATTCATAAGCACGTGCTTACAAAAATCCGACCAATTTCCATAAAGAGCAAAATGTAAAATGTGTCCATTTCGAAAAAGACGTTCACGTAAATCAGAAATACGAATCTGCGGAAAAAAAGGTTTCGAGCACTATTTTCATTTTTATTTTTACATAATCTACAGAAAAAACAATTGAACTCGATAATATCTTGTTCTAAGGGCCGGTTGTTCCACCTTCTGGTAAATTTTACTTGACGGTTATAGCATTGAGTAGAAGACCTTTAACTATCAGATAAAATTTACCTGGAGGTGGAACAACCGGCTCTAAATGAACTAGCTCCCATGCATATCAATAAATAATATGAATAAGTTATCTGCTATATATGAATATGAATAAGTTATCTGCTTATCGTCAATGATAAGCTGATGAAAACGCTTCAAAACGATGATCTGAAGTTCTGTTGTGTATTCAGTAAGCTAGAGCAGTATGAATGGTATCAAGCTTGAATACTTAATATCATGCTACTTTTTATGTGGCTTTGAAAGAGGCTCTGAACACTCATATTAGATGAGAGGATATGTCGGAAAAATCTATCTGTCGAATAGGTTTTGAAGTATTACTCAAGATATTTCCAATTCAATGTTCGCAGACAGAACGATATTATCATTTATGAATATATATCGGAACAATTATGAATAATATTTAATAAATTGATTGCCGTATAATTGTTAATAACATTTAACAATACTAATTTTAAGGGAGCGAAGATTTTTTTGGTGCTTGGGGGCTTTGGGCATACGCTACCCCAACCCTTTTTTTACAGTTTCTTGATTATTAAACTACTTTTTCAGTTACAAATATCGGGTTTATCATTTTCACACAGTTCTTAGGATATTCATAAATGTACAAAAAATATGCATCGTCATTATTTGTTGATTGCACAAATACCATATATAAAATCAAACACCATACTTCAAAATTCATACTTTTATATGAAAAAATGCATTTTCTACTGATCTTCTATGGAAATTGCGACGTAAATTTTGTCACAACTTTAATATACACTCCAAAGAATTGAACGGATTTTTTTTCACCTTTTCCGTCCTGTGATTTCTGTTAAAATAAAAGATACAATCGTTCTTGAACTAGATCCAAGCTAACAATTGTATTCATGGAAAAACTTTTGCTTATTTTCGAATGTTGAGCTCAGATTTGTAATCACCGACTATAAAAACTTAGATATGCAAACTTTCAAGTAAATTGTAGATAAGGAAAAATGTATGTCTCAAAAAGTTCAACGGAAGTAGGGTTTAAATATGGCCATCGTTAAATTAACTTGAAAAGCTGAATATATTGATTTTCAATAAATAAACAGAGTCTCTACGTTTAAATAAAAACTGTTATGACTCACGTGCTTATGTGTTTCGAAAAAAATATTATTTCAGTACTTTCAAACTGAAATGTGATCTTGGATTAGCTTCTAATAAGAATCGGAAAAAACGAAAAGTTTGAGCAAGCAAACTAGATGAGATTTTGTGAAACGAGCCACATGTGGTCGTGAGATTATAGAGTTATGTAGGGCCATGCACGGGACTATATTTCGTTTTCCCCATTGGGTAACCATACACAAATAAAATAAACACGACCTGAACAAACATATCGCATCCGCATTGAACCTCGGCTGTTGTACATTTAAACAAGAACGTATATACGAAGTAAATGTATTAAGGGAGTCGTTTGATGGTCCATAAAGCCAGAAAAAAATTATGTGAATGTCAGGCATTCATATTTTTTATACGATACTGTAAGGGATAGAAATTGCGTTATAAAACGATATGGAGAAGAGAAAATTTAAATAATTTAACATCACGGGAAATAAATGAGAATTCACACATAATACATAATGAAAATGTGGATATCTATTTGAAACCTCGACACATAAGTAACAGGATGTTGTGAGTTTTGCACGTTTCGGGTCTCTCTCGACATTGGATTTCTCGAAATCACGACCTCCGAGCCCTCAAAGGTTTTGGGAATTTCCGGACAAAAGGGCATTTCATTCTGAGGTGATGCGTCAGCTTATATACACAAATACGATCCCCACATACACAATACTCACCCTCGAAAGAGTCGCAAAGGGACTTGTGACTTCCATATCCGGAAATTGAAACGATAAAGCTTTCACTAATTTTTACCATCTTTCTAATACGTGACCTAAGTTTTTTTCATCCCAGTCCCTTAAATTGTGTAAAAAAATGTTACGATCGAACTTCCAAAATTAGCGGAGCGTATGATAAAATCCAAACAAATTCAAAAGAACAATATTTTAAAAATAATGCAAATGCAGATTTTTTCTTCACAATTAATTCCAGTTTCGTTTACAATTGTTTGACACTTTTTATTTCGCATTAAAAACATTTATCAACGTGATAAATACCTGTTTGGTCGGTATTTTTTTTAGAATTTTTTTTTCATTGTTTGTACTTCTTTTACTCGGCCAATTCAATAGTATATCGTTCGTTTATTCTATTCATTAAGAAAAAAAAATCGTCGCTGGTCGGCACGTAAAGGGAAAAAAATTATTTGCTTCTCTCACGGCCTGTTATTCATCGCGTTGTGTGGATTCTCATACACGGCATGCCCATATGTGCGTTCGAGGGTGCGCTATGCGCGGATAATAAACCATTGATTTATTTAAAAATATACTAGGCTCGCGATGCCACCAACCTCGTCCTTTTTAACGGCCTAATGGACCGCGAAGCTTTTATAATATATGCAGCAATTTGTAAGACAGCAACATATATATACCTTTTTGAAAGAATGTATATATGTATAAATATTATATTAGAAATTATGATCAGCTGTTTCGGTCTATTATGAGTATCAAATATTTTATTGCGAATAAAACTGCACTCTGGGACATGTAACGTATAATGTTTTTATTTTCAGATCATTTCGAAATCACATTCATGCAGAAATCACTTCAATCCCCTGTTTTTTTCTCTTGTTATACTAAGTATCTTCTGCATATAAAAAACGGAAATGCAAAGTTTCCACATCGCGTGCAGTTTTATGCAAATTTTCAAAATTCCAATACTCTACGTTAAGTATTGCATTAGCTGTGAAAAAAGTTGAGACAAGAACATTTACTTCCCCCAATTAGTAGTTCCGGTAACAAATCACTTTCTCATCAGGAAACCCCCACAAAAAGTTATAAAAGAGATTACCTCCAGAAAAACCAACCTTACAAAAATTCTCTCATTCACATCAAATCTGTCAAAAAATTATAGGAGAACTCCACAAAAATTTTCTCAATAAATTAGAAATTCACAAAAAGTTATAAGAGAATATCAGTAGTAACTATAAACGAAATATCAAAGATGTTCAGAAATATTATGGGTAGCTGTTATATTCACGAACGATCTCAGATGTCAATAGAATTTTGACCAGTATTACTAGTATCACTAAACAGCGACTGCGAAAAAAACATATGAGCATCAAAAATATGTGCGAAAAAGCCACAATTTTTTGATGCAACGAAAAAATAAAATATTAATATTTTCAATACGCGTTAAGCTACAGAGTTCTAATTAGTCACGATCGAAAGAGAAAAAAAAATGAAAAATACCTGAATCTGCAATATCCTCCAAAATGCTATAATTAATTAAATATTACGGAAACAATTTTTGAAAGTTTTTGAAAACAGTTGAAAACGCGGTCCTTCGAGTAAAGAATCTTGAAGAACTCTCTTTAAGGTAGAACGCTACCATATATTAAAAAAGAGGGATTTTGATGTAAATTGGTAGATACGTTCGAAATTAACTAAACTATTTGCTCGAAAAATTTCAATGGGATCGACCATACCGTTTCTGACAAAATTAAATTAGTTTTTTACATTGGATCTTATGGAAAAGGGTAAAAAATCGCAAAAAAAACATTGAAAAACTACCGTTGAAAAAGCCACTTTTTGATAAAATTAACACAAGTACATGAATCAACTGTCAAGATAACTCCCACAAAATTCGCAACAATTTCACCATACCGATTATTTGCAATGTGCAAAATAAAATTAATAAACGAACAAAATTAATGAACGAACAGGCTTTTTTCGTTTGTTTTCGACGAAATATTGCTATGTGAAGTTGGCGCTTTGCTTGAAAACAATAGAATTGTATCGGAACTTCTTAAGGAGTTTCCCTCTTTTTTTATGTATGGTAGCTTTCTACCTTAAAAATGTACTTTTCTGAATCTCGAGTCGCTACCACGACTCTAGATTACAGATAAGTTTTCATTAGCACATTTTTACAGGAATTAATTAAACAGCCTATTACTACCACGAATATTAATATATATTAAGCTTTGTTAACGCTTCGAGATACACATTTTTCCTTACGTACGATTTACTTGAAAGTTTGCATAAATATCTTTATGGGGTCACTGATTACAAAACTGAAATCAAAGTTCATAACTAAGCGAACGTTTTCAATGAACATGCACAGTTGTTAACGGGACAGACCTAGTTAGAATTTTCGAAAAATCGATTTTTTTTTATTTCATTTTCAAAAAGTAGAATCTCTTACGAACATTTTCCGCCCAGGTAAATGTAAATCGGACCATTATTCGCCGAAATACAAGACTTTGTAGCACGTCATGTCTGAGCCATAGGTAAGCAGGTAGCGGACTTTAAGTGCGTTTTTCTCGAAACCATGTTTTTGAAGTCGGTGATCACTGTAGCTCGAGAACGGCTTTACCGATCGGGTTGAAATTTATATCACTTCTTCTATACATGGTAGTCCTCCATATGAACGAAGGATTTTTTTTTTGGATAATTATTTTTATTTTTAATAGCAAAAAATGGAACTGATATTTTGGTCAAAAAAACACTTTTGACTTTTAACGGCCGCCATTTTGTGAAAAATGGAAATTTTTCAAAACCCTTCGTTCAACCGGAGCATTATATCATTAACTAAAAATCCCCTCCGTTTTTTTTGTTTCAGATGAGCCGTTGCAGCGTGAGCTTGATCACCGCAAACCGTGTTTTTTTTTGCAGCGTCCTCGGCAATTGACGGTCACCAGCTTATTTCGATATGTATTGCGTTGAAAAAATTGCAACATATACATTACATATGTATCTTTTAAACGGAAGAACTTTTGTTGTGAATTATTTTATCGTTTGACCAAAAAAAAATCGGAAAAAAGGCCTTTTTTTTGACGTTCCAACTAGCTCTGTCCCCTTAATTTGGGTCTAAGATGGAAATGATTGTACCTTTTTATAACCAAAAACCACCGTACGGAAAATTTTGAAAAAATTGTATACGATTCTTTGGAGTGTATTAAACTTGTGAAAAAATCGTCGTCGCGATATTCCCAGTAGATTAGTAGAAAATGCATTTTTTCAAGAAAAAGTACGAATTTTGGCTATTTCTTTGTACATGGTTTTTATGCACTTGACAAATAATAATGGTACATATTTTCATCATTTATGAATGTCCAAGGGACCATATAGAAATAAAAAAACTCGGTATTTCCTTCTGAAAAAGTAGTTTAATAACCAAATCACTGCAAAAAAAACGGTGGGACAACGTATGTCCAACGATGCTTCAAAGGTTTATAGCGAGTGATTTATTTCTGAAGCGTACAGCAAGCATTAATCCTATTTTCTCGTTTCAGATAGTCGATTAAATAGGGATAAGAATAATCAACCCAGCAGAAAGTTTTTATTTATTCGTTATCTTCTTATTTTCGGCTATTTTACGGGCCAACCCCTTCTGCCAGACTTACCGTCTGTTCTGCACCCCTAACTACGAAAGATTCTTCAAGTTTCTTCCACGAAAGCCTATTTATCTCGTTGCCCGAGAGAATTTCAAGTTGATGGAAGACACAGAGCTGTAACGCTATCCGGAGAGTGAGTTACTTCTGTAACTCAAGTTGGCGGTGTAATTAACGAGACTCCGCGCAGTTATCAATTCATTAAAACTTTGCGCAGGAGTGGAGATCGTCCCAACACTTCTTTATTTTTTTTTTCACAGCTTGTTAACCTTATTTCATCAGACCATCCTGCTGTGAGTAGAGCTGTGAGATTTTCGACGCCTCGAAAACACGTCCCTTGTCAAATTAACGAGAGTTAAATTTTTCAATCGTTTATAATTTACTTGACCGCACAGGACGTTTGTTTGTTAGGTTTTTTTATCCAGGATAACTCCATGAGATTTCGTACTAATGGACATCCAACAAAATGATTAGCCATAATTTCTTATAACCTAGAATAATCTTCAAATATAATCATCAAAGCAAATATCGTTCGTTATTATTTTAATTTTATTATCGTCGGAATAATAACCACCAATATGATCTGATCGTCGAAAAAGAAAACTTTTCTTTCCAGTGAATTTAAAGCACATTAAAAATACGAGGAATTAAAGTTCAGGAAATAATTACCATCTCTCATTCTAGTTTAATGTCGGATTCAATTATATTTTATTGGAAATATTTCAATGAGAGAAACAGATCTAGAATTTTTTTTTTTTAAACATCAGGCTGAATGGTAGAATTATTTTAATCGGTTTTATAAAAGTCTGTGATTTACGAACAATGTTTACAATTAGAGAAAAACACGAAAAAAGCGTATAAAAAAGTGCTCTAAACTATCGTTATCGCATTATCGTTGATTATATTTTTATTGATAAAAAGAAATAAAAAATAAAGAAACGAGAACCCTTAACATTGAAATGTTAATATCTCATTTCCAAACAACAACCCTTATATTATTCGGAAAATTTATTCTGTACATAACATGCGAGGAATAATACTCCCCTACAGAGTGTAAAGCTGAATATTTAACTATTAATAATAATAACAACATGGGCGAGAAGACATAGGGGAAGAAAGAAACATAAATTTGCGATTAAATAATAATTCAACAGTGAAAAATGAACATTAACTTATTCCAGTCGACCTACCCAGAAAACGAATATTTAAAAATTCTATTTATTAAAGGTGGACGCTCAGAATGTTGATAGAGGGAAGAAACATTGGGGTGCTACTCTGGATCAGGGCTTAATATCCAGTCGAAAACATCCTTATTTATTTTTTTTTTAATAACTAAATTATATTTTTACTACCGTCAGCGTCACCTGATCTTTATTAGAAGAACAATTCGAAAAATCATTTTTTCAACTCCAATATCAATCTATGCATCTCTATTTACTACCCAGTGATGACCACTTGAAGTTTCCGAACGTTTGAGTATTTGAAGCTCCGATTGGAGGGGTGCCGAAAAAGGGAGCACGTTTTTGTCTTTCAAATGGTTGTATTTTCCTCAAAAATTGAGATACCAGGATAAATAAAAAACAATTTTCTTCATTTCTTTATCAGAATTTTAGAAAAAATTTCAAGGAACTTGATATCTTATCCAGACTTCGATATTCTGTCAAAAAATACTTAAAATGTGGTTTTTTGACATATTGTCACAAAATTTAGAATTAAAAAAAAGATCGGGATTTTGGGTTTTTTTAGATCAAAATGTATGGAAATAAGCTATTTGAAAAAATTGATATTGATTTGTATTGAGAATAACTGAAGATTGAATGTTTTTTTTTCTTTATTGATAATTTCAGCTCGAGCGAGGAAAACCCATCGCGGTGTCGAAGTTCTCGCAGAGGGGTGAAGTTCGGAGTTGAGAATTGCGAGTACTCGAGTCACCGGGAAGTTTGACGTGAATAAATCCTCGGGGAATGCGAATGCCGGAGGAGGATGTCGTCGGGAGCGGCTTGGGGGTCGAGGCTGTTCCTCATGCTCGTGACGACAACGTTCGTCATCGCCAATTACCAGCGTTCCCGCGATAACTCGAGCCTCAGGAATTACGAGCAAATTGGGGGTGATCACCGAACAATTGTAAACGCATCTCGCATACAGGGTAAGTTTCTACAGCTCTTGCAAAATACGCATCAAAACAAATTTTGATACCATTTTGTTTTGTTTTTATCGTAACGAATTCACGCACGAAAGTTTTGTTTAAACAGCGCTAAATTAATCTCACGGTCTTCGAAAAAATTCAGCGATCTTCGAAATTTTATTTATATTGTTTTTTTCAAATAATAATAATAAAAAGTTAATAAAAAATTGTTCAAACGAATATTGTTCGACATGTCATCAAGCTGTTCGATGAAAAAGTTGTTTTAACAGTTAATAAATAACTTTTTGCAATTATTATTATTAAAAATGAACTGTCATACAATGCAGCGATGGCTCAACGATTTCAGATTTTTCTCGAATGTCCAATTATCGGAATTGTGATTGAATGAAATTTTTAGTTGGCCGAGAGTTTACTGACGTAAAAAATAAACTTGACCGAATGAAATCAGTGAATATAATAGTCGAACACTGTGATGCAGTGCAAACAGAAACAGCAACAAAATTCTATCAATGTTATTCAAATAAGCTACATATTATATATCGATTAGCAGAACTTTGATTCATTAATGCCTGTAGGATTTGGAGCCAGATTAGAGACGTAATTAGGCACGAGTGTACTCAATGACTTACGCTCTCTCCCAAATTTGTTTGATCCCATGAATGCAATTCACGATAGGTAGTATAATAGTTAAAGTAGGTCACGTAGTGTGGGTACATGAAAATTCCGAAACGCCTACAAACTGTGCAGAATAACCGGCTAGATGTGAACACTGAGGTAAGAGAGTAGAAAGAGGAATATCCTCACATCTCTGGCCCAATCCCGTTGACTTTGGTGACCTCATTCGCTGCAACTGGCGCTCATCTGGTATGGCAACAGGTGCACTCGCCTAGGCCGCAAAATCTCCGGTAAGAAATTTTCACCCGCCCAAAATCGTAACAGCAGTTTCGTATTATTATTATAAATCTGTATAGATTGAAAAAAAGATTATGTTTTGTGAATACTGCAATGCAAGAAATTACAACGATGCCAAGAAAATTTGAATAATAAACTATCGCGACATTTGGAGTAGTGGAATAAGGAAAAGTAAATGTAAGGGAGAGAGAGAAAGGGTTGTAACAAAAATTTGGCGGTTCGTTCGAAGTAGATTTATCAGTCGTTAATTTATATTCAAATCCATTTGCTCGATGATTCGATTCGATATTTTCGCGTCTAGGTGCACTGATGAATTCCATTTTTTTAGAAATGACAAATGGTAAGAAATTACAACGATGCCAAGAAAATTTTAATAATAAACTATCGCGACCTCTGGAGTAGTGGAATAAGGAAAAGTAAATATAAGAGAGAGAGAGAGAGAGAAGGGGTTGTAACAAAAATTTGGCGGTTCGTTCGAAGTAGATTTATCAGTCGTTAATTTATATAAAAAATCCATTTGCTCGATGATTCGATTCGGTATTTTCGCGTCTAGGTGCACTGATGAATTCCATTTTTATTATAACTATTGAAACACTAAAGTAAATAAAAAATTATTTAAAAAAACAAAATTAATGGGATTTTTTTAATAGTGTATATGGCTATGCGTAGAAAAATAAATTTTAAAAACCCTGAACGATGTTCCAAAGAAAACAATAGAAACAAGTAATTAAACAAATTGGCTCAGTTGAGCAATCCTCACAGGCGCTTTCGGAGAATTGCAAATTTTTCATTAGCCGCATTCCAGGGACTGAACAAAAAATTATTGGAGTGAAAAAAGTCAAAAATGGTATATATATACGTGGATGAATATTAAAAAAGGATTATAAAAGTACGAAAGTGTGAGTATTTTATTGGGTCATGGATTGGTCAAATTCACAAGGTTTGAAAATCACCAATGGTTGCCTCGTATTCACCACGAAACGTCGGTACAAATCCTGGAACAGAGGACGGTTCAGTGGTTTAAAATTCCGGCGAGGGAGAAAAAGCTCAACACATTTCTGATACACGAACCCTATATACATTTTTTATATCCAGTTATATGTGCTTTTTCATTTTTTTTTTTTTTTTTTTTTGAAATGTCGACATAGTGACCGGACACAAATGCTTTACGAGGTCGTTCGAGAGGATACGAGAGCCTGATAGTAAAATCTAAATTGACAGTTCCATGAAAGCAATTTCGTGACTGTCAGCAAAGCCTGGTACCTCAATCTCTACTTGGCTCCGCCACGTTACTACACGTCCAATTTTTAACCAGTTCAACATATTTCCATGATCTTTTACGTGATTGTCATACATATATGTTATGCTGGATAAAAATTAAAGCCATGTAATTATTATTTATGTTATTGATGGAGCAATATTCATGCAATGTTGCCATTCTAAAATTTCTTAAATTAACCTTTCGATGATGGTCTTTCATTCCGCGATTCCATTTTTTTAAGATTCAAGAAATCCTTAAAACAAAATTGTTGCTGCATATCACTCGAATGATGAATGGAAAATAGAAAAAGAATATTCCCACCAGTCGATAAAATCTACGAAAGACATTTATGACTATTTTGATGAAGTATACTCGAGACAAGGAATTTGAGGATCATTAATGTACTTCATCACCATAAATGTCGAATAAACGACTCTGACTGAAGAGAACAAAGATATACAATGGAGTACTTTGATGTACATTTACTGAAGGAAACCACAAAGTGCAAAGGCGCTTATCGTTCGTACATTGCTAGAAAACGGTTTACGGTTTGTCAAGAGCTTTGCTCTGCTTTCCCGAAATCGACTCTCTGCATGTTGTTACGGATGGACGTAGCTTTAAACAAACGGAGTAACGAAACTCCATTATCTGCACCAACTTCGTCCCTGTAGAGGGTGTGCCAGGTAGGAAAAATCCATTTTTCTCTCAGATGTTTCGTTAAGGAGATATTAATTAATTAGTCATTGCCAGTCATCGACGATCCATGAGAGAAAAACATAATTCTGGACTTCTCTCTTCAGAATCTCGCGATGTATTTAGCCATCAGTGAATCGTAGAGGCCACTTTTTTGACACCCCTTAAATACGTTAAAAAGCGTGTGATTCGCCTAATACGTACTTCATACTCACGTTGTTATTTCACCTGATAACCAGCAACAACTTTTATCGAGTTCCATTATAAGATTTAGCTCTTTGATGTGCTGTGATAGGGCCCAACGTTTTTCTGTCTGTTAATGAAATGAAATAATACCTTTGTCAAAGGTACAATGAGTGGCTGCCTTTTATAATGAAAAACAAAATAATTTTTCAAAAATAAATTAGCGGAGAAATTCTTTTCTTATCAAGTTAAAGAAAAATCAGCCCAACTATAATGGTCCAAAGTAATCTGGCAATAAAATCCTAATAACAATGGTCGAATTTGCATGGATAGCGAAATGATTTCTCTGCCAAATTGACGCTAATTGCCTGTCAATATCGTGGTACGAACATCGAAAAAAATATCAAATGGCAGCATTCGAGGAATTCACGATATTAATTGGGAAAACCTTCAGAAAATGTCGAGATGATAATTCCATTCAGTCACGAAATCGTGAGCTTTCGAAAACTCGTATTTCACACGTCCCCTGTCCGCTCTAATCTGTGATTGGAATCGAAGCGAGAACGCCTCTGGTAAATTTAAATATTAAGCAGAATTTGCGAGATTCAGTAATCGCTTGCACAAAGATTTAGTTTACTTGGAGATATTTGCTAATTATATTAAGCAGGATATCACATTTTTGTCGATATGGAAACGTGGTCCTTGTTAAAATAAAAAATCATCAGTGTCTATTTTTTTAACTCCCAACTGCCTGCAGGGCAAAAATACGGGAGTTATGCGTTTTATAAAAAAATGTACCACACAGTTTACGACAATTTCATATTTGATAATTGATTGAACCTGAATTTTCATTATGAAAATACTAAAAATTTAATATCACATGAATTATCGTAACAAAATGTTGATAGAACCATGGCCAACTTGCAGTAAGCGGCTGACTATGTTTGACTTGTTTTACTTAAAAATATCGTAGCGTATCGCACGTCAATGTGAACGAGAATCCCTAGTATCCCTAGCATCCCTGGCTGGAAACTTGTAACCATAATGTTGTAAAGGGTATAAGGATGTTATTGGAAAAGTTGGAACGAAAAATTAACGATAATCCTTTCAAGACTGTGGTGGTATCGTGAAGACAGTAGAAAATGTAACACGAGGGAAAAGGGAGTGACAGTGAGTGAGAGAAAAAAAGAAGAAGCTGTGGCTCTTCTGTAGTTTATATCTCGATTCCTCGCTACGTTGGATCGTTTCAAATTGAGAAAGTCTCGCTTCCCGGTGGACGAACGACCCCAGTGTACATATACAAGATACCTATAAAATTCCCAACACTAGATGTGACTCGCAAAGAGACAAGAGAGATGCGAAAAAGATAGGAAAGGATAAAGGAGTTACGGATTTCCATAGAAATTTGTTTCCAACGGTCGTGTTACCGACGTAAAAGTCGAAACTTTTCTACAGCAAGATATTTTCCATTCACTAAGGTATATGGAACGGGAGAGGGTGAAACAGAAGTAGATAAAGTACATTTGGATATGTGAAAGAATCAAAGGTGGGAAATTCACAAGAGCGAAAAAGATAAAATAAGAGAAACGTGAGGTACACTGCTGAGTAACCTCAATTCATAGAATATACGGGTAGTAACTTCCTAGCTTATCCTGACCTCGATTAATTTTAAATAATACGACTAAAAAACGTTGATCCTGAGATTAAAATGTTTCTTGCTATCTATGCTGGTGTAATTAAATGAATTTTCTACTGCATATAAATCGTTCAGTACTTCAGATACGATGGATAATAATTTTGGAACGGGTGAGGAATTAGTTTAAATAATAGTGTACATAATCGATTATATTTATTATGTTTTTCATTATAGAAACAAAACGCCTGTTATTTTCTGTCAACCATAGTTTTCAACCAAAAATCTTTTAATGATTCTAATTGAAGTGCCGCATTCGACCACTGAAGGCCTTAGTAAAAAAAATCTGAGAGTTTCGCGTTCTTCCAGACAGCGAAAACAAAAGAAAGTCATCAGGAAGAAGTCTTTGAGATATCTTTGTGACGATTTTTGCGTGCAAGACATCAGAAAAACGTCTTACAGACATCTTTCTAATCTTCATGCTGTCTGGTTTTGCATACATTTTATGGATACTTTGAACTTGAAAAAGAACCCGATGACTCAAATGGTTTCGTCTTTTTTTCACGGAGTACCACGAGGTTTTATGAAAAGTTGCAAATATGCCATTTTTAACGGTTTTTAAAAATCAATTTTATTTTAAGAAACATTTTTTTAATCGAATATATAGTCGGAGATCGTCAAAGAGGGTATTCTCAATTTTTCACAATTGCACTTAAGATCTCTGTATAACCATTGGCTACCGAATTAAAAGTTTTAAATGATGAAAGTAAAAATTTTTTTTTTTTCCTTTGATTACGGATATAGCGGGGTCAATAATGGTCTTAACCCATTAACGCCGAAGAATCGTGTTTTTTTTTCTCATTTTCAAGCTAGATTCTTATCATCGAAAAAAAATCATTTGCAAATAAAAAATATGTTCCCTTGTACTTTCGAGTGTCC
The DNA here is from genome assembly GCA_963989365.1 of Rhimphoctona megacephalus. NCBI lineage: Eukaryota > Metazoa > Arthropoda > Insecta > Hymenoptera > Ichneumonidae > Rhimphoctona > Rhimphoctona megacephalus. The sequence continues at coordinate 12,683,899 of OZ022420.1, read as the reverse complement.
CCTTTCCGAATCCGGAGTCAACATTGAGTTTTGTCCATTAGAAAAAAAATATGGCAGTTTTTAAACAAAAAAAACCGAAAACATCGAAGACATTTTTTTTTCAATATTTTTTTTCTCATTGAAGATGCGCGAGGACCCCCCCTTTTTCTTCAACCATGAGTGCACAAAATAGTTGTAGTTTAAGAATATATTTTTTTAATTTGTCGACATTGACATTTTCACCCCCAAAATGGCGCTTTTCATCCCTTCAGCAGGAAGACAATTTTCACTCTCGGTGCCCGACAAAAAAAATATTCAAATCTTAACGAAAATTGGTATCCCGGGGTTTTCAAGGTCGCTGATTACGATTCCGCCCTCAAAATTCGAAAATTCAGAATGGCGGATCCAATATGGCGGACCCAAATTCAAAAACTTACTTGAATCGGATGAAATGTGGCACTCGGGGGTTTTCGAGGTCGCTGATTACAAATCTGCCCTCAAAATTCGAAAATTCAAAATGGCGGATCCAATATGGCGGACCCGAATTCAAAAACTTACTTGAATCGGATGAAATGTGGCACTCGGGGGTTTTCGAGGTCCTTGATAACGAATCTGGCATCATCATTTCAAAATTCAAAATTGCGGATGCAATATGGCGGACACCTTCCCATTAACACCCAGTTATTATCTAACGTTTATTGAAGAATTGACAACTTTATATAAATGTAAATAATAATCATTCAATTGATTCACATTTTATGATCATATATTATATTTTTCATGTGTCGAATAAAAATTGACGTTGCAGAGGCTGAGAAATCTCCGATTTTCTTACATTTCATCTTGTTTTTGTTTATACGGGTCATCATTGAATATTATCCCTGATACAAATATATTTATTATCCATGAATATTTCTGTCTGCAAATAAGTTTTGTATATGCCTATCACATCTTTTTTCAATTTTTCACGTTTGTGGAGTGCGGATCGTTCACATTGCTAATGATATTTTATTTTCTGTAAAAAATATTAGCTCAGAATTTTTGTGTTCGTTTTAGGTCTGCCAATATTCCTTATCTGAATAATTTGGTTTCTATTTCGGTAGAACTTGTCTTGAGACTAAATCGAACTCACTTATATACCTAAATTTCAGCTCAGTACCTCAACAAAATTTATTCATAAAATATTGTTTTATCATCTTTATTGCTCCTGAGTGAATTCACTTCTTCGATAATTTTTATCTCATCAGCAGCGTGAGCATATTGACAATATTACCATTATGTCTCGAAAACGACCAAGGCAATCTATTCCTTCTCATGTAGAGTTTGAAATGGATACTTCTGACGATAATTGTGACGAGCTCGTCGCGATTCCGAATTCAGACAATTCTGGTTGTTCTAGTGATTCCGATTCTGATTTTGAATCAAACGATCACCTTTCGAGTATCACTTATAAACAAGAATCGGAAAATTACACAGATAATCAATGTAAATTGGAAGGAGATCACCAATATAAGTGGATGGTTGGTGAAAAGAGCTACCCGAATGAGACTGAAGACAAATTATTACTAACTGACGGTGTAAAAAAAAGTATTCAAAAAAGTGAGCCGATACAACTGTTTGAAAAGTTTTTCTGCATGGAAATGAAAACATACATTATTGACTCATGTAAAGAGAATGGGTTTGAATTGCAGTTGGATGATTTGAATACTTTCATTGGCATCATCATTGTAAGCTCGTTCAATAAAAGAAAATCTCAAAGAGACTATTGGTCATCTGATCCCTTCTTATTATGTGAGGTGGTTTCTTCTGCAATGCAACGCGATACATTTGAGAAAATCAAATCAGAATTAAAGTATTCGATGCCTAAAGACAATGATCCCAGTGATAAGGCATGGCGCGTTCATAAATTACTACAATTATTTCAGAGAAATATTCGTCAGTTTGGCTTGTGGAAGACTGCATTATCTGTTGACGAAATGATGGCCAAATCATATGCAAGAACACCGCTAAAACAGTTTATCCGGGGAAAACCCATACGATTCGGACTAAAATTTTGGGGTCTTTGCACCGCCGATGGATACCTATTGAATCTCGATTTATATTGTGGAAAAAATTCATCAATTGGAGATAAATTGGGTAAATGTGCTCTAGGTTCTCGTGTAGTGATGCAATTATTGGATCCATTTCTCAAATCTATCCCTCCTAAGAAGATATCTCAGTTCCATCTTTACTGCGATAATTTTTTTACGAATTTCGATCTCCTAGTACATTTGAAAAAGTTAGGTTTACAATGTACAGGAACTATAAGAGAAAATCGAGTCAAAGAAAAAAATGTAATCGACAAAAAGTCTCCACGAGGTACGTATGTTGTAAAGCATGATCAAAACAGCGGAATAAACTACATAACTATCGTAGACTCGAAACCAGTTTCGATCGCTTCTACCGCTGCAGGGGTGACTCCTCTATTACCGTCTAAGAGATTTAGCTCGAGTGCACATTCAAAAATTGAGATTCCGTTTCCACAAGCATTTCATCTCTACAATAAATTCATGGGCGGAGTAGACGTTCACGATGGACATTGCAACAACTTGCTTCCAAGTATCCGTTCAAAAAAATGGACATGGGTCGTCTTTATTAGATTTATACAGGCCGCCATTGTGAACTCAGTCGTGATTTTCAACGCAACTGGAGATAAAACAAAAAAAATTGGTTCAAAGCAATTCGCAATTTCGATTGCTAAATATTATTTAGAGAGGGGAAAACTAAAACGGAACAAAGCACACGATACTTTCCGTCACAGCAAACAAGCTCGTTGTTCAATCTGTCCAATAAGAACATATACGTACTGTAAGGACTGTAATGCTTACTTCTGTAGTGCTTGTATGAAAGCGAAACACGTAATCAGGCTTCGGGGATAAGCAAAGGGCGCATTTACAACCAAGCACCCCAAAAAGTGAGAGGCAAGGGGACTCACTCGAATCAAGCACCCCAAAAAGTGAGAGGCAAGGGGACTCACTCGAATCAAGCACCCCAAAAAGTGAGAGGCAAGGGGACTCACTCGAATCAAGCACCCCAAAAAGTGAGAGGCAAGGGGACTCACTCGAATTAAGCACCCCAAAAAGTGAGAGGCAAGGGGACTCACTCGAATCAAGCACCCCAAAAAGTGAGAGGCAAGGGGACTCACTCGAATTAAGCACCCCAAAAAGTGAGAGGCAAGGGGACTCACTCGAATCAAGCACCCCAAAAAGTGAGAGGCAAGGGGACTCACTCGAATCAAGCACCCCAAAAAGTGAGAGGCAAGGGGACTCACTCAAATTAAGCACCCCAAAAAGTGAGAGGCAAGGGGACTCACTCGAATCAAGCACCCCAAAAAGTGAGAGGCAAGGGGACTCGCTCAAATCAAGCACCCCAAAGCAGAAAGTATTTCTACCACGTCCATGTCGTTTTCTCTGGGTAATGCTCTTAAGTAATTCTCTGGGTAATACTCTTAAGTAGAATAAGGAATTATAAGTTTATCCGTTGAGTAATGCAGAGTGATGAATTTCTATAAATTTGTCAATTTGTCAATATATAAAGTTGTCAATTCTTCAATAAACGTTAGATAATAACTGGGTGTTAACGGGAAGGTGTCCGCCATATTGCATCCGCCATTTTGAATTTTGAAATGATGATGCCAGATTCGTTATCAAGGACCTCGAAAACCCCCGAGTGCCACATTTCATCCGATTCATACAGTTTTTGAATATAGGTCCGCCATATTGGATCCGCCATTTTGAATTTTCGAATTTTGTGGGCAGATTTGTAATCAGCGACCTCGAAAACCCCCGAATGCCACATTTCATCCGATTCAAGTAAGTTTTTGAATTCGGGTCCGCCATATTGGATCCGCCATTTTGAATTTTCGAATTTTGAGGGCAGATTTGTAATCAGCGACCTCGAAAACCCCCGAGTGCCACATTTCATCCGATTCAAGTAAGTTTTTGAATTTGGGTCCGCCATATTGGATCCGTCATTCTGAATTTTCGAATTTTGAGGGCGGAATCGTAATCAGCGACCTTGAAAACCCCGGGATACCAATTTTCGTTAAGATTTGAATATTTTTTTTGTCGGGCACCGAGAGTGAAAATTGTCTTCCTGCTGAAGGGATGAAAAGCGCCATTTTGGGGGTGAAAATGTCAATGTCGACAAATTAAAAAAATATATTCTTAAACTACAACTATTTTGTGCACTCATGGTTGAAGAAAAAGGGGGGGTCCTCGCGCGTCTTCAATGAGAAAAAAAATATTGAAAAAAAAATGTCTTCGATTTTTTCGGTTTTTTTTGTTTAAAAACGGCCATATTTTTTCTTCTAATGGACAAAACTCAATTTTGACTCCGGATTCGGAAAGGGGACACTCGAAAGTACATGGGAACATATTTTTTATTTGCAAATGATTTTTTTTCGATGATAAGAATCTGGCTTGAAAATGAGAAAAAAAAACACGATTCTTCGGCGTTAATGGGTTAAGTTCATTCATACTTCTCATGAATACTGTTGATCATAATTAGCAGTAAATTCATAAAATATTATAAATATCAATCGAAATGTAATTTCTGAATATAATATAATATAAGTTTTGGAAAAGTGGCTCTTCTGAATATTTACCTAATCAATTATGCATTTTCATAATTTATTTGCATGCGAAAGATTGATTAAAAATAATAATTAAATAATGACACATGTGGGGAAATTATAAAGACCTCTTTTTCATTTTAGGTCAAAAACACGAATCAGAAAATATGCGTGTTTCAAATGATATCAATGTTAATGTAAATACTGTACTGCATGCTAGTCAAATGAGTGTTAAAACTTCACAATGTTTTTATATCAAGTTTAATGCACTAATTATACATAGCGAAGATGAATTTGTAAGATGACATGTCTAATTACCCTAGAAAAATATTAATAACGATACATTTGCGATACCATTAACTGATAGTGGCAAATTTCCATTATAACACATTTTCATTGGGACTTTTCAAAGAATAATCTGTATTTTTTGACCGATTTTAATGCATCACATCTTATTTTGTTCCGCAAGAAATTCTCTACGAATTCACGATATAGATTTTCTCGGAGTTTATTTGGTTGGAAATTATAGCAATTTGTTTATGAAAGATTTTTTTCGCTAAATAAACAATTAGCTGCAACAGTGGAACGATCAAGCTTCGAAGAAATCTACGTGATGAATTCATAAAGGATCTCTTGAGGAACAAAATAAGACGTGGTGCATTGCAATCGGTTAAAAATTGCTGATTATTCTATAACGAATTCCGATGAAAATGTGCCATCATGGAAATTTGCATTTATCAGTTGATGGTTTCGCAAATCTATCGTTTTTAATATTTTTCCACGTTAATAAGACATGCTGTGATATAAATCCACTAACACTACGTTTAATTAGTGCATTAAGCTTGGCATAAAACAATTTGAAAATTTAGTACTCATTTGACTAGCATGCACAGACAGAGTTCCGAAATTTGTAAAGAAAAAGTAATGCACTATTCATTACTTTTTTAATGGGTAATGAAAAATTTTTACATTACACATTACATTGTAATGGGTAATGAAAAATGATTACATTACTCATTACATTATAATGGGTAATGAAAAATTTTTAAATTACACATTACATTGTAATGGGTAATAAAAAATTTTTAAATTACACATTGCATTGTAATGGGTAATAAAAAATTTTTACATTACACATTACATTGTGATGGGTAATGAAAAATTTTTACATCACACATAACATTGTAGTGGATACTGAATAAATTTTACATTGCACATTACATTGTAATAGGTAACGAAAAATTTTTACATTACACATTATATAGTAATGAGTAATGAAAAATTTTTTCATTACACAATACATTGTAATGGGAAATGAAAAATTTTTACATTACACATTACATTGTAATGGGTAATGAAAAATTTTTACATTACACATTACATTGTAATGGATAATGAAAAATTTTTACATTACACAATACATTGTAATGAATAATGGAATTCTTTTATATTGCAATTTGTAATGTACTGAGTAATGAACATTTTTTACATTACAAAATGTAATGTAATAAGTAATGGGATTTTTTCATATTACTCATTACATTATAGATAGTGGGTAATAAGAACATTAATCAATGTATTTTAATGGCTGATAATTTCGATAGTAGTAACCCAGAGCTACTCAGCTACCACGATTAGGTCCATATGACCCAGTGGTAGTAACCGTGCGTTGATTGGACACCAGCAGGTGTAGCGGTATTTACCCTAGGTCAAACTGACCCAATGGAAGTAACCACGTGTTACTCGGCTATCAGTAGGGGTAGCAGTGTTTACCCGGGTTAAACTGATCCAATGGCAGCAACCGCGCGCTACTCGGCTACCAAAAGGGGTAGCAGTGTTTACCACGGGTCAAACTGACCCAATGGTAGTAACCGCGCATTTCTCGTCTACCAGTTGAGGTAGCAGTGTTTGTCCCGGGTCAAACTAACCCAATGGTAATAACCGCGTGTCACTCGGCTACCAGTAGGGATAGCGGTGTTTACCCTGGGTCAAAGTGATCGAATCGTAGTAACCACGTATTGCTCGGCTACCAGTATGGGTAGCAGTGTTTGCCCTGGGTCAAACTGACCCAATGGTAGTAACCGCGCGTTTCTCGTCTATCAGTAGGGGTAGCGGTATTTACCCTGTGTCAAACTGGCGTAATGGTAGTAACCACGTGTTACTCGGCTACCAGTAGGGATAGCGGTGTTTACCCTGGGTCAAACTGATCCAATGGTAGTAATCACGTGTTACTCGGCTACCAGTAGGGATAGCGGTGTTTACCCTGGGTCAAACTGATCCAATGGTAGTAACCACCTAACGGCTGCTCGGCTACCAAAAGGGGTAGTCGTGTTTGCCTGGATCAGACTGAACTAATGGTAGTAACCGTACGTTTCTTGCCTACCAGTAGGGGTAGCGGTGTTTAACCTGGGTCAAACTGACCCAATGGTAGTAACCACATGTTACTCGGCTACCAGTAGGGGTAGCAGTGTTTGCCGCGGTCAAACTGACCCAATGGTAGCAACCGCGCGTTGTTCGGCTACCAGTAGGGGTAGCAGGGTTTGTCCCGGGTGAAACTGACTCAATGGTAGTAACCGCGCGTTATTCGGTCGCTAGTAGGGGTAGCGGAGTTTACACTGAGTCAAACTGACCTAATGGTAGTAACCGCCCGTTTCTCGTCTACCAGTAGGAGTAGCAGTGTTTGCCCCGGTTCAAATTGACCCAATGGTAGTAACCGCGCGTTGCTCGTCTACCAAAAGGGGTAGCAGTGTTTGCCGTGGGTCAAACTGACCCAATGGTAGTAACCGCGCATTTCTCACCTACCAGTAGGGGTAGCGATGTTTACCCTCGGTGAAACTAACCCAATGGTAGTAGCTACGTGTTACTGAGCTACCAGTAGGCCTAGCAGTGTTTGCCCTGGTTCAAACTGATCCAATGGTAGTAATCGTGCGTTTCTCATCTACCAGTGGGGTAGCAAAGTTTACCCCGAGTCAAACTGACCCAACGGTAGTAACCGCCCGTTACTCGTGTACCAAAAGGGGTAGCGGTGTTTGCCCTGGGTCAAACTGACCCAATGGTAGTAATCGTGCGTTTCTCGCCTACCAGTAGCGGTGTTTACCCTGGGTCATACTGACCCAATGGTAGTAACCGCAGGTTACTCGGCTACCATCAGCGGTAGCGGTGTTTGCGCTGGGTTAAATTGACCCAATAGTGTAGCAACCGCGTGTTTCAAGCAAATACTTCCTTCTTTAGGCTGGTGCAGACACCAATTTTTGTTTTTTCCGTTCTATTAAAATTTTGTCTAAACACACTTTCGAAGCTCTATATGTATGTTGATAGAGGGGGGAAAATGTAAGAATTTCAATTCGCTTCAGTTTCCGTTTCAGGCAGATCTATACAATCCAGTGGTAATGATTTTTCTATCAGTTCGCATACCTGATTTACAACTAGTTGCATTGTATTTTACCTATTTCGCCTCATTTTCATTTCATTTGCACGATTGGTCTGAAGTTTATGTAGTAAAATTATTCAAGTTTTGACATAAATGTTTTCAATAAACACAGTAATTCCGGAATATCGATATTTAAATGTCACGTCTGCAATATATATTTGAAATATTATTTATATTTTTTTCTTTTCCAGATAAATATTTTCGGACTTTTGGCCTTTCACCTTTTCATTTTTATTTTGCTTTTGATCGAATCACCTTCAAAGAAGCTCACTTTTACCATTTTTCTTTGAAAACTCTCGTATTCTCTGTACTGCCTGTCTTCAACTGCAGCACAGACGTTTTTCACATTCTCGCACGCTTGGCCGCTCGGCATAGGCTGCTCAATGATTATTATCATGGGTATAGTGCGTTATTGCTACCAGAGAAGTCACCAGAACTCACCGGAGGTCGCTGGAATAGCCAAATGAGAATGAGAGATACACGTGGTGAGGTTAACGCGAAAATTCGGTGCGCAGAAACAAACGATCTAAAACGTTGCATTCATTATACACAGACAAATTATTGGTAATTGAGGAACCAAACTTTTCATCAATTATCTGAGATTCACATAATTTTTCGATCAGTCATTTCACGTCTCCGGGACGGTCAGAAGACGGTCAAATGACCAACTGTGCGACCGCTTCACATCACTAGTTATACGCTGTTGTCTGATAAAAGAAGAACAACGTGTAACTGTACGTTTTCTTTAAATATCAAGCCTCTCCGAAAAAACGTGTAGCAAGATTTTTACCGAACACTAGACTGATGCACTCGTGCACGTCGTTTGATTTTACTGGAAGTAGAAAAACCAGAAGGCTCATCATATTTTTCCTATAAAAATACAATATTCCCTGCAAATAATTTTTTTTATTAAAATTTATTTGGCAGCTTTTTTGTTGATGTTTTTCTCCTCACTTTTTGTATTTGTCGAATTATAATTCTGATGTGGAGCAAATTCTTCCTGGTAGTATTGAAACTACATTCATTCACATTTCTCTTTATACAAGAATAAATTTACTGGTACCAGCATTATCACGTAGTTGAAAAAAATATTCGTTCAAGGTTTCCAGACAGGAACCTCCCACACCTACATATCAATCCTCGACATTTAAGGATATGGATCAATCACCTAACGCACTTCGAATTTTCGAAGTTGAACTCTTTCTGTAATTATTATCGTATAGAATTGTAATTATAAAGAAGCTCTATAATTTATGGTACTATTACCTTGTGCCCGTGACTACTAAAAAAATCTGAAAATACAACTAGGCTGAAGAAAATGTATAATATTTACGAGCAATTCATTACCCGGGGCAAACACCGCTATCCCTACTGGTAGCCGAGCAACGAGCGATTACTACCATTGAGTAATTCGACGCGAGACAAACACCACTATCCCTACTGGTAGGGCAAAAATGCTCGGTTACTACCATTGGGTCAGTTTGACCAAGGGCAAACACCGCTACCCCTTCTGGTTGCCGAGTAACGCGCAATTACTACTATTGGGTCAGTTTGACCCGAGACAAACAGCGCTACCCCTTTTGATAAGCAAGGAACGCGCGGTTACTACCATTGGGTCAGTTTGTCTCGGAGCCAAGTCTGCTACGTCTTCCGGTAGCCGAGTAACACGCGATACTACTATTGGGTCAGTTAGACCCAGGGCAAACACCGCTACCCCTTTTGGTAGCCCAGTAACGCGTGGTTACTACCACTGGGTCAATTTGACCCAGGGCAAACACCGCTACCCCTTTTGGTAGCCGAGTAACGGGTGAATACTACTATTGGGTCAGTTTGACCCGGGACAAACATCGCTACTCCTTTTGGTAAGCAAGGAACGCGCTGTTACTACCATTAGGTCAGTTTGACCCGGGCAAACACCTACTGGTAGCGCAGAAACGTGCGGTTACTACCATTGGGTCAGTTTAACCCAGGGCAAACACCGCTACCCCTTCTGGTAGCTGAGTAACGCGTGATTACTTCTATTGAGTCAGTTTGACCCGGGACAAATACCGCTACCCCTGCTGATAGGAGAAACACGCGGTTACTATCACTTAGTCCAAATGATTCAGGGCAAATACTGCTACCCCTACAGGTAACCGAGTAACGCGCGATTACTACCATTGGGTCAGTTTAACCCGAGGCAAACACCGCTACCCCTACTGCTAGTCGAGTAACACGTGGTTACTACCATTGGGTCATGATGACCCAATCGTGGTAGCTGAGTAGTTCTGGGTTACTATTATTGAAATTATCGGCTATTGAAATACATTGAGTAATGGCGAATTTTTCCATTACCCACTACCATTACATGTAATGTAATGTAATGAGTAATTTAATGTAATGTAATGTAATGAGTAATGTAAAAAATTCCCAATACTCATTACATTACATTTTGTAATGTAAAAAAATTTCGTTACTCACTACATTACAATTTGTAATGTAAAAATTTTCACATTACACATTACATTGTAATGGATAATAAAACATTTTTACATTACACATTACATTGTAATGGGTAATGGAAAATTTTTACATTACACATTACATTGTAATGGGTAATGAAAATTTTTTACATTACACATTACATTGTAATGGGTAATAAAAAATATTTACATTATACATTACATTGTAATGGGTAATGAAACTTTTTTACATTACACATTACATTGTAATACATTGAGTAATAGCGAATTTTTCCATTACCCACTACCATTACATGTAATGTAATGTAATGAGTAATGTAATGTAATGTAATGTAATGAGTAATGTAAAAAATTCCCAATACTCATTACATTACATTTTGTATTGTAAAAAAATTTCGTTACTCACTACATTACAATTTGTAATGTAAAAATTTTCACATTACACATTACATTGTAATGGGTAATAAAACATTTTTACATTACACATTACATTGTAATGGGTAATGGAAAATTTTTACATTACACATTACATTGTAATGGGTAATGAAAATTTTTTACATTACACATTACATTGTAATGGGTAATAAAAAATGTTTACATTATACATTACATTGTAATGGGTAATGAAACTTTTTTACATTACACATTACATTGTAATGGGTAATGGAAAATTTTAATATTACACATTACATTGTAATGGGGAATGAAAAATTTTTACATTACACATTACCTTGTAATGGGGAATGAAAAATGTTTACATTACACATTACATTAATGTAATGATAAATTTTTATATTACACATTACATTGTAATCCGTAATGAAAAACTTTTACATTACACGTTACATTGTAATGGGTAATGAAAAATTTTTACATTATAAAATGTAATGTAATGAGTAATGAAAATGCTAATGCATTACAAAAAGTAATGCATTACTTGCAACCCTGATCCGTATCAACTATCAAACTCGATGATTTTTCATCAAAGTGATCAATGAACTTGTCCGCAAGTCATCCGACCAGTCACAGCATGAATAATAATCATAATAAAATGTTTAGATTCGGAATTCGTAATTCGATATTCGAATGTTCATGAACTTTTTAAATGAAGAAAAGGGGAATTGCCCATTAACTTTTTAAAAGGGGATATTAAAAAATGTTATAAAAATATTTATTTGTTAACTCAATATAAAAAATCTGCAATGCAAAATTAAGTAATCTGCGCTAGATAAACCTCGTGAATATCATGTAGACTGACAAATCCTTATCAAAACAGTAAATACACTCAACTGAATTTGCGTAAACACGAAATCTACAAATAGTCAGTTCTATAGCGTTGTCGCTCGAACATCATTCCTGATATTTCTTTTTTAACAAGCGAGCTGGAACACGAAACATCCGAGATTCGAATGGTTAGATGCAAAATAAACACATAGCTTTTCACGTAAATTTGAATAAATCTAATGTTTGCAGAATATAAAGTGATCCGGCAACATAGTTGGAGCCTTACATTTATTAAATAAATACATACGTAAACCCATATACATGTGCTGCTTTATGCGTTCATACTTACAGTTTATCCACAGCACGTTGGAATACATAGAAACATATTTCCACGAATAATTAGCAAGTAGTACTGTAAATGTGGCAAATAGTTGCTTTCACATTCATACGAATGCCCTGACACCGATACTTTAAGATAAAAATATAAATCTGTCTATATACAGACTGTTCAAAGTTGATATCCAATAGTGACTAATGAAGTCAGCAATTGTAAGTTTTGATCGGTTCTACTGAAAAAATACCAATTTTAAAATGAGCTGAAAAACTCACTCGCATAGATAATTTAGGGTAAAAAATGCAGCTCCTCGTTCTACGATGAATAAATTTTAAGTAAAATCACATTTTATTCTGTGATTGTTAGAATTATTTTTATAATTAAATTCTCACGAAGCCGAGTACACAATTGTATGCAATTTGTTTTTATTCTGCATTAGTTTCTCTAAACAAAGTACGTTGTACGAATTTTTATTGTTTACTACAGTACGGAAACGAATGTTACATAATATTAATCGAATTGTATCAATTTGTTTACAAAATTAAGCATTCTTATTGAAATAGGATTATTCCCAAGCTCAGTCTTTGTAACAATAGCACAGTTGAAGCTGCGGGTACGGATAGTATCATACATATATACACTTATTCATACAGTAAATATAAAGTGCATATATGCACATCATGCATCACCGAAACTATATCTATGGGCTCACGTACTCACGTCGTTCTCTTGTCCTTTCTTTTCAGCAGCACGTATTCTCGTGCAAACTCCATTGCCTTCCCTCTTCATCCCCCTCAGGTTTCGTTGGAGCTTAATTACCGTCAAGCTCACCTACAGTAGAACACTGATGCAAAGGCATAAAGTATACACAGCACATGTACATCCTCCATGCATTCACTGAATAACAAAGAAAGAAGCATGAACATTTTTCCGGTGTGCCTTCACATCCACCAACCTCTCCAGAACGTACCCTCCATCACTTTCCAAACCATCCTTACCACTCTTGTCCTCGTTCTATAAAATCCTCCAATTCTATTGTCGCAGTGATGGCTCTCCCATCTTCTCTAACATTCTCTGATTCCCTGTCACTACATCCCAGTTTTTTGCCCCTTTAAGCCTCTCCATGCGTTTCTAAGTTGGATGCTTGTATTCAACGTTGTTCAAACACGTTACAGATTTCACTAATAATTGGGATTTCTCGTATAATCTCACTCATATGGGAAAATGTCAGGAAATCTGCAAATCAAATTTCATGCTCGAATCATTGGCAAATAATAATACGAAATGTCAATTAGACGAGTGCCTTTCTTAGACACGAGCTGCTTCATTTCCAAGTTTTTTCTACTCATTGCATGTTTCTAGAGCTTCAAGTGAACGTTTACGTTAGTTCAGTTGTTTTTCTTTAATAAAATTGCCCGAAGGAGCTGGTAATCAATTCATCGTGCGACACAATCTTCGAGGTTATGTTTACATTCTCACCGATCCACGGATCTGTTACTACATGAATCAGGCCAAGATCTTATTAAATTTTAATTATCATTTAGATGATTTATAAGAGTATACGCAATTTAATAAATTTTATTTTATATGAAAATGATTTTTAAAATCGATTTTGTAATTTGATCGTCCATTTACAAGTTTTAAAAATGGACTGCATTTGGACTCAGCCAAACTCTACCGAACTACCATAAGTTATAAATTATGAGTTATTAAGTTGGACGCTTGTATTCAACGTTGTTCAAACACGTTACAAACTTCACCAATAATTGCTATTTCTCGTACAATCTCGCTCATATGGGAAAATGTTGAGAAATCTGCAAAGCAAATTTTATACTCGAATTATGGGCAAATAAAGGTGAAAGCTTCAAAACTAAAAATAAAGGACTTATACATTTCAATTTATCGCCCCGGCATTATGGTAAAAGGGAAAATGACAAGATTTAAAAAAAAGTTTCAAGGTTCATCAGAATAAACACTAATTTACTGCCCACAGAAATTAAATCACTTCATTATCATTTATAAATCATTTTCAGTAACGTATTTTTAGGAAAAAAATAGATCGAGACTCAAAAAAAAATTGACATAAAGATTGCCAAAATTTTTACTCATTTCCATTGGAAAACTCTGGTGGATAAAATTAAGAATTGAATCAGAGGTAAATGGTAACAAAGAAATTAACATATGTCCATTAGAAAATCATTTTTATTAGCCGTCAACAAAAAAGCTCCAACGTCCGATGATTTTTTCTGGCTGATTTCTACCAGCGGAATGCAGGTGCGAGCGGAATCCGCGGAATCAACCACTAAAATTTTGAGCTTTCCAAGCGTTCTTTCCACGACTGACGATTTTGCGCAAAGCGCAATTCTATGGAGAATATATTCTGTGCGGTTTTCCATCGCCGCGCTTTCTGGCAAAGGGTTCGGTAAATATTACTGACATTGTAGCCACCGCAAAGCTCTATAGTTTCCCACTCTTCCAAGCTTTGTGAACGCTTCGACGAAGACCGCCTTCACGTGGTATGCGACAGCCACCTGTTTTTGCAGTCGACCACAGTGGATGAAACGCTCAAAGATAAAGGTTACATTTTCACCAGGCGATTTTTTACTTGGGCTTATAATTGCTCTTGTCAATTTAAATTGACCTCCACCATTTATGGAAGCTTTTGAAATATTTATCGTAAAAATTCAGTTCATTGAGTATGAACGAATACGACTTGATCTGCAGACACGTCATCGAAATTACTTTGACAAACATTTTTTTAAACCTCGTATGAGTGCTTTGTTGTGGACTCAAAAAAAATGTGTAACAAAAATCAAATAAATAAGAAGGTGTTAGCAAGTGAATATAATCAATATATCTCATTATTTGTTCAATTTACATTCTATTTACTTATTGATGATTGATCAATGATAAGTAGATAGAACCCAAGCTTTTTCCAATTAATCAAATGACATATTAAGTGACATTACGAAGCTCGCGAGTTTTGTAAATTTAACATGGACGAGGTACGAAATTCTGATGGTAACCGAACGACTCTTTAATGCAGCCAGTGAAAAATAAGCGGTTGAGCTCGGCAAGCAGGGACATCCATGCTGAAATGATAACATAATATTTCGGAATGTATATGTCTACGTATTTTTCGAAGTATGTGTGAGGTTGTATATAGCAGTGCATGTAAGAATGCCTAAGGATGTTTGTAAGGGTGTAAGGGTAAGAATGAATGCGGGTGAGAATATTTGTGAGTGTCTGCGTGTCTAGAAGAAGAAGATGTTACAAAGGTGGATAGAGACACGATGGTTAGAGGATGAGAGGCTTGGAGCTTTTCCATTAGGAAAAGCCCAAGAGCCGTAAGGCGACCAGCGTTGAGCTTAATGTTCACTGCACTAACCGCCACCGTATATACCCTACACGTACTGCATAGCTCTGCAACGCTTTCTCTGCGACCGCGAAACACTTTTAACCTTCTCTGCGCCACTATGCTCACCCATCCAGACCCCTCGTCGTAGTGCTCTTGTACAGTCAAGCGCTCAACACCCTCCACCACCATCGTCTTATTTATTTAATTACTAATTACCACTGGCTCTGTGTTAATTGGCTTATATCTCAAACGCGTAGCTTCGTTCACACCGACACTCAGTTATTCTCTGTGTATTTCGTTTGTCTCTGTGTAACTGCGGTGACACTAGAAGAAAAACGTGCTATTTCGCTCGGCAGTTCATAACGCAAAATCTCTTTCGATCTTCGTCAAGTTTGTCTTCTCGTTTTCAAGTAGTACGTCGCATAGTAACTTAATCGTGGTCATCTCAGGCTGCCAAGTTTTTAGTTAGGCTAACAAAAATATGAGTTCATTTAATAGCTACATTTACATTAAACAATTATTTAACGATACTCTTTTGTTAGCTAATTCAATTAATCCATGTCATTCTTGTCAATGTGATATTTTGATCAAATTTGATTGAAGTGATATTTTATGTGAATCATTGTTCTACTAACAATGATTATGTTATCGCTATAGAACAAACCCTGGGTACTCTCACTGAGTCATTGTCAAAATTGTAAATAATCGAAGATAGAAAATAATTTCTGTTATTCTCCATTGAGCAAAGTACAGTAGATAAAAGATCCCACAATCATTTCATTCGTATCATAATAAATTAAGGATAAAACGAACAGATACTTCATGTATATACTTCGAAGTGAATCGTCGAGATGAAGAAAGAGAGTTAGCGCGGTCGTGTTAACGATGAAACTCGTCTAGTGCTTTTTCGCACGTAGCAGCCATTGAACATTCTTGTAAGTATCCGGACTTTAATATCCTTCAACGTATCCTGCTCCGTGTTATAACATCCTCGAGATCGCTGAACACCCTGTATTATAAACGTACCGATAAAGATACTCGTAATATTATCATACAGTTGCCAACTTGTTATTGCCCTCTGTATTAGGCGTATCTAGCGCTGCATATGACTCCCTTTTCCCAATGTGCTTACCTTCCTGGTAACATCAGCACATGTGGACCAGCTTCGCTATCGGAAAACGGACTTTAGTCTTTTTTCTTTTTTCCTCTATGTACTTTTTACGACGTCGTCACAAGAAAATCGTTTTTGAAACCGACATCATCGTAATCTCGAGAGCTCCACTACTGACAACTGACGGTAGTTCGAGTCACTTCAAACAAGTCGATATCTACTTATCTGTGTTTTTGTTTTCCAACATTATTATCAGCAGTTAAAGGATGTTTCAGCAGTAACAAATCTGTCATGTAAATCCTGAAAGACCAGAAATTTGTGCATTTTCTGACTTTTATTTTTAATTGTCAACAAAATCATGTTTTGTTTCAATTTTCTCCTTTTTAATGTTCAAACCTTTTGAATATTATCTTCCTTTTATTTATTTTTGAAAAGATTTAATAACCTACAAAACAAAGACTCAAACATAGAACAGTCGAGATATTAGAAAGTTATTTGGCAATGTAGAAACGTTGTTCCTCTCGCACGTGATTCCCGTCAAATATCCTCGGCGCACACTCGTATCTGAATATCCCTTTGCACTCTGTTCGATACATCACTAAAGTCTAGAGGTTTGTTGGTGGTGGAAACCACCCACAAGTATAAAATGTACCAAGAGACACGGCATAACTTAGGCGCTTTATCGCGTTTCGCCTCATCGAACCGTGAATCCAGCAGGAAAGCACGTACACCATAGAAGCCCTATCATATAGACGACTTTCACGAACAATGTCGCAGTTTCTACTGAAATACGTGAAAGACTCGTTTCTCACAAAATCATAAACTTTCGAGCCTCCTATGTATGAAATTCTTCTTATTCCTCTCAAAAACCATAATTAGTCGATTTTATAAATTTTGGAACACTGGATCGCTAAAGAGCGATCGTCGTTTTTTAATTATTTTTTTGTTATTCATATCTCCCCTTGAGGTCCTTCAAAACGAGTTATAAAAAAGTTGGAAATAATCGACAGTTTGATTCACCAAATTTTTATTCATAAATACCATTATGGTTATTTTAAAAAATTCGAAAAAAAATGTTTCATATTTTTTATTCCATAAAATAAGAGTCTCCTAGTTTTTTATTTCATAAACCTCTTCAGTGGTCTTTCAGAATGAGCGGATAAAGTATAAAAATAATTTATTCCGGTTGATTATTCTCATAGAAGGATTTTGTATTTGTATTCTTAATTTCATTCGTGAAACGCATAGGTATGTATTTTCATTTGAATTCGTATTTTCACGATCATGATATTCTCGCTGAATTCACGATTCACGCGGCCAATTCCACATTCGAGTATCAAGAGCTGCAGCAGCGGCTCGTTCACTATACAACGTACATGTGTACCGGATATAGAATTGGGATTATGGTATGCACCCGGAATGAGAGAGAAATTAGAGGATCGGTCCTTAACGATCCACGGATTATCAAGCAAATTTGAATCACTCGCGTTACCCTGTGCAACAGCATTTCATTAACGAGCCGGTGGAGGATAGACAGTTTAATGATGCCCTTGTTAATACTTACCATTTACAATGAATGAAATGGACGTTGATCATTTAATTAACATTATCTCACGTATCGGTTATTCATATTCACTTACATCTGCAACTCACATAACTGATATTCCAGGATTTTTAAGGTCCACTAATTGATTGTTGAATTTTTCTTTTATCAGATATTTATCGCTAATATTTGATCACTCAATTATGGAAATGGCCTCAGTCTATCAATCATTTTGCATTTTTTAACTGAAAAATCACAGATCATTTTATTTTCAATTATTACATTGAGCGGTAGTTTAATTGAGTCTCAATCATTATTTTGTTACACGACGCGTTATAACGATTGAAAAAAAATTTTTTTTAAAAATAATTTAAGAAAAATTAAACGAAAAATAATCAGCTAAATTGGATCAGAAAATTAGAAAAAACTAAAAGTCAAAGGAATTGAGAGGTATTAAGAATTTAGCGAACCGAAACGGCAAACAATGATGGAGATACGAGAATGTTGATACGAAATACAAAAAACGAATGTTGAAAACGATGCAAATTAGGACGAATGCTTCGAATGCGTGAGCAGAGCGTGACATGCTACGATTGAGGTTAAGTTGACTCGTATCGGGCATGGAGATTTCGAGTGAGCCACCGGACTCGAATCTTGAGATATCTCGATGCGTCGGATGGGGATCGGGATTGCAGGAGGGCCAGGGAACTACGTTACAAGTTCTGAAAAGGACTGTTAAAATGATGTCTTCATGCGTAGGGCTAAATATCCGACACGGTGTTCCTCTTTGGTTTTGAGAAGACGATGTTAAGAGAAGAGCAATCCGAAGTCCGTAAAAGATTTTCCAAATTAGCCCGAGTTGAACAAATTGTAGAATAGATTTGTAACTGCGTTGAGAGGTATGTGACAGAGTCGGAGTTCCTAGGAGGGTACCTGCTCGGCACTCGCTCCGGAGAAGAAGTGAACCTAAGCGTTGCGGAGCGCCTCTACTTATACTAGATCGGTCTCGCGTGATTGGTCGAGAGTCGGATGGTGGGGGAAGCGCACGGCTGCTTCTCTCTGATTAGTGCACGGGTTCACATTGGGACTTTGTCATAGGGTATACTTTCACATTACGTATGTTGTACAATTTCTCTTCACGATTTAAAATACTAATAATATTAAGAATAATAATAATAATAATATTAAATCGTAGTACGGTTGAGTAATGAAGATTTTTGGGTTTAAATAAGTATTTTTATATTTCAGCAAGAAAAAGCACGATGTTTCTGGGAAAAATATAGTGCTCGAAGAGCGCGTATAACAATTTGATAGATTTTTCATTGAGCCAATGATCTTAGATTATTGAAAACGGTCTTCGAGCCTAAATTATTTTTACCAAAAAATGTAATCTCTCTTCCTTTTCAACCAATCTCCTAGTTTTGAATTTACTTTATCATTTCTAATTTCACCTTATAATTAATATTAGTAATATTCTGGGAATCAATATTTTTGCATATTTTTTTTGTTTCATAAATTACACGTGTTTAGGTGAATGTTGCTTTGGGCTGCATAATGTTATGCAGGTTTTCAAGTCAAGATGTCTGGACTCGTAATGGTTGAACGCTACTATAGAGCACTCGGATATGCTAGAGTTGCTCGGCTCCCAGCACCGCAATTACCACTTCGAAAAGCGGCAGTTAAACATTCGTACTTTAATAGTCTCGTGGAAAATATATAGAAAACCTAAGTGTCTACCACTCCGCGAACAAAACATTTTTACTTATTCTTATTTTTTATTCTTATCGTGCTACACGTATTGATCGAAATCCTTGCGAGGAGTGAGAGTAATTTTTTCATAATATTCAATGTTTAATCGATGCACTGCAATGGGATTGTTATTTAACTGTATTCCTAATTTTCGTTATTGATTTTGCAATTATGAAAAATTGGAAAAAAAAATTTCAACATTCCAACGATGCAAACTTCAATGTCATATTATTGTTTCACAAACGGTCCATGTTTGATATGAAATTTTTTAAATTAAAAAATATATTGACGTCAATTCCAGTTCCACGATACATATTTTAGACAGGAGGAGCTTAGACTTACAGACTTTTTTTTGAATTTCAAGTTTCTGTTGGCAGACCATTAATTTTCTAAGACGATAAAAATAAAGGGATTTCATTTGTAAATGGGACTTCTCTTGGTGTGATTATTTTGAGCGTTTTATGATACAACAAACGTGCACATGCTGTCAAGTGTTTGCAGTATATCTCACAGAAAGTAGAAAGGGAGAGAAAGAGAGACAAAGAAATTTCCTCATAATGCCAAGTACAAATATGCGTATAAACGTCAGGTACATTTGGTGATATTGTTTATTCGTTCTCGTGGTCCTAGACGTCCACTCAGTCTGATGAAATATATCACCCGAGAGGCTTTGTCAGGGAGCTGCGTATGCCAACGATACTCCTCTGGACCATTTTCCCAACAAATTTATCTTCTCCTGTACATACAAATCATCAAGTTTTACACTCAAGCTTGCGAAACATTTATGTAACTTAAATTGTTTCATCTTTTTATCACCGATATGCGACAATGTTTACTTAACAATGTGAAAATGTCATCTTCTCTTTTCAAATATATTTATCCGCTCAATTTCTCTGCATATTGCTCAAAAAAAAATTTCCTCCACTTCACTAACTTCGATGTTCCTGTGACACCCCTGAACAGTGTTGTCCACAGCCACTCTTTCCTCATACACTACTGTATCGAATTTGTATGAGGACCAATAGAAACTGTGGAAAACTCGGCCGATACAGGCGGCTATATTTTTACTGAGTTCCAGTTTGTTACCACTATCAGAAACTGAGAACAACTGCTTTCCGCTCGGCGATCGAACGCGAGCCGGTGCATGGCTAAGGAGTCACCCGATCCTTTAACGTAAAGACTTTTTTCCATCTTACGATTATATTTTGCACTTCATGAATATTTCTTTGTAATCGTTAAAATAAAACATTTCATTGTTGATACGTCATGAAAAAATAAACCTATAAAACATTACAAAACTGTTCGTGTATTTCTGTTCAATAAATACTGTGCACTTGTAATTTTTTTTTATTCCAATTGGGAATCTATAGATTTTCGGAATCTTTCAAGATGATAAAACTGGAAAATCCTTGTAATATATTGCATAAAAAAGAAAATCATCTTAAAATGAAATGACTTTTTTTTCATTTTTATTTGACAGTTTTTTCCCCCATGGCGATGAAAGTTTAATAAAACGTACTAGATCTTGTTCCGTACCATATTATACCTTCTTCGACCTATCAAATCAAATTAAATTGTTAGTACTGCATTGGAATTGATCGCATCCTGGATAATATTTATACAGGCTCTTCCCCCAGTGTTTATTCACTCAGCAGACAGTGAAACTGACTTCAGGACTATTTCCCTACGAGTATATACACAGTAATATTCTCGAACGTATACGTGTACAGCACACGATCCCATGTAACCGATTTTTTCATTATATCTAAGATCAATGATCGTATCCTTCAAATATTTATCCTTACGTACGTGATTCTCGATTTATTTTTGTTTGATTCATACTGCCTACTTGCGCTCGTTATACCGAGATTGAAAATAGGATTCCGTAGATATCGCAAAAAATACTGCTATCTTTGGGAATGAAATTAATCAGGTCCATAATCAATCAAAATTATCTTCGAATATATATATTTATGTATATTCATAAATAAATAACAAAAAATGGGTTACCTAAAATAAAGGTTTAAATATGTTTTCTTCTGAATTGTATGTTGAGGTCAATACATTCAATAAACGATGAATGAGTCGCTGAATGAGGGTCGCTGCCCTTTCTCCGCAAGCATCAACGAGCTTTTCACCATTGATTCGTTGAAAGAATAATGGTTGGTAATTGAATTTTGCAGACCATTTTCCAAAACCAGAGCCATCTGTGCCTCAACGCCTGTATTATAAACCCATTCGATGTATAAATACCATCTACCATTGAGTGCAGGAACAAGAGTATATACAGTGGGGTAGTCAAAATACTCTTTTTCCCAACACCCTTTCTATTGCCTTCCGGTTACTCGGACGATAAAAGGAAAATATTCGCTACTGCATTTTACGTGAAATTTTCGTAAAATCGTGATTTTTCGGTGAAAAATGGACCAGGAAGAAAGTAGAAGTATTGTAATGTGCTGGAGGTTTGAAATTCTTTTATTTTCATTGTTAAACGTACTATAGTATTCGTGACCATTTTTTTATTGCCAAGTCTCGAATAACGCGATCAATAACAACAGATTAAATGTTGACTTTCTTACTATTTGGCATCAATTAGTTTCTTTTGAAGAATAAACTTGCGTTAAGTATCAAAGTAATGATATAGTATAAACAGGTATAAAGGTATGGCATTGAATAAAAATGAAATGACTCAGCTCAAAATTGAAGTTTTAAAGTTAAGTTTTCCAAGATATAAGATAAGTTCTGCGTAAAGGTTTCGTTTTCAGATTGGATCCTAAATAAGCTCCAGAACTCCAGTTGTATTTTCTCGTTGCAAGGTCACCTTGATTATAAGGTTAAGGCGTTAAGTTAATTAAAATCTCTTTCGTTATTCATTATAATATATTGTACGCAGTCTGACTGGAAACTTGCGAGGAGAGGATCTTGAAAGATTTATACCCCTGTTTTAGGACGAGATTGCCCTGGAGCAACATCGTCGTTGGGTATAGGTATGAACCGGGGAAAATGGTTGAAGGGAAAGGGAGGTCACTTGTTATTGCACAGCAATTAGTGGCTGGAAGGGGTTTCGCAAGCTCGCAGATTTTCATAGAGAACTGAGAGGGGACAAATGTCTCTTGGAGAATCTCCGCATGTATTAAGCTCTCACCGACCTACCCCTATTTTGCTTTTGTTCTCTATCTCCTCCTTCTTCTTCTTCCTTTCTGCCTGTCTTACCTTTTATACTTAGTAAACTTGAAGAAACCGTGTCGCTAAGACCAAAAAACGAAGGATCGTCATAAATCGATGAAACTTCTTTAATTGGGGCAGACAAAAATAACGGTCGAATTATACGAAAAGCTCACGTTCCTGTGCTGTCTCAATTGCAACATATCTCTTTCTCGTCGCGTTGTCTTTTGTAGGTTACATTGGTACACTGTCATCAAAAAGTTGAGACGTAATGTACACACTGAGAAAATAAATTTGTTGAATCTACAAAATGTTCGTTGAATCAACAAATTGTGACGAACAAAATGAAATTCGTTAACTCAACCAAAATTTGGTTAATTCAACCACTTAATTTGCTGGCTCAAATAAATATTGCTCACTACGACAAAAATATTGTTGAATCAACAAAGTTTTGTTCAATTAACAAATTTCATTTTGTTCGCCATAATTTGGTGATTCAACAAACATTTTATTAAAACATTCTTTGAATGAAAATTGAAAATTTCTTTTATCAGTGCATGAAATCTTTCAGAAAGAAAGCATACAATTTGAAAAAACAAACAAAACAAATTAAATCATACAAAGTTTAATCGATAAAAAAGAAATAATTTAAATCAACTAAAATATTCGACTTTGTTTCTTTTATTTTTTATTCGATTTTTACTAATTGATTTTTAAATTTCTATGTTTTTATTTATTTATTAACATTCTTCTCTTTGAACAATTTTTGTCCATCTGGAAAGAAATTGCGAAAAAAAGTATTAAAACTTTCCAAACTCTTTGACAACCGTATATATCTGTGTATTTAACAGCATTAGATTTACCAGGATACCTGAAAAGCCCAGTGACGCTCTTTCCCGAGCTTTTACGGCATAATACGTAACTAGATGGCCAACGATGAATCTAGATCATGGGAATCTCTTATACGGCCAGTCTTGCTATCTTGAAAAGCTTTTCCAGCGCAACAAGACGAAAAGGAGATGACAACGATCAAGTGAGCTTACTGCTTTCGGTTTTAGCACTCACCCTCAAACTCCCCAACGAACCACCGTGCACTTATAACCCTGTGATAAAATCTGTCACACCCAATATGAGTTTTACTTGGCGACAGATGAGTAATTTTTAAAAAAACTATTTCTAATTTTTTATTGATATATTTGAAATATACAAAAATATTCAAAAAATAATTTAAAGTTAAGTATATCGTACGATCATACACTCTGCAGATATTATTTCGATGAAAACAACGCAGCATCGAAAGCTCGGTTAAATTAAAATATTATAATTGGTTGATTTTGATCGCAATACAAATAATCGAAAAGGTATTGATGATGTGAATAATAATTAATTGTTTACGACAAAATACAATGTAAACTATATTTTCGCTTGTCAATACCAGACGTAAAATATCAGAACGTATTGCAATCCATGCCATTTGATACCCTGTCGAAAACATCACATTGCCGAGAGCTTTTTTTAAAAATCGAATGGTTTTACATATTTGTGTGAATGTCAGATTTAATATCGTATTTCCTTGCTCCATTAAAAGTGATTTCACTATTTATTTATTTTCCTTTTCAATTAGTGTTTATTGTCCGAAATAGAAATTTAATTTTAATGATAGGAAACGCAACTCTCATACTATTTAACGTATTTCGATTCACCACTACAAGTCTTTGCAGTACGAGCCCAGCAAAAGTAAAATTTCAGCATGTCGTTCGCAATTTTATAAAAAAATAATGCTGCATCCTAAAAATACAGCGTTGTTTTCGCAATTACGTGGGAAATTGTACCGGACAATTTTATCTACGATAACAAATTTATTCACAAGATTGTCAATAGGAATGAGCCTGTAACAAGTCCGGAGTGTGTTAAAATTTACAAGGTTAAGCGGATGTGCATGAAAAAGTTTCAGGATTCATTGAAGTTGGCTTTTTCGCAAAGAACACGAAAAAGAGGAAAAAACTCGAAACGGAAAGAAATGTTCACAAGATCAAGACGTACGTTTGCGCATGCATGTCTTTCCTATCAACCCTGAGATCTTACAGTAAGATCGATTCTTACAGTATAAGAACCAACAGACTTTCAACGTCAATCCCTTTTTGCACTCCATTCTAAGTGCAATGGTAAACTTGATTTTAAAATTACGTTGACTTCCATTTGGATCCGAATGTCATATATTCATGTCACATGTACGTTTGTATATATGACATGAATATATGATATTCGGATCCAATACAGATCCTTACTTTCCATCTTGCATGCCATACATTCTTTACGAACATTCTAAAATTCACACTCTCGCATCCGTGATTGTTGATCATACCCAGTACTATCAAAAAGATGGAAAACATTCGAATTCACTTCTGCTTATTTATAAATAATTCTTTTCAGTTGAACAAAGCTATAACTGAACCAAAAATTAAACAGCTTAGCCATTCATTTCATTTTCTCAAATTATTTAAAGTGATTTTTTTTTAATTTGCATAAAGTGTATGCTTTTTTTGAGGATACGTCGAAAACTAACTCGTATCAGTGCACAACATTCTGTTTAAAATAAGAAAAGATCTTGTGTGTCATAGTGTTAATAACATAAATAGTAAAATAATTTAAGTGAATAGTAATAGTATTTTCGAACTTTTAGATGGTAGTGGATATTTAACGAAAACATTTACATAGTATCTCTGGCTATCTCAAAATACTAATTCAAGGTATGTGTCACGAGCACATAGGACATGATTCTATATGGGATCGAAATGAACAGTTGGAGAAAGGAAATGAAAGAGTATCATACGCCACAGCACTCCGATGGAAATATCAGCAATATTTTTGCTCCATTGTAAAAATTTCAAAGCCTGATAGTACTTTGATACATTTACCGGTTTTGCCAACGCAGTGTGAGAGTACAAGATGCAGTGCTTTATTGATCCATACGGTGGTTCGAAAAAAAAACTATCCAAAGTTATCGACGTGATCATTATTTTCGCTCGATTATGTTTCACTCGACGTTCGTAGGTCGCGGTAACGATTGAATTATTTATTATGTATTTTGAGTGTGATTCCGTTTATGGTAATACATTAATAGAAAAAAAATGAATCAACATATCGTAAATCCATCATCATATTATAGGGACCATTTAATTTGCCCATTTGTGACCGCGGATCCGAACGTTATAGTTTTGGAACCGATATAAAACGTCTTTAAATGTATATTTAATTATAAACTGGGCAGAAAACAATCCACTGTTGCATTTCTTATTATAGCATTTTCTGATGAAATAATTTCGAAACCATAGTTACGATAACCCATGAAAATATCTTGTGAATTCACAATTTAGGACAGATGTCGATATAAACGTTTGTTTTTTATGCTACGAATGTATTTCATTAATAATACTAACGATTGTGGCTATTCTTCACAACTGGTGGAACCTTTTCACAGTATCGCCATTTGTTAGGTTTTTTGGAAACGCTCGGATTCTGGGAGAATTATTATTGAGTCGTAAAGTGTCGCGTACAGTTACGAAAAAGCTATACATATACCTAACATACATACATATACCTAACAGAATGCAAGCGAAAGACAAAAGATGACGCTTAAAACTCAGATTCACGATATAAAAGCTGGGCCACTCATAGCTCTGTAATACCCTATCAGCCACATCGGCGTAATAAAAAACGAGTAATGTGCTCGTTACAGTGTAACATTGCCCCCACAAAAAGTTCGAAACATCACCGGGTGAGCTCTTAGAAAAAAGTACTTATAGTTTTTCAAATTCTCATGAAAAGCTCTCGCGAGATTCATTTGTCAGTATTTCTCTTCGCATTAACGGCGACGAACACCACATTTTCACAGTTAGTGAACTTTGTAGTTTTTATTTCACAACCAGGTGAAACTTTACCTTCGAATAAACATAAACACTCCTGGTATCACTTCAATAATTACGTTACAAATCTTTATAGCATCCTTCAAAGATTGATCGCAATATTCTGAAGAGAATAGTCCTCAACCATTATTTCCTCCATTGCATCGTTGCCGAGATATTAATTAATTAAGGGCAACCAATAAAGCACACTATCACGTAGAATAGGCGGGGCCTACCGACCGTGCATCTCATTGGATATCACTAACTACTTCATGTTTCAACGACGTTTCAACACAGGAAAAAATGGTTAAGGACTTTTTTCTTCAGAATTTAATGGTTTACGTAAAATCTGTAATTACAAAGGCCGTACGCAATTTTTATGGCGCCCGGGCTGTATACATGACATATTGGAGTTGAGATTGTAATACGCAAGTATAGAATGTTAAAAGAGAGTTTCGTGAAAGAAGTTTTTCACGGTAATCGTTCCACCAGCGAAATGGCTTGTCATGAGAAAAGGACTGAAAAGGGTTGTCGGCTAAGCTCAGGAAGTAGGGTCTCTTCTCACGTTGCACAATAGTCATTGTTGCACTTCCGTGGTTGACGCAGCCTCGCAGACTTCACATATCCTGGATGTATGGCATGCTGGAAACGTAGTTTCAGGAAACACAAGGTCTACTTGTAAACGTGTCTCGCTCTCGCGAACAACGACATAACAAGTATGCCACGTGAGACAAGAGGTCAACCGAGCTTTCATTTGCAAAACCACCCTAAATGGGGCCAACTTCCAGGTTATTCATCTCTTCGTTTCATCAATTTTCATTGCCTTTGTATTTTCACAAAGAGCAGCTATTTGCACTGCGATATTTTTTTAAACCTCCATCGGGAAAATGCTTCGATGGGAGGAATTTTTCAGTTTCATTGTTTTTCTATTGTTTTTTTTAACAACTTTCACTTTTTTATTCCTGGTTGTTCGTAGAAGTATACGCAAAAAACTACGATAAATTGTGGCAATCCAATCAAATACAATCATTTTTTAACTTTCGAACAGTTTATATTTTACGGATAAGCAAAATCGCTGTCAGAACAAACATCCTTTTTTTCAACAGATTAATTGTTCGATTTTTGTATTATGCATTGACAGAGATAAAAGCAAATCAAGTTAAAGGCGTTCCACAATTCGTTGTTTTACGGTACGCCCAAAATTTATTCAGGCAGACGAAAATACATGAATTCTAAAAATGTACCAAAATAATGTGTTACGTAGTAATGGTACGTAAATTTATTTTGCTGAAAATTCACTGCAGATTGCGGTTGAAAAAAATTGTATTTGCACGAATTGAGAGCTGATTCAATAAACTGATTTAAAATAGTCTTCTACTGCAGTCGACCGTGTATATCTGTGTCGATACTATCTCCACAATTGGCACACTGCCCAAATCGACGCAATGATTACTGACGATTCATTATTCTCACTTCTCGTGGCTGGATACGATTAAAAAGTTGGAAAAAAATCGTGCATTGCTTTTATTCCAGATATTTTTTCCACTTATTAGAGAGGAATGGCAAAATATTGAATCGATCGAATCTCATGTATAGAAAATCCAAGGATTCATGCCACTGATATTCAAACGAATATATTTGGATTCATATAAAGTTTTTATGCATTATATACGCGTTTTCATGATAGAAAATAAAAACGAGAGTTACCTTCCTCGATGATACGGTTGATATACCCATTATATACATATATTTATATAAACTGTAAGAAAAACGCAAACTCTCGAGGATCGAGTCAGTTCTCCCGGAATAGAGACTTATATGCGAGGGTTTTGAAATTATGCGAACGACCACCCATTCTCCAACGATTCTCTCAACCCTTGATACCCTCATTTTATAGAAGCTACTTTTATGCATTATGCATAAGGGACACGTGAAATGATATCGATAGCTCTCGTGTCTATTATTTTCTCAATTCATCGAGGAATATATATTGTGCGATTCATAATAAATCAACAAATTTATTTACACTACCATTTCTAATTTTTCGATTTTTTCTGCGAAACATCTTCTATGATAAAAAAAATTATTTTAATTTATTTGAAATGAGCTTTGAAAAAATAAACAAATTGAAACTTCTGCAGGGTTTTTGAAATTCAAATAAAAAATAATAGAAAATATTTTAAGAACTGAAAATTCATAACTGTTTCGAAAGTTCAATTTCGGTTTCGAGAATCCTCAAACTCTAAACTTTGATTCGAGAAAAAACAAATTACACGAAAATGATCATTTGTAGGATAACTGACTTTCCAACCGATCTTTCAAGCCTTATTCTTGCTGTGAATGGTCGAAATTCGAACTAGTTCGATAGTCATTGTCGTAGCCATAAAACGTAGAAAGGGACCCATACAGATCGTGTTTCTACTTCGACGCTCCATTTTGTGTACCCTCAAGCTACATCATACATGTTGCAGTCGAGTTTCAGGGTCGTGTTTGTAGAGCTGGTTGACCGTATTGACACGAATTATGAAGAGCATACAAGTGGGACAAAGGTCCCACCGAGACCTTACTTACCACATTGTGGTCGCTTGGTTCGCCACCGTAACTCCCTATCGATTACCACCTTGGGACAGCAAAGTCTAATGATGTTGGTTATACTTCCATTTCCGTGGAAAAACGAAAATCATTCATCCTAAATAAGCAAATTTCCAGTTACATCTTCAAAATGAAATCTACCAGAAAACTGTTCGCAAATTTTACTGCTCACAGGAAAAAAGATATTCGGAATGAAAATATCGAAGGAAATCTTTTATTTGTAATTTTATTTCTGGAACAATTCCACTTCATGTCATCTCATGAGGATTTATTTTTGAATTGACTCCTCAAAGTTTTCTCATTGAACAAGGTCAGCATCAATTTCTAAACGATTATGTACGGTTTTTCTGACGATATTCTCTATCGAGTAAAGTATACACCACGTTCCAGGTCGTCCGACATGCCAATATGACCGTGAGTCTTCGATACCCTTGGGGTGGAAATTGACCCACTTCAGTATCTAACTTTGTTTATGACATACACATGAAGTACAGAGTTTATGGAACATTCGTAATGTAGGGTAAAGAGGATCAATGCAGGATCCGTTGTTAGCAGCATTTTTCTAAATATTACACATCATTTTTAATAATGATTGCAGTTCAATTTTATAATTAACATTTTATTAATTCGAATTAGATCCAGTTAAAACTGTAACTATGTGATCAAAATTAAAAAAAAAAACAGGAGAAATAATTAAATTAGAAAACACTATATGCTTGAATATTTTTCACAATTACCAAAAATTCGTTCACCTAGTTCGAAGAGTCAAGCTGGGCACGCACATGTTCAAAATTCCACTCAAGCTCTGCATTTTTGATGATCGAGTAATTATTCCCATTCCTTTATCTCTCTATGAACGATCCAATTGATAATTCAGTATTCATTATGAATTAATGGGAAATGATGGGCACTTACGTTTGCATCGATTTTATGGGAATATAACAACGGGCAATTTTGGATTCCCGATAATAAAAACATCCTTATTCGTTCCAATTTTTCATTAATTAAGAATATAAAAATATTGTGATAAAAAAATAATAATTTCTTAAAGTTGATCCCTTGCCTGTGAGGCGATAATATACTTTTTGTGCCACAAATGTGTAAAAAAAAAATTGTTTCAAAAGTACACCAAACTTTTGATATAAATGCTTTGGGGGTTACTGAATCTGAATTCGATATAAAATTTTGAAAATTCGAAATGCCAGATCCAATATGGCGGATAAAAAAAAGAAATGTTATTTGATTCAAATGAAAACTGACACTCGGAGCTTTTGGGAGCGTTGAATCCAATTCTGATGTCAGATTTTGGGGATTCAAAATAGTGGACCCAATATACTGGATCAAAAATGCAAAATGTTATTTTATTTAAATAAAATCTGACAACCGAGCATTTCAAACAAAAGTAAAGAACGAAAGATAAAATTTTTTTAAATGAGAAATAAAAAAAATATAAAAAACCAAAAAAATATCCAAAACATGTAGTATTTTCTAGGGTAACCTTCTCGTGGTACATTCCAGGGCCGTTAATTATATTTTTTTATAAGTTCACTAGCTAATGCTGACCTGTATTCTTATTCAGACAATTTAAAAAATTATTAGCAACGATTTCGAAGCCACTAGCTTCAAATTCATAATTTTATTACAAAATTTGGTTTCAGCAATCTCAAAAACTTAGGAAAATGAATTGTCATTATAATCGGACAATTGTTTTAAATTGTGGCATTCATTATGGAGCCGCCATCGTTGATTTCATCATTTCGATACGAAATTTAAATTGAGTGACCCCAAAAATCCCGGGAACTCAAGTTCCATTCCAGTCGGACTATTTATAAGATTCTTGGGAGTCATATTAGATCCATCATCTTTATTTCCATAATTTTGATACGAAATTTGGTTTCAGCGACCACAAAAATCTAGGGAAACCAAATTTTATTGAAACTAAGACATCAGCATCCGTTTTTCATCAGTTTTTTCATCGTGACGCATATACAATGCATCAAACACAGTGGGGACACATTTTGATTTTGAAAATCGATTTGATTTAACTATAGATCCTAGTTAAATCGACTAGATTTTTTTCCTGGGTGTACTGTATCGCATTTGCACGAGGGCCAAAGGAAACTGTGGAAAACCGGGCCAATATCGGCGGCTAAATTTTTACTTAGTTTTAGTCGGTTAGCACCATCAGAAACTCAGAACAACTGTCTCCCTCCTACTCAGCGATCGATACGTAAACCGGTATGGCTAAGCGCTCATTGAACCAAGTATTGCCCTCACCTAAGGCTCCTCAACTAAGAAGATTGCTGGAACCACATACCGACCGCGCACTTATCGCTGTCAGTTTAATTATAAACCTTGATGTTCATTTTTTACATCTTAATAAACATATTGAAATTATAGATCACTCATTGAGCAATGTTATTTTAATACCAAAAAGAGGGAGCTTTAAAAAAATATTTAAGGAGTCTCAATCACGTAGGGCCGGATTCCATGGCCGCATGAGCGGCCCCTCCCTTTTTTCAAAATACACATATTTATGATAATACAATTGATAATAAATGTATTATCGGTAATTTAATACAAAAATTATCAGTCGCATATCGATAAATCAATACCATAAAATTGGTACTGCTTCACACCGTCGCGAAACCTCCCGGTACTTCGAGTATTTCGACACTTTAACACTTAATATCTTTATAGATAAGTCGATAACCCTAAACTTTTTAAATATATTCGAAATCCTCATGACCGAAAGAACGTTACTCTAGTTTTTGTTTAACATCTGTTGCGCGAGTGTAAAAATATTAATTGAGCACGCATTTTGAGGGTAACTCTTCCATAAAGCCCGTATTAAAAATCCTATCTTTAACCATTTTTATCTTTCTTATGTAATTGATGACCTTGTCTGAAATTTTGCACACGTAAATATAGGTACTTTATCTGTAATATACTAAAAAATGATTTTTTTTTGTCGCGAAGGCGTTCATGACCGAGGCTCTTTAAGGGGTCTACCCTAATTAGAATTTTCAAAAAATCGATTTTTTTTTATTGCATTTTTCGAAAGTATACATATTTAAAAGTATCATACTAAAATTTTATGATGATCCTAGCAGTCTACTTGTATTTTTGAGGGACGCTCACTTTGTTACCTGAACGCGTTAGGGTACGCACCGCTCGGAGTGGTACTTGTTCTTCGAAGGAGACCTCTACATTAGAATTTTCGAAGAATAAGTACCGCTTCTCTTATTGGCATAATTTCTTTGATATATAAACACAGTAAAAAAATTGCAAATGTCGCTATCAGATCAAGTTACTGCAAAGCGTGCGAGAAAAAAAAGGAACAGAACACACGATTGAATATGCAGCGTGGTACGAAGTGCACAAAATAGACTGTAGTGCTAATCACTCTGGTAGTGCTGGAAAAATGGAAGTTGACGGTGTATGTGAAATGTTTTGGGAATCTCTCCAAAAATTTTCTGTGCGTTATGGTTTTTACATCGGAGATGGTGACACGAAAACTTTCAAAATCTTGCTCAATACACAACCATATGGCGAAGATTTTATCGTAAAAAAGTTAGAGTGCGTCTTACACGTTGCAAAAAGAATTTTCAAGCGTGCTAGTGAAGCTAAAAAAATTCTTACACAGGCACGAAAAGCTGCAAAGAAGGACGAGAAAAAAACCCCAACGAAAAAAAGTGCAGCACGAACAGTTGTCGCGAAAAAGAAAAAAACCGTCGTTAAAAAAGTTCCGGTTGTAAAAACTCAGGATTTAACGATCAAATTAATGAAAGAACTGTCAAAACACTATGGTTTAGCAATTCAAAGACATTCCGATTCCGTGGAAGAAATGCGCAAGGAGATCTGGGCAGGATTTTATCATATGATTTCAACTGACAGCAATCTACAGCATTTCTACTGTTCTGAATCCTGGTGTAAATACAAGAAAGCTGTAAAAAATAATTCTGTTCATAAGTTCAAACATCCTCCTGCTCTCGCTAAAGATGTTCAAGAAGTTTTAAAACCGATCTACGATGATTTGACAACACAAGAACTACTTGAAAGATGCCTCGGCCGAAACACGCAGAATAATAACGAATCTTTCAACAACTGCGTCTGGTCAATGGCTCCCAAACACATATTTAGCGGAAAAGAAATTGTTGAAATAGCGTGTCGAACAGCTTCTTGTATTTTTAACGAGGGATTACAGCCAGTATTAAAAATCTTGGAAGTAATGGGCGTCAAAATCAGCCCGACCGCCATGCAGTTCGTCGCTGACCGTGACAGAACACGTATACAAGTTGCGAACCGCCGCAGCAGCGATGCCTCTAAGGAAGCCAGAACGAAACGAAGGCAGGCTATTTTGGATGAGAATAGGCACTATGAAGAAACTGAAGGCATAATGTACAGTGCAGGCTCGCTGATTAGACGTAAGTAAGATTTTTTCACGATTTTTCGTTAAAGAAAACTTTAAACGCGTTTTTCTCAAAATGACGTTTTTGGACGGCATGTTGATAAAATCTCCGAAACTATTCAACTGACCCTCACCAAAATTTTACCACATGTTCTTTATGACTATAGCTATAGCGCATATCATACGAATTTTGAAATTTTGAGTGTAACTATTTTTTTTTTTTCAAAAAACTATGAAAAAGAACGTGATTTTTCGTAGTTTTTAAAAAAATGGCCGCCGTTTTGTCATTTTTGAAAAAATCGTATGATATGCGCTATAGCCATTCACCTAATGAATCAAAAACCATTTTTTTCCCCCAGATCATCCATTCCAGAGATTTCATCAATGGGGCACACCCATCTTTTTTTTGGACCTGTCTTCTCCCCCATTTTTGTGTACAAAAACTGAGTGAAATAAATATGAAAAATTTTTTTTTGTGTATTTTAAGAGTATAGTTTTTAGGCCTAACACTTTTTATATCCATATTTATAATTTATACTGGTCAAAAAAATTCGTGAAAATAGTATTTTTTTGCCCGTCTAATTAGGGTAGACCCCTTAACAGAAATCATTTCTTGTGGTTACATTGAGATTAAAACCATGAAAAATCATAGATATTCGAGCCATTCAAAAATTCCGTTACAATCAAAGATAGCTGAGAGAGTACGCTTGTGAGTTACGCAAGAGTACTTGCTCACAGAATGGATGGGCTGCATGATAAGAGGAAGAAAGAGAGATAAGAAAAAAAAAGGAAAACTCAATAAAATGTCTCTCTGTCTCGATATCCTTAAAATTTTCCAAGAATTTAAGGATTTGGTGAGTTCTCGACGAGAATCTTCTAGTTGATCCTGCACGAGTTGCACAAAGGAAGCGTTTTATCTTATCTCTAGGGAGTCTGACAATTTTTCTGTTCTCTTAGAAGTTCCAGAGAGAAAAGTTAATTTTTTTTGTCGCAATAAGAAAGACGTTGATGAATAAAGTAGAACATTTCCCTTATGAGTCACGTTCCTAGGATAGAAAAAAAATGAAAAACAAAAAAGACATGTATTATCTTGTCTTATCAAAGCGTTTGGGGGAGAGAATATTGGTAGAAAAATAACATCTTTTTTATTGCCCGAATTTTATTGCCCGTCGATTTAATAGCATTTGATGTTATTGGAAGATTTCATTGATTCAACTGGAGTGTTCTCGGTAAAAATAAAATGTGCGGTTTGGTCAAAAACTAGCATATTGGTTTAATACTTTATAATATTGTGATGATTATAATATGTAAAATTGCCCAATCTCGAGTATAGCGATACTTGGCCTGTCTTGCCTTCGACGTTCAACACTATCCTTTTAATACTTGGCGTCAGGACGCTGCCGCGATTCCAGATATCATTGGCATCCCGTAATGAGGTATGTGGTTGATTCAACGATTTTTTCCCTACGTGCACGGATGTCTCGGCGTATTGCTCTCAAAATGCAACTCTAGGCAACGCTAGGCAACAATTGGAACTCTAGGTTATTAACTTTTTTTTATCCCAATATTTACTGCCATGGATCCGAAAGACCTAAGTCACTTCATGCGTGTTCGTAACTTTTGAACGAATTGATATTTTTCGACGTTTTTTTTTTTTTTACAATTGACAAATCTTCTGATTAACGAATGATACACGGCTCAATGGGAAATGTTGAGAAACGATTTGTTTCACAGAAGTGGAAGCTGAAAAAAGTGAATCTCTGCTCTAAGACGGACGTGACGATTTTAGCCTGGGTCAAAATGACCCAATGGTAGTGGCATAGGATTAATTTGTTTTACTTATAAATTAATATTCCATCGACGGTGCATTAGAGAATAAAATGAAAAAGAAGTTTTATCTTCAGTATCACCTGATTTATCTGACCCACAAATCTTTACTTTTATCTTTAGATCACCCTGTACATTTGTAAGTGCATATGAATATATCATGTACCGGAATAAAGTTCCATCCATACGTGTTTCGTGCGTTTTCCCGTTAACATCAAGTTCTCATATCCACGGATCGTGTGCTACGTGAGAAGGACTTTCGAGAGGAAAGCTAGAACTTTGAGGATGCAAGCATTCGAAAGTTTTGTCGTTATACCTGACTCCATGTCTGCGTTGATTCCACTGGCTGCGCACACGCTTTTACTCGAATAATGTGGTAATTAGCACCGTATGTGTTCCACAGTGGTATCATCCCAACCTCGCCCACAATACCTTGTATATTTTCTCTCGCCGCAATCTCTTCCTCTCTCTCTCTCTCTCTCTATCTCTCTCTATCTCGCCATCATTTCATCAACGGGTTATAACGACGAACATGCACCTAAAAGCCCTTGAGCTTATTAACAAGATATCACACTGCCCTGACAGTAATCTTGCATACATATAGCAGACCCAGGATCAATTTTACAGCTGGAACTTCAGTTCAATTTCTACGTGATAATACATAACGAAACATGAATCATTGTTATTGATTTTGATAAATATAGCTCTCATAACTGTTGGAATTTATGGATCATATGTCTCCCGCCATAAATTTAATCATTTCAGTTGGTAAATCTATCCAACACAACGATTTGTTTAATGATATTTTTCTCCTTGCTAGTTTTTTTAGTTCAGAATGTTGCTGTTTCCGTTTGAATGAATTTTCGATTCAACATAGGTTTGTATTTTGGTTTCAATGAAATTTTTCTCATTTTTTTCACAAAACATACACAATCGTTGGTAGTTTTCCATCGAGAAAACAATTATTGTCATGGACGATGATATTTTCTATCACTATTACCTGGAAACCCGGTTTCATGGCTATCTTCGTGTACGAAGGTACTTCGTTCGCTTTATGATTCCTGCTGGATCACCACGAATCATAAAGTTACACTATTACCATGAAAAGCTCCTCCTACATCTCGTCACGCCTTTATATATTTATGAGTATACATAGAACCGGTTACGTGAATATCAGTAAAGCTTTCCTACTCTATGCTCAAGAATACATTGAAGAGGATATATAGTGAAGTCCAATATTATTATTAATCCATGATCGACATTAAAAAAAGATTTATAACACACTCCACTTCACAGGAATTTGATTTTTGGATCCTTTTTAAGAACAAAAAGTTGAATGTAATATTGAATTTATAAATTACAAAAAAAAGTCGTACACCATTTTTTAATGTAATTTTTTTAGTTTAATAGTTAGGTCTTCGAGTTAATGACTCCATATTTGTTTGATTGCTATTTATTACGTATTATTCTAATGAGTCTAGTAAAATGATATCTCAGTACGAACTGAATATGATGATATTCTGGATGTCATAATATCTAGAATTTTATAGAACGTATGGACTTCTGCTTAATTGAATAATTATGACGCATATTAATCACAAATACATTTATACGATGGATTTCCACCATGAGCAATGTAATATGACTTTGTGAATGAATTATATCGTCTCGCGTGGACACAATGTGCATTAATTAACGAATGATATATTCAATTGATTAACGACCAAATTTTGGTTTGTATACGTCGAATTTAATAGTGTCATTGAGAAATAGAATGAAAAATTTGCCAAAAACCACATGACAAGATTGAAATGTTTCACATTGAAAGTTTATTATGCATTAGTATTATTGATCACAGAAACGTTATGACAAGATTAATTACTAAAATTATGACTCGATCACGTGTAGGCAAGATAATTAAACTAATGAACCAGAAGATTTCTATGCCTCTGGCGAGTTTTATCTCATTAGGTTTTTGGGAAGGGCAGAGAAGCATTGGTTGTGGTGGCCCCAAAACGCTTTCAGAAAACCATGACGGTACGTGAGAACGGTTTGATGTTCGTCGTTAAACGGTACAGGATAGAGAGAAAAGTCACGTTCTCATTGTCGAGTTAACGTGGCCTCTTTACTATTTCTCGATCTTATTCACGTCTTCCTCGAAATTTGACATATATATACGGCCTAACGCTAATGTTAAACTGTCTATAACTTAAGTGTATATATATAACAATATGAATCGATTACAAACGAGCCTTGGGCACCGTTAATAGTGGTACGGTAAGAGCGAAGCTTTAATCCGGCAATTAAGCACTCCAGTATAACGACAAACGAGCTTTGATCAAGTATTCGTTTGCTCATGTATGCGTGTGTATGTGTGACTCTGTAAAGATGGCTGTGTGTTGGTGTGTGTGTACAGCAGCTGCTTCGCTTATTAGTAAGAGCCCCTCTTCATCCATGCAAACGCAGCGTCACATCAGCAGAAACTGTTAGTATCGCTCTTCCTTCCACCCCTCTTATCAAACCCCTTAGAAGATTCATCGAGTTTTGCATCCCTTTTGACCTCCTTTCATCCATATCCTTAAGTTTTTTCTCTTCCTCACTCTTTCCAATTACTATTAAGAGATTCCCTCAGCTCAATGAAGAAAATGGATACAGTGGATTCGAAAACGTGTTTAGCTTCAAGTCCATTAAAGAATTACTACTAATTACAAAATTAAGTCGAAGTTAACTATTACTAAACTTGAAAACCTCATCGTTTTACTACAGCCACCTCTTAAGATACTCGAGATAATTGAGCAGATCTTGATAAATCAATTGCAATATTATGTAATTCATAGGCAATTAAAAAAATACATTTAAGTACATAAAAATGTTCATACTATATCGTACCTTTAATTCAGTGAAAAACTTTCAATGCAATTACGTTCTCAGGATGTTCTATTTTGCACGGAATTTAAACAAAGTGCCTGCATAAATCACAAGCTATTTTCATGTCCATAATTATACGAATGGAAAATTTTACTACCGAGGAAAATATAAAAATCGGTATGACGATTTTTTTCTTTCTATAAGAGTGCTTTTTCATGTTCAATTGAAATGTAACTTTCAGCTTTCCATCTAATATCTCTTGCTCAGCTTTTACAGACCATCAAAGTTGCTACCGGGAAAAAAAATAAATTAAAAAGGAACTCCGATCGTGACCTCACTCGGAAAAATATCTTCGACAACGCTACCTCGATCTCTTAAAGTTTTTACCGCCACCCATTTGCAACAAGAAACAAAAGAACTAAAGGTGTTCCCTCTACAACCGCGCAGGTGTGGCAATTCAGAGTTCGAAATCTTGACAAATTAGTTTCAAGCTCTTACATTATCGCTCGTGACGCCGACGAAACTTTTATAAAAAAAAAAAAAAAAACAGCGTCGAGGAAACTGAACTAAAAATGAAGAAAAATCAGCGGGAGACTATCCGATTGATTTTTCGAAATAAACGGCAAAGTGTTTTTGTAAAAAAAACTCACCACCACTCGTTCGTAACTTATCAAACTTTATAATTAAACGCAATGGACTTTTGTACTTTTGAAAACTGTTTCTCCAAACGCAAAAAACTTCGAACATTTTTTTATTAAAGAAATGTTTGAAATTTTCAACAACAACCAATTTTTATTAATGGAAAAATACGAGACTAATAGTGATGGCAACCATTATTTTTGTTGCTAAAATTTACACGTAAAAACTATTTTTTTTTATTTTTCGGATACGGTTTTTATTTTTTAGCCATTCTAAAAATAGCATTTATATATAACCAAAGATTCAATGGATACACAGATACCAATTTATTCATCGATTGATCGAATTCAGCCCAATTGAGCCAATTTTGTTTAAGTCTGCGGTCATGACGAAAAATCGCTTTTTGCTCGGACCAAAGCTTATATATGAGTAGGATATATTCCGTTTCATGCTGCTTTTACGACGCGATCACGTAACACTATTTGCACTGAAGGATGATTGAATTTTACAGAAAAGCGTAGGCTTTTGTGGATTTGCTCGACGATCAAATTCTCTTTGTGCGTTCTAGCATTGCGCCGATCAATGCGGGGGTGTTTTAGGGGTTGCACTCGCAAAATTGTGGTCTCTAAAGTCGTCTACTTTTTTACCATCCCGCAAATTCAATTTTTTTGCTGCTTTACAGCGGTGACCACAAAACAACCTTAACTTTCGTTTTTTAACCTTTATAAAAATAAATCAAGATGGTGGACGTTTATAAAAAAATAAACGACCGCCTTCTTTTGGTCTTAAATGAAAACTCAATTGTATACAATATGAAATTTCGTTTTTGAAGATTATTAATTCGTAATCCTTAAGGATGAAAATACGAAAATTACGTTTGAAAAATAAAATTCAGATTAAAAATTAAGAATTCAATTAAATTCGTAAAAAAAACCATTAACGTATAAAAAAAGCTGAACATACCATAACATTCAGAATATTTGATTTGCCCATAAGATTAAGTTTTTTTTTGTTAGCTTAAAATTAATAATTTTTCTTTAACAACAGCAAATCTCTCTTTTTTCGCACTTTTTCTCTCATTAACTATAAATTCTAGGATACAAAAGAGTGTGCAGGAACGATCGCTCAGAAAAAAAAGTAAAATGGCAATAACGGATTTTTATAAGCACGCCCAATTATTCGTTTTTTTCCTGCGGTGTTTGCGAGTTTTATTACATAGCTTAATTGGGTTTCT
The DNA here is from genome assembly GCA_963989365.1 of Rhimphoctona megacephalus. NCBI lineage: Eukaryota > Metazoa > Arthropoda > Insecta > Hymenoptera > Ichneumonidae > Rhimphoctona > Rhimphoctona megacephalus. The sequence continues at coordinate 12,643,456 of OZ022420.1, read as the reverse complement.
CTCGCACGTGTTGTCTAAAAAATCGGTATAATCAACAACCATGCGAGAAAAAACTAATGAACAATGTTTCCGATCGTTTTTCGATCGATTCCTCGTGATCACTTTCGTGCTTCACTTACGAAATATTTTACATCAACTGGATCTCTAGTTTTAGAATCGCTAAAATCTAAAAAATAATATCTTAATTATAGTGTAACTTAAAATGAATTTCGGTGATTTTTTTAATAATGTAAATCTTTTTTGTTTGCATAGTAAAAAAAGAAATTGTACTGCCCAAAAATTATATTTTTCAACAGGATAAGAAAATAAATTAGAAATCAATACATTCGAAGAATTGAAAAGGAAAGGAGGTACAGTTTCGAAACTAGCAGACGAGAGGCGTAACTCAAGTTTGGTGAAAAAGTGCCCTCAAAAGTTTTTAAGATAGAAAGAGAGACTTGGTTGTCATGAGGCTTCCCATACGAGTTTAAGCGAAATGCTTCATGTGTATAAAACATATCCCAAGAGACAATGAAAACTGATAGACAGAATGTGAAGAGTTTGCTCTACTCAGCCACTGGCAAATGAGCCCTTAAGTATAAACTACCTTTGCCTCCCCATCAAGGCTTGAAAGATGAGTTTGAAACAACGTCCTCTCGAACTACTCATCACTCAACGTCTCATCGTGGGTATAGAAAAAATGTGAAATATACGAGCACACTGAAATGAAGGATATACTGTATTCATGTGGAAGCTCTACATCCCTCACTCTACTGCATATGCTTATTCGTATAGATGTATGTATTTTTATTATTGACGTGATCGTCTCTATATAAATAGCTTGAAAAATTCTCTCCAATTATCAATTTATTGATTTATTGAGAGACTATCTCGAAACTCGAAATTCTTTCTCTATCCTTTTATCTTTCTCTCCTCCCTTTTCTTTCATTCTTTTTTTATTTATGAATTACTTGTACATATATACTGTACATACTGCATAAAAATGAAGGAAATACATGTTTTTATATAAAAACGTGTTTCAAACAAGCCATAAACAATTTTTCAAATTCGACCGCCCCCTCCCAACCAGAAGTGAGAAAAAGAAATAACAAAATACGAAAAATAGAAAGAAAATTGAAATACATACGAAAACGTCGCGATTCTCAAAGGGTCAGTGCGTTTCGGTACGTCACGTTTTAGTCTACCGCCAATACTGTCGCGTTTCTTTATTGGCATGTCTACGTATAGGCATCATGTAATGCCAAAAATCTTGTATGCTTATTATATTTAATGTTAACATGTATATAAGAACGCAGCGTATTGCGATATACATTTTTTCGAGACCCGTCGCGTCTCCATTCCCTGTGATATGCGTGCCGATTTAGAACTCAGCACGCTGTATCTCATTAACTATTCATTTTACAAAAAAAAAGTTTTCAATAAATTTTGTAGAGAATTTCATGCTCTACAAGTTTGATTACTACTATTTTTTTGTATCTCCAACAATTATCAAGATATTTAACAAAAACAACAATTGGAACTGTTTAACTGACTATATCTCGAAAAATATTAACTATAGAAAAAAAAAGTTTTCAATAAAAGTTATAGAAAATATAATTTTCTATAAAAAAAGTTCTTATCATTTTTATCGTACGATGTACTTTTCATGAGATATTTGCAAAAACGCATTTTTCAAGATGGTAGCTAACGCTCACCCCCCCCCCCCCCCTCCCCCAAGACGAAAACTTGGATTTATATTTGAGGGCCACCCACTAACATATTGCAATTGAAAAATCCATTATCAGGATTTTTTGTTTTGCAAAAGTCCCTGTATCTTGGACTATTCCCTCACGTCTCTACTGCTCGCGTAAAGCTGTGAAACTCAAAAGGTGTCATTCGCGTATTTCGTAAAAGGACCATAAAGCTTCTTCATCACCATCGCGACGCCTTTTTCACTCGATGAATGTAGACCTTCCTGTGTCATGAGCTGTTATAAAGGTTAAGAAAAACTGCCACGAAGACGAATGGATCCTGTTCGCCTGATCCACATCTTGTGCTATAAAACAATGCGAGAAAACAAATGGTCTTTGCCGGATGTATATTTATTACGCGGTAGAAAAGGACTGAGACACGGTACTCAAAGAAGAGAGAAAAGGAAACCGAAACTTCGTCTACCTCGGTGAGGATCAATAAAGTGAAAAGTGGACGAAAAAATAATAATCATGAGTACATGTATAGCTATATATGTTTATACGAACATGGGCTACACAATTCCACGGCATCATACTGCGGCTGACTACACGCGGACTTTTACCACTGCCGCATACTTCTTACTTCCCAGCACGGTTTCCACTTTGTATTTTACTTTTATACAAAAAACACCACAAGACGAAAGTACTGGGAAGGACCATTTTATTTCATGGAAATACCTTTGCGCAAATATTACTGCATTTTTTTGGAATTTGTTTTTTAATCTTTTGGCGTCAACTTTAATTAAAAAAGGCCTCCGTTTAAAAAGTGTCAGAATGCTTCAATGCATCAAATATTCCACCGAAAAAAAAAGTATCGGATTTGAAACTATAGAAATTCTCTCGATAACCGAAATAATGAAATATTTTTGGAGTTCACAGGATGAAAAATCGTATTACTAATGTCACTGGACTGGTTTACCTTTCCCTTTCTTACGAGGGAGAAGAGAATCTACAAAATCATATGCCTCGATATTTGAATATTGAACGGTGTTCCAATATCAAAACATTTCAATGCAAACATTTCATAACATAAGATATTGTCATTAGAATAAAAATAAAAATAAAAAATGGCATTCCCTTAATTTATGCTTTGTTTATGCGATGAATTTATAAGTGTTATGATTATATTGCCATAAATCTTGCATAAATTTTTGCCCTATGTTCTTCTTTGGCACAAGCAATGTGTACAAAAAAACCAGAAGATATTTCCGATCAGCGGCGTGGAAGAATTCCTGCATTTTTTTTATCGTGGAGAACGTCAAAAACGACGAGATGTGGAAATATTCAATTATCAAACCGAATGTGGTGGGCGCTCGCCACACTTCGACGATAACAGCAGCAGCATACTTTATGGGGACGATGGAACTCACTCGATATTTTTTTTTCTTTCGCTCCTCTCCGCACCGTGAATTTTATAACATATTTTTTGAATTTATAATATCGAGATACCTGATAGTCGCTTGTCGAGAAGTAATACAGAATACTAAATAAAAAATGACAATAAAAATAGAACAAAAATAAATTCAATAAAATGTAGCATAATTTTTTAAATCTTTGTCTTGCATATGCTAAAATATTTGTTGCCTCTTTCCACAAATTTACTATGTTTTGTTATGGAAATAAAACGATGTTCTAAAAGTGGACTTTATTTATATCAAGTTAATTTTGAATTTTATACAAATACTCTACAATTTAAATTAGACCAACTAACTGAGGTTGAGCATCCGGAAAAAAATTATATTTGAATTAAATTCTGGAAGTAAATGGATTTTACCGATAGTAAATTAATAAAAAATTTGGAACTTTTGAGAACCTCAAGCTACTGCGGATTTTTACGTTAGTTTCGGCAGTGATCTCCATGGTTTGTACCTAAGGCTGTTTTTGAAAAATTCAGTCGAACAAAATTCGTGGTAAAGTTTCAACCAACTTTTTTTTTCAATAGATATGACACAGCAATTTGTAATCTGATGATTACAAAATAATAGTACAGGATATTTCGCTTGATACCGTGATATTACGTAGTATTTTTGAATAAAGTACACATCGTGACAGTTTCAGAACGATGTCGTTTTCACAAAGAAATTCCGATCCATGATGTTTGCAGAAATCTCTCGCGGTACAGCCATGAAATACGGACGTTACAGTTCACGAGCGACACGTTGGAAGACCAATAAAATTTTAGCATCCCACTGAATGGAATACGAGAATCCGAGATGGATCGTCGATCGCCACGAGGCTTGAGCTAGTGTTATATCGGTCATATGTACCCCGATACATTCGCTGTTACAACCGTTTCAATTTCCTTGGCGTACGTTATTTCCGTGTTAGAAATAAAATGCGAAATTCTACCACCATAAAACAACCAGAGATAAAATTCCAGATAGAAAGGCAATTTCAGCTGAAGAACTGGACATAAACTAGTTTCTTAAAAGCAATATTCAATGTACTGGGTCAAGAGGCCAATTTCCTATTAAAAAATCCTGGATAATTTATTATCTGAATTAAATATATACACTAACTTTAAAAAGTAAGAGCTAAAAAAAATCAAAGTTTAAAAAATATCTCTCATGAAGTTTTTTTCAGCTCGTCAAATTTGAATTCAAATAAAAAATATGCCACGAGTACTTGAACAATTGACAACACGCTGATAAAACATTTAATTTGTACACAGTGATTTAAAAATATGGAAAGCTTATCATTTGAAGATAACAAAGCTTTTCGTAACTTTTTGTCAACTAATTTTTCAGTGACCGCCCAAAATAAGCGTGTTAAAATTAACCGGTGTAAAACCGTCTCGAAAAAATAACCGGTGCTTAAAATAACTTTAACAAAAATAACCGATCATGACAATAAACGTGACACAATAATCTTCTTATTCCTAATTGTTCTTCAAGAAATGTGTATATGGGGAATATCTTCATATTTTGATTCGAAATATCGACTGCCGATAAATATGATAGAGATATGTTAGATTTTGATTACCCGATTCCAAATACCTGATTATACTATCGACTACTGACAAAGTTATATATATATATATATATATATATATATATATATATATATATATATATATATATTGTGACGTTAAAATTTTTAACGTCCCTTAAATGGTTGACTCTCGCTCCTCCTACTCAGCGTTCCGGCCACGATACAGCTTCGCAGGGTCTATTTGCGGCAAAAGAATTGTTATTTTAGAAAATTGATTGCGTCCCGAACATATTTTTTTTCTATATTCTTGAATGCGAGAATTGTCGGAGGGAGGAGAGCAGCCGCATGGAAGTCAGAGCGAGGGAGAGAGAGAGAGAAGGAAGATTTAAAGGTTCATCTTCGGCGTACTTCGAGTGGAGCTCGTACGCATTATTGGGGACTCACACGCACACAACATCTACACACTCATTCGTCAACGTCTCGATTTCGAACAATCTGGAATCTTCGAGAACATTATCATCGCTAAACGACGCTATTGGTCATCGTCGTTTTCCCATTGTTACTTCAGGGGAGTCGCAATATTGGGTGACGTCGAACCCTGGTTCTGATAATCGAGGATAATCTCGTTAAAATATTTATTGTAATCTTCCTCATATCTTTCTCTTATTATTTGTCATCGTTACGAACTTATTATTTGGGCTAGGGGTTGTTTAAAGTAACTAATAACTAAATAATTATTCCCGGTAAAAATTCGGGGCCCCGTCTAACGCCCGTGATTAATTGGCTTGTCACGCGCCTGTGACACCTCTTTGCGAATATTCGAGAGAAAGAGGGGAAAAGGGGAGTGAGAGTGTCGTGTGTGACTCTCGATTTCGTTAGATTTTCGGTGAGCGTTGAGCAGGACGCACGTGTGTAAGGAAACGGTAATTAATCTTTTATCTCTCTCCTTCTCGCTGTCCGACTCGGTCGGTGAATATTAAGAATAATCTCCCGTCAATTTAACTCTGAAAGTTAAAATTGGAAAAGTGTTCGATTCTGCTGGATGCAAATAGAATTCGGTCGCGGCGGCATCTTCGCCTGTTGCTTTATCATCCATCTTTTCTTTTTTGTTTTTATTGCCTTGTGTTCGAAGTGATCGCGAAGTAGCTTACGATAGAAATCCACGCAATAAGAATAGTTTCGTGGCCGAGACCGGAAATCTCCCGATATTTTGTGTAATTAAATCGTTACCGTCTTAAATTTTGTCCCGTGCTGTACGTGAGGATATTCGTGAGGAAAGAAGAGTGAGAGAAAGGATGATCAAAGAGTGAGTGGGACCGGGAAAGAATAATCGTGGTACAATAATAAAATAGTCCGGCCGAATCACCGATTATCGGGTATTCGGTAAATTAGTGAATATTTGTCCATCTTTATTGCGTCATTTAATTTATTTAACCATCTTTTTATTTCTTTCCGTGAGTAGTTCCACGGTTAGAATAACGGGCTCGTAATAGATTGTATGTGTGTGTAGAATCCCGGTCGCGAGAGTGAGAGCAAAGAGTGTGTGAGTTCACGAATATTTTCCCGTCTGGCTTTTTCTTTTCGCGAATATAATTTTTTTTTTGTATTCACTTTGATAATTAATAAGTAACATTCCGGTTGTTTAAATGGTTAAGATTTCTCGCGTGTGAATAAGATACATTTTATAAAACAGAAAAGTGGCTTAAGATTTATTAATAAATAATCCCTATTCGTTATTAAGAGTGCTCAATTTTTCTTTGTTGCTTGACCTCGCCCATTCCGCTGTTGCAAAGCCGGCCAACCGCCTATATCTTTCTCTCTCTTGTATTAAGTCGCTTTAGCGGCTGGCGCCCAAATAAAATAATAAATTAATACAAGCGGGAGGAACGGGCTTTTGTGGCGTTGCGATTTTCCGTCACAATATATATGGGGCATTCCATATCAAATTGACCTATCAAATGAGTTTGCATCTGCGATTTCGCTACAATTGGAATATGTTTTAGTGCTTATTGAAAGACATTTCTGTGATTTTTTTCGATTTTTTTCGGCCAATAGCTTCGGAGATATCGATTTTTTGAAAATTTGACGATTTTTTTTTCAAATGCCCATAACTTTTTGAAAAATTCATCAATTTTGGTTTTTTTTTTTTAAATTATTCGTTTTCAAACGTAGTTTATAGAAAAGAAACGAATCAATTTCTTCGCTCCAGTCATCTACAGTTTTTTTTCAATTTTGTGTTGAAATCGCGTTTTTGAAGATGTGTGGGTCCTTCGATTTTTTTTTTTTAATTCTCAAAAAAACTTGACAGAATTTGAAAATTTTTAAGCCTAGTCCCATCGTGGGCCAAGTATTTTTACTATATTTTTTCGATTTTTGAAATTTTTTTTTTTTTTCATTGAAAACAATGAAAAAAAAAAAAATTCACACACATAATTACTTGTTAGGTAATATTTTTATTGTGAATATTTATTCACTCTTTCTGTCGTTTAAACAATTTAGCTACTTTTCCTTGATCGAATGAAATCGCGTTTTTGAGAATGTGTGGCTCCTTCGATTTTTTTTTCATTCTCAAAAAAACTTGACAGAATTTGAAAATTTTCAAGCCTAGTCCCATCGTGGGCCAAGTATTTTTACTATTTTTGAATTTTTTCGTTATATGTCGCATGACAAAAAATTACACTTCGTTCATCAATCAATATTTAAAAATACAGTATTTTTCATTTTTGTTATCATTCTTATAATAAATATTTGGTATTTTGATTTTTAATGCTAACGAACGAATTTTACAGTCGTACTCTTGCTACCTTGCATCTTGCATCACAACAGCGCCGTCAGGCGGCGTGGCAATCGCCTTTTTCGCTACTGGTAAAACCTAACTTTACCTAAAAAAAACTGCTGTGTTTTTCACAACATTATCAACTGGTCTTCGCGCTTTTCGTCTAGCCTGCACGGGTGGCAAAAATATTTATTATTGATTTTGTTGTAGGCAAAATTTTTGTACCATGGAAACTTCGAGAAAATACTTTTCTTGTTGTAATCCATTTCAATTGAAAAATCACAATATCACGAAAGGATTGAGGTTAGCCACAGAAAACATGCAGAAAAAACACAGTTTCCTCCGTTCCGACTATTTGTGTTCGAACTGTAGAAAGCAATTCAATCTTATACATGCAAAAGATTCGACTGACAATGATGCTGGTGATGGTATGGACGTCGACGATGATGATGAGAATCAAGCTATTTCCGAATCTCCCATAAGAGGTAAACCATGAGGTTTTTTTTTGTTTTTTTTTTAATCTTTAAATTGTCAAAAAATACCTTATACGGTTTTTTATCATCCGAATTTTCACGTTTCCTCTGTCTTAGAATCACAGCCGATGTCTAGTGAAGAAATTGAATCCCAACCTAGTAGTTCGTCACAAATAAGTTTGGCTTCGCAACTACCCGTTATTAACGATGCGTTGAAAATGTTGAACCAATCGCCAATACTGTCTTACAAAATAGACAATGAAACATACTTAAAAACAAAAATCACCGATACTGCTAGCAGCTTGTCAATCACATTAGGATTGGGGCAAGGTTTTGAAAGCCAATCCGACTCAGACGATTATTTGACAATGATTGAGGCTTTGAAATTGAAGTTTCATGACAAGGATACTAACAAATCTCAAAAAATTCAAATCCTCACTGTGTTACCCCCAAACTGGACCATTTATAAAATGTGTAAAGTAATGGGTTCGACAAAATATTTAGCTAAAGCTGCTAAAAGCCTGAGGGAAAAAAATGGAATATTGTCATTGCGCGATCCAAAGCTAGGTAAAAATAAAAGTTTACTCTTTTTTAATATTATTTTATTATTTGTAATTTTACTCATTCTACAACCCTTTTGATTAGGCTGTCGTTTATCTGAAGATATTAAGTTGAAGGTATCAGAGTTTTATGTTGATGATGAAATGAGCATGATGATGCCTGGTATGAAAGATTTCGTTTCCGTACGAAATGAAAATGGCGAACGTGAGCACATTCAAAAAAGGCTTATTCTTTCAAATCTCAAAGAATTATATCAGCTTTTCAAACTGCGTTATCCGGATTATAAAATTGGCTTTTCAACATTTGCTTCGATGCGTCCAAAGCAATGTGTTCTTGCTGGGCCTGTCGGTACGCATACCGTGTGTGTTTGTTCAATGCACCAGAACATTAAGCTAATGATTATAGGTAAGCATACAAAAATTGGACTTTAACTGTTCATCTTTTTTTTTTTTTCTTTAAAAAAGTTACTATTATTGTTTTTAATCGATTTCAGGTTGTAACTTGGGCAAATTATCGAAAAACCTTGCGAAACCGTTAGTAGATTATCATGACTGTTTCGAAATCGTTATATGCGAAAATCCTTCGACAAACTGCTATTATGGCGAATGTGCAAATTATCCGGGAATTGATAAACTCGAAGATGTATTAGTGAATCTGCTTGACAACAACTATGTTGATGATATAACCTACAAGCACTGGGTTGCTCATCCTAGAACGAGTCTTGAAACTTTTACAAAAAGTTCATTTGACTTTGTAGAAGATTTTTGTTCTCAGATGATTAATCTTTTGCCTCATGCTTTCATTGCTAAAGAACAAGCAAAATTTCTAAGATACAAAAAAGAATCATTAGAAGTCGATGATTTTATTGTGATATGTGATTTTGCCGAAAATTACGCATTTGTAATTCAAGATGCAGCGCCTGGATTCCATTGGAACAATAAACAGGCGACTATATTTCCAGTGGTGATATATTTCAAGACAGATGACGAATTATGTCACAGAAGTATAGTAATAATATCTGACTGCACTTCTCATGATGCTGATGCAGTTCACGTATTCATTAAAATTGTTATCGAATACATCAAAACTATATCGAAAAGTGCAAAGAAAATTTGCTACTTTTCAGATGGCGCGCCACAGCAATTCAAGAACATTAAAAATTTTGTGAATCTTTATTACCACGAAAAAGATTTTGGTGTAGATGCTGAATGGCACTTTTTTGCCACAGCACATGGAAAAGGTCCTTGCGATGGCGTTGGCGGCACAATTAAAAGATTAGCATCACGAGCAAGCTTACAATTACCATATGATCGACAGATCACGACACCTCAAGAGCTGTATGAATGGGCTGCACATCCTAACAATTTACCGTCTATTGAAATAAGATATTCATCAAATATTGATTATGAAAAAAACAAAAATACTCTGCAATCTCGATATATTCGAGCAAAACCAGTGACGGGTACTCAAAAATTGCATTGTGTAGTTCCAAATAAAGATGAATCAATTACAGTTAAGCAATTTTCCTTATCCGATCAAGGAAAAGTAGTTAAATTGTTTAAACGACAGAAAGAGTGAATCACAATAAACACAGAATACACAATAAAATTATTACCTAACAAGTACTTGTCATTGTGTGCAAATTTTTTTTTTTTCATTGTTTTCAATGAAAAATTTATTATAGAACTTATGTTTCTTAGAATAGTTGTTAAAGTCCTTTCGGAATGATATTCCTAGAATTTTCAAAAATCTTTCGAGAAAAAAAAAAAATTTCAATAATCGAAAAAATATAGTAATAATACTTGGCCCACGATGGGACTAGGCTTAACAATTTTCAAATTCTGTCAAGTTTTTTTGAGAATAAAAAAAAAAAAATCGAAGGACCCACACATCTTCAAAAACGCGATTTCAACACAAAATTGAAAAAAAACTGTAGATGACTGAAGCGAAGAAATTAATTCGTTTCTTTTCTATAAACTACGTTTGAAAACGAATAATTTAAAAAAAAAAAACCAAAATTGATGAATTTTTCAAAAAGTTATGGGCATTTGAAAAAAAAATCGTCAAATTTTCAAAAAATCGATATCTCCGAAGCTATTGGCCGAAAAAAATCGAAAAAAATCACAGAAATGTCTTTCAATATGTACTAAAACATATCCCAATTGTAGCGAAATCGCAGATGCAAACTCATTTGATAGGTCAATTTGGTATAGAATGCCCCATATATATTAGGGTGTACCGAAAAAAATCGATATTTTTTTTTCGGGCTCCACAATCAAGTTTCTTTATATTATGCCAAAAGACAAAGCTAGCCAAAAGAAAAGCTCGAAATAAAATTATTTGGGCCGGCGCACCGTATGCTTTGATTTCCCATAAGAATAACTCGTAAAAAAAATCCTCTGGTGGATATTGTTTCACATCGCCTGAAAAAAAATCTCACGAATATGCCGATAACATATTTTTATAGAGAACAAAATTTTCTACAAAAAAGTCCTTAGAGCCAAATAGCTCAGATCAACCGTTCAATAGTTATAACTGTTTGAAAACGAACCTATATATAAATTTGCATTCGATATATTCCAAGTTGAATCATTCATTTTACAAAAAAACTTTCGAGGAATATTCTGCAAGAAATTTTTTCCTCGATCAGATAATTCAACGGCATTATCCTGAAATGATCTCAGTTATCTTTTTCTCTTTGAACATTTTTTTAAATTAGTGTATCGTGAATCAGTATCGAACATAAAAAATTAAATAAACTTTTAATAGTCACACCTGTTATATACTTCGTTTAAAACTCAATTTTGTTTCTTTTCCTCACATCACAATAATTTTGACTAGATTTTAGCAAAACTTGATAACAAAAAAACTTCGAATTATAAATTTTTCGCTGCAAATCGGCAATGGCTGGTCATTCCCGTTCGTCGCGTGAAACTGAAACTCGTAATGTTTCGGTACGAGTTACAACGAACTACCGATAGGTGACACAGTACAGCGCGCCTTTTACGTAACCTTTCAATGCTACGTACTACGCAACGAAATAGAAGCTTCACATAAACGTGTATGTGAAGGAATAAATGAGTAAACAAATAAGTTGATGAATAAATTTATTATTTTCGCATTAAGGTAATTTATTTCTTGTTATTCCAATTTTGGAAACTTTAGTTTGCCATCATTATAAAATCAAATCACAACGGTTCGGGTTTCAGTTGAAGACGAAAAAACATTCTAATGATATACAGTGTAAACAAAACTTTACTTCAACAAACAATAAAAACTATCATTTTCCCAAAATATGTCTTAAAATGCATGTAAGTATTGAACTAGTTATTTGAAGATAATGCCGTTGAATTATCTGATCAATGAAAAAAATCCTCGCAGAATATTCTTCGAAAGTTTTTTTGTAAAATGAATAATTCAACTTAGATTATATCGAATGCAAATTTGTATACAGGTCAGGGTTGCAAATAATGCATTATTTTTTTTAATGCATTATCATTTTCATTAACCATTAAAATTAAATGGTTAGTGGAAAATATTTCTATTAACCATTAAAATTAAATGGCTAATGAAAAATATTTCCATTAACCATTTATTTAAATGGTTATAATGGAAATTATTTCCAATAACGATTAAAATTAAATGGTTAATAGAAAATATTTCCATTGACCATTAAAATTAAATGGTTAATGGAAACTATTTCCATCAACCATTTAAATTAAATGATTAATGGAAATATTTTCTATTAACCATTTAATTTTAATCGTTATTGGAAATAATTTCCATTATAACCATTTAAATAAATGGTTAATGGAAATATTTTCCATTAATCATTTAATTAAATGGTTAATGGAAATATTTTCCATTAACTATTTAATTAAAATTAAATAATAGTAATGGAGGTTTCCTCGGTTACTGGTACCGGCAGTAGTTTCGGCTTGGGTCAAAATGACCCAATGGTAGTAATCGAGGCTCACTCGATTACCAGAAGCAGTACCAGTTTTCATCTGGGTCGAAATGACCCTATGGTAATAACCGAGATTTTCTTGGTTACAAATACCGCGAGCGGTTTTGGTCTGGGTCAAACTGACCCAATGGTAATAACCGATGATTTCTCGTTAACTAGTAGCGGGAATGGTTTGATTCTGGGTCAAAATGACCCGATGGTAGTAACCGTGGTTTTCTCGGTTACTAGTAGCGGGAACGGTTTTATTCTGGGTCAAAATGACCCAATGGCAGTAACCGTGGTTTTCTCTGTTACTAGTAGCGGGAACGGTTTTATTCTGGGTAAAAACGACCCAATGGCAGTATGTGGTTTTCTCGGTTACTAGTCGCGGGAGTGGTTTTAGTCTGGGTCGAAATAACACAATGATAGTAATCGAAATTTTCTCGGTTACTAGTAGCGGGAACGGTTTTATTCTGGGTCAAAAAGACCCAATGGTAGTAACGGAGCTTTTTTCGGTTACTAGTAGCGGGAGCCGTGTTACGCTGGGTCAAAATGACCCTGTGGTAGTAACTGAAGTTTTCTCGGTTATAAGTAGCGAGAGCAGTTTTGGTCTGGGTCAAAATGACCCAAAGGTAGTAACCGAGGTTTTCTCGGTTACTAATAGCGGGAACGGTTTTATTCTGGGTCAAAATGGCCCAATGGCGGTAACCATGGTTTTCTCGGTTACTAGTAGCGGGAGTGGTTTTAGTTTGGGTCAAAATCACTCAGTGGTAGTAATCGAGGTTTTCTCTATTACTAGTGGCGGGGATGGTTTTGGTCTGGTTCAAGTAGACCCAGTGCGTAAATTTTTATTGTCCTTTTACGTACTTGAAAAAATGCTCTCATCACGGTAATTGTGACGAATAATAAGGGGGGAAAAACTATTGGAGTATTATATACACGTTATTATCTCACTTTTCTAATGACTAGGTGTTCTCTTCGACTACATATCTATGAGAATTCATCCCGCACTTATATGAACTTCTATATATGTACGCAAAACGATTTTGATGCGTAGTGCTATGCTCGTACAATTTATGTCTAAATCATAGAGTCGGTCTAGGTACTTAACACAGAACATAATCAATTTCTTCCGTTGCTTTGTCTACCCTGTATCCGTCTCAATTTTTTTCGTCGACTACACCGCGGGCCGAGGGCAGTTGAGTGATTCGAACCCGAGGGAAAGGAGGAATTGAAAATCAAGAAAAGATAACGATTAAATTTTAAAAAAGGTGCGAAGGCGGGCCATTGAGTTAGGGCCAAGGTACGCAAAAGAGCAACGAGAGAGAGAGAGAGAGAGAAAGAGAGAGAGAGAGAGAGAGAGAGTTTTTCTTGAGTTTGACGTAAAAAATATTCTTTATTCTGTGAAATAGTAGTAAAATATTTTAAATGCACTGGTCCAGTCGCGGGTTTTTTTCCACCGAACTATTTTTGAGGTGATTTTACGTAACTAAGAAAACCTTGGTTATTACCGTTGGGTTATTTCAACCCAGAATAAAACCGCTTCTGCTACTAGTAACCGAGAAAACCTCGGTTGTTACCATTGGGTCATTTAGACCCAGAATAAATCCGCTTGTGCTACTAGTAACCGAAAAACCCTCGATTACTATCATTGGTTCATTTTGACCAGAACAAAAACACTGCCGCCACTAGTAATCGAGAAAATCACGGTTTCTACCATTGGATAATTTCGACGCAGAATAGAACCGTTCCCACTACTAGTAACCGAAAAAACTTCGGTTACTACAATTGGGTTATTTTGACCCAGAATAAAACCGTTCTCGCTACTAGTAACCGAGAAAACCACGGTTACCGCCATTGGGTCATTTTGACCCAGAATAAAACCGTTCCCGCTACTAGTAACCGAGAAAACCACGGTTACTACCATTGGGTCATTTTGATCCAGAATAAAACCGTTCCCGCTTTTAGTAACCGAGAAAACCTCGGTTACTACCATTGGGTCTTTTTGACCCAAGAATAAAACCGTTCCCGCTACTAGTAACTAGTACTACTACCATTGCGTCATTTTGACCCAATCTAAAACCACTCCCGCCACTACCCAGATAGAAATTCGTGCAGTCGGCATTAAGAATACTGTGGCGTGCAGTCACCGTGCCGTCACTGTGCCACAAATCGTCTATCAGGGTAGTAACCGAAAAACCCACGGTTACTACCATCGGGTCATTTTGACCCAGAATAAAATCATTCCCGCTACTAGTAAACGAGAAAACCTCGGTTACTACTATTGGGTTATTTTCACCCAGAATAAAACGGTTTCCACTACTAGTAACCGAGAAAAGCACGGTTAACACCATTGGGTCATTTTGACTTAGAATAAAACCGTTCCCGCTACTTGTAATCGAGAAAACCACGGATACTGCCGTTGGGTCATTTTGACCCAGAATAAAACCATTCCCACTACTAGTAAACGAGAAAACCTCGTTTATTACCATTGGGTCATTTTGATCCAGAATAAAAACCGTTCCCGCTACTAGTAACCGAGAAAACCTCGATTATTACCATTGGGTTATTTTGACCCAGAATAAAACGGTTTCCACTACTAGTAACCGAGAAAACCACGATTAACACCATTGGGTCATTTTAACCCAGAACAAAATCGGTCCCATTAATAGTAATCAAGATGACTGTGTTTACTACCATGGGGTCATTTTAACCCAGAATAAAACCTCTCACGGTACTTGTAACCGAGAAAACCTCGGTTACTACCAGAGGGTCATTTTGACCCAGAACAAAACCTCTCACGCTACTTGTAACCGAGAAAACCTCGGTTACTACCATAGGGTTATTTTGACCCAGCCAAAACTGGTACTGCTACTGGTAACCGAGGAAACGTCGATTACTATTATTTAATTTTGATGGTTAATGGAAAATATTTCCATTGGCCATTAAAATTAAATGATTAATGGAAAATATTTCCATTGACTATTAAAATTAAATGGTTAATGGAAAATATTTCCATTGACGATTAAAATTAAATGATTAATGGAAAATATTTCCATTGACCATTAAAATTAAATGGTTAATGGAAAATATTTCCATTGACCATTAAAATTAAATGATTAATAGAAAATGTTTCCCTTGACCATTAAAATTAAATGGTTAATGGAAAATATTTTCATTAAAAATTTCGCAACCTTGACACAGGTTCGTTTTCAAACAGTTATAACTATTGAACGGTTGATGTGAGCTATTTGGCTCTAAGGACTTTTTCTGTAGGGAATTTTGTTCTCTACAAAAATATGTGAGCGACGGTAACAGGAAAATTGATCCAACGAAAATTCGCTCTGGACAATTCGCCCCCGGAAAATTCGTCTCCGGAAAATTCACCCACCGGAAAATTCGCCCGACGGAAAATTCGCCCGCGGAAAATTCACCCACGGAAAATTCACCCGATGAAAAATTCGCCCGCGGAAAATTCACCCACGGAAAACTTGCTCTTGTTGATTTAATGTTTCATATTAATAATAATAATAAATAAGCCAGTGATTCATGCTCCGGCACGTGTAGGGAAAAGATATGTACCAAAAATTATAATTCTAAAATATATTTCATTTTCTTATCTTGAATGCTTTTACTCTCGAATGTATACTCACCGCCTTTTTTCCTAATGCACTCTGTATCGCATTGGAAATGCGAGAGCCAAGGGGAATTGTGGAAAACACGACTGATTTAGGTGCCACCCTACTATTTTCACATGTCCAACTATTGAAACAACAACCCAAAGATGACCCGAACCCATCCTACTATTTCCGCATGTGCAACTATTCAAACAACAACCCAAAGATGACCCGAACCCACCCTACTATTTCCACATGTCCAACTATTCAAACAACAACCCAAAGATGACCCAAACCCACCCTACTATTTCCACATGTCCAACTATTGAAACAACAACCCAAAGATGACCCGAACCCACCCTGCTATTTCCACAAGCCCAACTATTCAAACAACAACCCAAAGATGACCCGAACCCACCCTACTGTTTCCACATGCCCAACTATTCAAACAACAACCCAAAGATGACCCGAACCCACCCTACTATTTCCATATGTGCTACAAACCCACCCTACTATTTCTACACGTCCAACGATTCCACGTACACATCCCGACATGCTACAAATTCCAGATAAGAAAATAAAAGAAATTTTAGATTTATAATTTGTGGTATATATCTTTTCCCTACATGTGCCGGAGCATGTATCAGTGGCTGTGAAACAAGCAAGCAAGAGCAAGTTTTTCGGGGACGAATTTTCCTGGGGGCGAATTTTCCGTGGGTGAATTATCCGCGGATGAATTTTCCGTCGGGCGAATTTTCCGTGGGTGAATTTTCCGCGGGCGAATTTTCTGTCGGGCGAATTTTCCGGTGGGCGAATTTTCCGGGGACGAATTTTCCGGAGGCGCATTTTCCGGGACGAATTTTCCTTGGATCAATTTTCCTAGATCCGTTAGCGACATATCCGTGAGATTTTTTTTTCAGGCGATGTGAAACAATATCTACCAGAAGATATTTTTTATGTGTTATTCTTATGGGAAATCAAAGCATGCGGTGCGCCTGCCCAAATAATTTTATTTCAAGCTTTCCTTTTGGCTAGCTTTGTCTTTTGACATAATATAAAGAAAATTGCTTGTGGAGCCCGAAAAAAAAATATCGTTTTTTTCGGTACACCCTAATATATATATATATATTTATATATATATATATATTTATATATATATATCTTTATTGATAATTGTATAGATCTCACGAAAGGTGTCTCTATTATGTGATTAACGGGACAGACCTAGTTGGAACGTCAAAAAAAAGGCCTTTTTTCCGATTTTTTTTTGGTCAAACGATAAAATAATTCACAACAAAAGTTCTTCCGTTTAAAAGATACATATGTAATGTATATGTTGCAATTTTTTCAACGCAATTCATATCGAAATAAGCTGGTGACCGTCAATTGCCGAGGACGCTGCAAAAAAAAACACGGTTTGCGGTGATCAAGCTCACGCTGCAACGGCTCATCTGAAACAAAAAAAACGGAGGGGATTTTTAGTTAATGATATAATGCTCCAGTTGAACGAAGGGTTTTGAAAAATTTCCATTTTTCACAAAATGGCGGCCGTTAAAAGTCAAAAGTGTTTTTTTGACCAAAATATCAGTTCCATTTTTTGCTATTAAAAATAAAAATAATTATCCAAAAAAAAAATCCTTCGTTCATATGGAGGACTACCATGTATAGAAGAAGTGATATAAATTTCAACCCGATCGGTAAAGCCGTTCTCGAGCTACAGTGATCACCGACTTCAAAAACATGGTTTCGAGAAAAACGCATTTAAAGTTTTGAGTACGGTTTGCATGGCTCAGACACGACGTGCTACAAAGTCTTGTATTTCGGCGAATAATGGTCCGATTTACATTTACCTGGGCGGAAAATGTTCGTAAGAGATTCTACTTTTTGAAAATGAAATAAAAAAAAAATCGATTTTTCGAAAATTCTAACTAGGTCTGTCCCGTTAAGATCGATGGAAATGATCTGTATCTGATCAGTGTTAGTGATTTGTATTTCCAGTAATCTTGTTGCCCGTCCAATTATTATAATAGGTCTCAAGTTTATTTTGAACCAAAAAGGAAAATCCCAAATTGTTTATAATGTGTGAACTATTTAAAATCTAGTTAATATAAATTGAATTAGACACATAAAAAATCTAAAAAGGCTTATTTACAGAGTTCATTCTTAGTGTTGTGTTTGTGTTCGTTTGTTCCAACACCCTCTTCGGTTTGAATTAGGTAAAAACAAAAACCATATCTTGGAATCTAACAATGTCCTGGAAAGCACCCTCCTATGAATAAAATTATCCTAGAATATACCGTCTGACCTAAATATATATATATTTATGGGGCATTCCACGCTAAATCGAACTACGTCAGACTCTTCCATTCTATGATTTGGCTGAAAACTTTGTGTTGTATGACCCATTGAAAGAAGCTCTCTTGATTTTTTTCAGATTTTTTCGTGAATCCACTTGTGAGAAATGATTTTTTATCACAACTTGATGTTTTTTTCTTCAAATCGAACTTTTTTCTTTCGAAAAGTTGGTTTTTTACCTTACCGTTGGGAAAAAAATACGAAAGCATGATTAATATTTGTATTCCACATTTTTTCTCAATTTAAAACAATTTAAAGCAAAAAAAACATTGGTTTTAAGATGTTTACTCTTTTTAATTTTTTTTTAATTCATAAAAAACTTTGGCCAATTATATGATGTTTGAGATCAGTCCCGTCGTGGGCAGATTTTTCCTTATATCTTTTTTCTTATTTTGAAAAAAAAATTTCATTTTTTTCCAGTCAATTTGAACCAAATCGCACTATTTTTTTTCATATTTTGTTTCACACCAACATTTATAATATAAAAAAAAGTCCTATTGGGTACGACTTAACTTAAAAAAAATGATAATTTTTTTGAAACTGAGAAAAGAAATATGAATAAATATCTTTCCATAATGGGACTGGTCTCAAAAATCATTTAATTGGTCAAGGTTTTTTGTGAATTTATTGAAATAAATCAAAAGTGTCCAACAACTTGAATTCAATGACTTTTTGCTTAAATATTGAAAAAAATATAGGTGACGGTTTTCAATGATTATTCCGTCAGTTTTTACAAGAGTCTGGTAAAAACCTACATTTCAGGAAAAAAAAATCGTTTTGATCCAAATTGACCGGAAAAAAAATTAATTTTTTTTCAAAATGAGAAAAATAGTATAATGAAAAATCTGCCCATGATGGAACTAGTCTCAAAAATTATTCAATTGGTCAAAATTTTCTTGTGAATTTGTGAAAAAAAATTAAAAAGGGTTAACATCTTAAAACCAATGTTTTTTGCTTTAAATTTCTTTAAATTGCGAAAAAATATGGAAGAAAAATATCAATCATTTTTCCGTATTTTTTTTCCAACGGTATGGTAAAAAAACCAACCTTTCTAATACAAAAAGTTTGATTTGCTTGATTTTTCAGAGAGTTACCGTCAATTGAAGAAAAAAACATCGAATTTTGAATAAAATATCATATCTCACAAGTGTATGGACAAAAAAATCTGAAAAAAATCAAGAGAGCTTCTTTCAATGGGTCATACAATACATAAAATTTTCAGCTAAATCAAAGAATGAAAGGGTCTGACGTAGGTCGATTTGGCGCGGAATGCCCCATATATATATGCTGGTTATTTTTTTTCGGTTATTTTGACTATGATTATTTTTTTTCGGTCATTTTGATCACGGTTATTTGTTTGGAGGTTATTTTTACTGCGGTTATTTTGAAAATGGTTATTTAGAGCCGCAACCAACTTTTCATTTAAATAAATGTAATTTACAGGATAGAAAGGGCGTAAAAAAGGAGAACGTGAAATAAAAATTCGTTGTATTCCAATGACGTATAGGCTTTAATATCAAAGCCAATACCAGTCCATTTAATAGCACGTACAGAAAATGATAAAATTGCGAATATACCTGTTTTCTGATTTACGACGAAAACACATGCTCGTTAAATTCCAAAAAAAAGTGTGTATAACTGATTATATCCAGTGAAGCAAAGGTTTGAAGTGATGAGTTTTTTTCAACTAATGCCTCCATTAGCGTTAATGAAAAACACATATTTTCGTAGCATCTCATTCATACAAGGGCAGAGAAACGACTGATGAACGAGAGGGCGTTGGAAGTTACGCGTTGGACTTTCGATGATCCAATGCGAAGCTTTTCCGAGCTTGCCAGAGGCGTTAATAAAAAACGAAGCGGAACTTGCGAAAAAAAATGTTGGGCTGTGAAGCGCGGATACCGAAGTTTTTAGCAAACCCCCTTCTCTTTTCGTTTATTTTTTTTTTCTTTTACACAGCCAACGAGTTTGGTGAAAAGATCTCTCGTTGTACATTCGTAGTTTATATAAAAGCAGCCGCGCAGAACTAGGATGTTGCACGCCAAACAAAAGACCTCATATTTTGTACTTTTTTTTTAATTTGTTACCACTAAAATAAGAATATAATGAAATATCGTGTACTGAAAACTGTCACAGAAATATCATTGACGAAACAAAAAATGTCCAATGAAAAGGTTTATTTTTCATGCAATGAAGGAGTTGACAAGGAGACAAAATTTTGCCAGTTAGAAACTTGCATACGCTGCTTCTTCATTATGTTATTGCAATCATATCACTCCCCAGCATGAGCGTAAATTTCTAATATGAGTTTAAAAAATGCCATCGTAATATAATATTATTCCAATTAATTTGTGGTTTTGTATGTTTACGTCATGAGCAAAACGCCGCTATTTTTTTTCTTTTATTAATAACTAAAAAATGGTTAATCATGCATTTCTGGAATTTTCATGAACATTTCTATGGTGTTTCGCAGAATGTATGCGCTTTGAATGATTTAACTCACGGTGTGATAAAAGTTCCGTAAGTTGATTATAAAATTTTTAGTTTTTTTGGCGCATGTCACGGAGGTTTAAAAATTGCGACAAGAAAAAAAACATTGCTGATGTGCTAATAAAAAAAATGATGCGATATTAATTTTTATAAAAACAATTTTTTACGCATGAATTGAAAGCAAACTGCATGTTTGTAAGTTTTGTCAAAAAATAATTTCGCCAGCCATCCACGAAATCAATTGTGTGATAAAAAAAAACACGTCATTTGCATTCGGGGCGTTCAACAATTTTTTTTTGCTAGCACTTTCGCGTGACTCGATCCAATTCTGACAATAAAAACGAGTGGGAGGACGATAGAATAGATTGAAAGTTCGCGTGAGTTGACTTAAATCCCAATACGCGTTGACAAATGAGGATAATTGAAAAGAGAATGAAACAATCGATAGATCTATTTCAAATTTATTAAGCAGTAAGTTCCCTCGAAATTATCTGGTTAATTTAGGATGGCCGCAAGCAATTTAAATGCTGCAGTATAAAGAATTATTCATTGCATGAATGGAAAGAAAAATTCATCGATTTCAGCAGATCGCGACAATTAATATTACACCGTGAGGAAAAAGCTGGGCACGAAATATATCGCTTCGCAACTTGAACAATGTGCAATTTTTAATCACACAATAAGTCACCTTTCTATATAAAGATACGAATTGAATACATCGAAATTCCATTAACGTTATTATTGCAACGGCATAAAGGATTGGTTATTACAACGAGAAGAATATTTCGACACAAAACAAAAACGATCATTAAATTTTCACACAGAATATCCCCCTCCCTTGAGCCATTTAATTATGGTACGTAATTTCTTTTTCTTTTTCATTGCTTATCATAAATTTAGTTTACGGATAAAGTTCGATTCGATGTAATTTGATATTTCGGAAATCTCGACCGCGCGGTGCCAATCACACAAAGTGCGTATGGCATATTCGATAACGACACTACGCTATGAACGATTTACGATTCCTTTTATCCGGGATTTCTCTCGCACGGTTACATCGATTTCCCATTTGGATCTCGAGCTTTTGCCACGAGAGGTCTCTATCCCTTCGTAAATCCCAACCTTACGATGATTTATTAGAAATTTTCCTGAAGGCCTGGAGACCCGAAGCTTTTTATCGCTGGCAAGTTTACCGTTACGTTATACCTATAAATTTCCGAACGAAGAGGTACATCCAAGTCCGCCGATGTAAAAGAGCAAGAGAAAGAGAGGAAGATAAAACGAAGAGAGAAGATAAACGAAAAAGCAACTGTATACTCCGATAGAGTAACGAATAGAGAACGTACAACGTACGTCTCTGCTCTCGCTTGGCCGGCTCGCGGTCCGGTAAAGCCTAAGGCTTATCGTTTTTCGACAGGCGTTAAGCAAACATTTTATGGTCAATTGCATGACTCGTCCATTAAAGAAAAAAATATCAGCAACGTTCAATCTTGGACTAAACACAATTCGATTTCCGCAGGCATGAATGAAAAACATGAAAAAACGATACCAATTGAAGAAAGCTATTTCGATGTCTAGCAGCATATACTGTTTCAATCGTGCACAAAATAGAATACCATATCCAGAGTTGGGAAAAAAAATCCCCAATAAAACACAACCTGAAGAATTTTCTTTATATTTTATTTCATCGAGAAAAATGAAAATATATCTTTAGCGAAAAAAGGTTCAATGTTCAAATTTAAATTGATTTAGTATTTTATTTTGAGTTGTTTAAATGTAAAATTGTCGATAGAGATGCGAGAAAAGATGGACCATTCTTACTTTGTTAATTAAGATGAAAATAATTGATCAATCATTTGGATTCGACTGAATTCGTTTGAGAGTCATTACAAACGATGGACACAAAAAAATTACTTCTTTTTATTACTTTGAAACATACAAAATATATATTTTTACAATAGTTTATGGCTTAATTCCGGATGGATGCCGTGTAGAGTTTCAGCGTATTGTCGACGTTTCGCAAACGTTACAGTTTGCATCATCAAGGCTGAGAGCTCCGATACTGAAGCGAAACGTCGGCAATACGCTGAAACTCTACACGGCATCCATCCGGAAGCCACAAACTATTGTAACAATAATGACCGTGAAAGCCTCAAAACTAGAAATATATATTTTATTTAAGCGATTAAATATTTTTCATTGAGATTTTTCATTGAGACATTCGGTGATTCAAACAATTAAACAGTATTTTTTTAGTTACGAATATTTTATTGTAATTCTTAATCAATAGATTTTCTGATATGTATTTGGATATCGATAAAACTTTCTCGAAACTTTCTTTTTTAATACTTTGCGGAACACCTTTTTTACGATGTTCAGAAACTTATATATCGCTGAAACGAGGAAAGATATCGGAATCTCTTGCGAAGACAAAAAAGCCATCCTCCTCGTAGTTTTATGGATTATTGTGTTCATATAGTTTCTCATATCAATCCGGTCATCCTTTCATAACGTGAAGTTGTAGGAGCACTCGTAATGATCCGCCATAACCACGGCTTTTCACACTATCTGGAGTACCTTTTTCACATGACATAATAAATATTGTATTGAAAACTTCATCAGCGTTGTAAAATTAGAGATAAAAATTCTGTGGTTCAAAAGTTTAATTCACAAAAGTTTACGAACAGAAGCAGTTAAATTCGAGTATCCGTTTCTCCAAAAGCTAATGTTTATTATAGCGTATAAATTGGATATTAAAAGATCAATTTCTCCTATTGAAAGACAAAAAATCTGAACAATTTTCGAAAATTTCGGTTGTATATTGAATTGAAAAATTAGTACAAATAAATAGCGACTAGTTCTTTAGAAGACACGAACTATTAAAATATTTGCGTGTATTACTTTTAAAGCCAGGGATACAGAGTGGAAAAGTATGCAGAAAACTTATCCAACACTGAAAATTTGAGAAAACAAGTGAGTAAAAAAGTGAAAGGGAGATTTGGAGTAAAACAGTTAATCTCATTGCGTTAAACGAAAGCCAGAAGCTTTTACGCTTATCGACGCGACTTTTTCAAGTCGAATGAAAAAATCGATAAGCTCTTCAAGTGTCGCGTGTTACGGAAGCTTCACAGCACAACTTGTGAAAGCTTGCAATTACGGTTAATTGAGAATAATAATCACAACGATAAATCGA
This sequence comes from Rhimphoctona megacephalus, assembly GCA_963989365.1. Classification (NCBI taxonomy): domain Eukaryota; kingdom Metazoa; phylum Arthropoda; class Insecta; order Hymenoptera; family Ichneumonidae; genus Rhimphoctona; species Rhimphoctona megacephalus. Next base: position 12,619,384 of record OZ022420.1, on the reverse strand, counting down.
GTAGTGAGAATGAGAGAAAGAAAGAGAGAGAGAGAGAGAGAGAGAGAGAGAGCGTGAAACAAGACAGACGAAATGAAATAAACAGTGATGGTATCATAACGTTGGAGGAGGGAAAGTTAATTCTTTCCCTTTTCCGAATTTGCTCGAGGCAATTTTCTCGAGGATCATTGAATTGTGTAATCCTGTGGTCCTTCATAGCTGTAGGGTAATCGGCGTGTACTTTTTCTTTGCGGCCTTTACTAGACGACTCTCTATTTCGCTAATTTCCCATGAAAATTTGCCGGTGCACAAGCGAGAAGTTCGTCTTTTCGGTTAAGGCAAACCACTGCGAGAAAAGCAAGAGGGACGATAGAAAGCAGAAGAAGAATAAAAAAGAGCAAGAGAGAGAGAAAGCAAAAGTCGAGCCCGGCCGCAGCGTTGCCGAAGACATTCAGCTCTCTGCTCCGTTAAACCTCTTCCGTAGAGGTTGGACGAAATCGAATCAGTAACGGATGGGTAATTTCTTCCGGGGACAAAGAGCCGCAGCAAGAGAACGTTGAGGCTAAGTCCTAAGTCTTGTTCTGGCTTTTTTTCTTATTTCTTCACGTGCCCAACTCACGGCAATCGTAATGGCGTTTTCCTGCCCTTTACCTTCTTTTCCCGACTACTGTTCTTTGCTCGAAGGTAAATCTGTACAAAAATGGGCCTTTTTAGTAATGCAATACGTCGAGAAATTCGCGCATACCTCTTCTCATTTTTTTCTCAATATGCTGAAGTATTAACGCAAGGTATTGGTATTGGCAGGTTACCATATTGAAAACCCACGACTTCGTAAGAAAATCCTGCTATTGAGCCAAAGAAATCAATCTGCGGACGTGTATTCGATTATGATTTTTCACTGCGCGAGAGAAATGCTAGAAAAGTGTTCTGAAACCCGTGACAAGGACTAGGGGATATTTCAATCTCATCGAAATATTGTCTGACAAAAACTTTCTCCAAAAGATCCGGAAATAAAAATATCTGCGACTTCAAGTATCCTTCCTGTATGAGATCGTTGTTTAATTCATTGAAACGAAAAAAAAAACAACTAACACATAAAAACCAAATATTTTTACAATTGAAAAATTGACGGATATAAAAAAAGAACCCTACCACAACAGTGACAAAAGAGCGAATTTATTATCTGGACAAATATGACGGACATCGGAAGTCTTCCAGTTTTGGATACACACTACGAGAACATGCTGGACGCCTAAACAGCGATGGGTTTTCCGCTCGACTAACTCGCCCGTGGCTCTCTCGTACCCAAGGAAATTGATTCTTCGCGTGACATTGGTGCGGAAAACGAGCTTCAGGAACTCAAAGCTCACGGCTGTGTACGCCTAAGACTCCTAGACTTATGTATACATGCTCTGCACAATCATCTTAAGGATAAATAAATTGCCTCGTCTCACGCTATAGATGACCTAGAGAAAAAGAGCCAATACACGTTGTACTGCAAATAATACAAGAAAAACGGTCCTCTGTTTTCCCGAAGACTCAATATATTGAACCTCACCGATATGTTCGATCGAGTATAAATTTTTATCGTCTTTGCGTTGCTGTATATCGTTAACTCAACAATCAACAATCCGTCTTCAGAGCTACTAGAGTACAAGAATATTATGGATATCATTTTCCAATCAGGTTCCAGAACACTGTATAAGGACAAACAAATAATCCGTGCACTTGAAGTTTCAAGTACTTTACTCTAGTTTCAGTTATAATGATCCATTCACTTATTAACTTAGTAACAATCGTTAGTCTCTCTATTTTTCTTTTTCTTAACCAGGCCCAAGTGCCTTGAACCTTATTGGTGTTAATTTTTTATTATGTCCACCATAACTGGGTTAAACTTTCTACATAATCGATTTTCTTTCTTTCTACTTGTGGCGATTGACCTAAAGGGTTATCTGTGAATGGAAACGTCGATAAGTGGCGTTCAACTGATTATTGATGAGTTAATTTGACAGATTACGAAGAAACGTAATCTCAATTTTCACTCGAAGAACGTTTTAGAGAAGCTTTAAAAATGCTTTCCATTGTAAATAATCTAAAAATCAATGTTATCACGCATTCCTCCATTTTTATCCTTCATAGTTTTTGAATGACTTTGAGTGTTAATTAATCGCACTATGGAACGTTAGATTGGGAAAACAGTGCCAAAAAAACTGTGCGAAATCACTTTTCTAGAAACGAGGACGACGACTAGAGAACCAGAGATTCGTCGACTTGTCTCTATGTCGTGGCTTCGTTTACGACACTCTGGGCTTTTCATAGGCTTTTTTTAGAGCCCACAATTCACGAGGGTACTCGTATCCCTACGGCTTTTTCTCGTTTTCCAGTCTCTCTTGATTCCTCACAACCTCCTGACTCAATTCAGTGTGGTTTCTTCAAACGTGTACTTCAAATTATCATTGTTTCTTGGATCACCTCTCGAGAGCCATATCATCAGTAGAGAAGATTAACTTTTTTTTGCTTCAGAGCTCCATGCTGGTTATTACTCCATTGACTCGAGTATGAGATTCAGTGGATATGAGTAAACTGACTTCAGTGAAGGACGTTTATATCGTTACTTCTTGTGAATTCCCTCGACAGTAATCAGAATCGTGAAAACTTTTTTTAGAATTCCACACTTTTTTCTTGGCAGGGATAACCTACGTCATCCATTTAACTGACATAATTTGAAATGAGCTTGGTACGGAAGATTGAGGAGACCAAACGACATGAAAAAATAATCGTCTCCATTAAACTCGTACGCAGCAGATATGGGAGAAAACGGTTGGGTATGTTTCAGAACTTTTTGAGCTATTTCCAACCTCGGTTTCTTGCAATAATATGTATGTATTCATTAATTCCAAGTATCATCGTAACTTTAAACTCTCGAGTACGTTCACCAAACCGCGCCAGGCTAACCACACAAACTCTCATAGCTTCCTTGTCTGTTTTCATTCAGCAAAATTTGACTCTTCACATTTTTATTATATATTTGCATACCCAGAGAAAACGGGAACGAAAATTCAAACAAACACTATTAAAAATCCAGAGGATTAGTGCTAAATTAATATAATATTTTCAGGACAGTACCGAACTTTAGTACTTATTCAAACGTCAGGAAAAAAAGTTCTACCCGGCATAGTCAAAGTGCTATGGTTCATATAGCCTTATTTGGTATTTGGCATACTGGTTAAACACATGCATTTCTCACAATAGGCATAGTAAAAAATCCATATACTCGAGGCAAATTTTGTCATTGTGGTATCAGAATGTAAATATACATTGTAGCATCATAATATATATTGAGACATGGTAAAAAACTGGAACTTCGGAATATTGTTAAATATCTGCCTTGCTAATTCGACTCATCCGTTGAACAGAATCAGGGTTACCTAATTTAAAATGCACATAGTAAAAAACGCGTTGAGATTAGATGCATTAAATCATTTAATATGCAATTAAAACGAATAATTTCTGATGCTTGGTGCAGTCTGTTGGATATCTACGCGACATATTTATTTTTTGTGTATAGAGAAAGCATTAAGTCATATAGGTTTTAGGTAAAAATACATATTTATTACCAAATTCTTGTACAGAATTGGTTCAAATGATCCAACTCAATTTATGCCCGCCGTAAAGTGATGCCTTACGTGAGAAAAGTCTCGGCGCTCTGCACCACGCAGCGGTGAGAGCGAGAATCGAGCAGCCAATACATCTCAAAAGAGTAACAGTTACGTTAGCCATCAAGCAACATAAAAAATACGGAAACGAAAAATTACTATGCCAGAAAACTAGTTCTGCTGTCATGAAACACTGTAGAAAGCCTGCACTGATATCCGACACGCATTTAGTATTTATTCTCTTACTAAAGGTGGATTTTTACTATGTTGGTTTTCAAAATTTTCCAGTTTCAACGCATGTTTGCGCATCATCAGTTAAAGTTCCTAAAGGCCATTGTAAATATTTCATGAAGGCACATCGAAATATTGTTTTTGCGCAGAATATCATTTCTTGTTTATACAGAACTGTTTAGATCGTACTCAAAGGAAAACTGCGAATTGCAAAAATTACAATGCCTCATTGTGACTGTTACCTAAATTCTCATATTCTGTACAAAGTATAGAGGATATTTTAAAAGAACATTTTAAATGGTACTTGATGAAACAGATCCATTTTCTCCGTGTACTTAAGTCAAACGTCAGTTCTGACTCTTCGAATGAAAAAAGCGGTTGAAACGCCAAGCTAACATGACATCCATTAAAAAAAGAATGTGTAACTTGCTAAGCCAACAAGTCGTCGGTAAAGATGCGCCAAAGCTCAAGCATAGAATTATCGCACCCCTCCCTCACCAAATTGGATGCCATTCCCTGATTTTTGTCTTAATTAATTAATTACATTAACTGTATATTTGAACATTATCGCACCGAGATTTTATTTGCTTTCACATGTTTAAGCTCGGATTTCGTTGCAAAATTGATGCCAAATAGTTACTACCCATAACAAAAGGTTTCATTTCTCTTAACAATATCATATCCTTTCCAAAGTGTATAAATTGAAAAAATCTTCAATTTCATCCATACTGGCAAGCTGGATAATCGGTTGTTCTAATAGATTCACCAGTTTTTCTTTTTTATTTCCATAGCAACAAGCTTCTTTGAATCTGTATTTTGTTTCCCCGTAACCTGGATATGAATAAAAAATGCGTTCAGGTTTCCCGAAGCGGGAAAATGAAAAACTTAGCATATTGTAATCGAACCACAATCCTACATACTGAAAGGAAAAGATCCTTGAAAAATCCATGCAAAAACGTGTACTAATAAGTGCCGATATTTTTACCATTTATATAAGTTCATAAATTATGTAATAAATCGATAATTAATATTGTGAGATTTTTTTTAAACATTTTCTGAAGTGCCAAAATTTTGTATCTATGAAAAACAACTAATTGCTTTTTGAAGTTATAATATTATAATAATTATAATATAATAACAATGTCAGCAAATTTCACTCATTGATTTAGTCTCGAAAAACCCATATCTATACATGTATCCTTAACGTTCATATAGATATGTGTAGTTGATGTAATTATTATACATGACTAGAAAACCTGCTACCACGGTGGAATACTGATTCCATACATTTAACGCCGTCGTGTATGTCGATGTTAAGTAATGAAATCATACGGCTACGAGAGTGGAACAGGTTGGTGTCACGTGGACTGGTCATCAAGCTTTGCAAGGGCTGGTTCTCTGTCGCTCTCTCTCTCTCTCTCTCTCTCTCTCTCTCTCTCTCTCTCTCTCTCTCTCTCTCTCTCTCTCTCTCTCCCCCTCTCTCTGGTCCGACCGAAGTAATGGTTATACCGCCCCAACGAGCATTGTAACCGCTTGTATTTTCCCTCACCTCAGCCAGGATCGGTTTGTAGCAAACCGTTCACCAAATTGATATATTCATCGTTATCAAGAGCGTTTTAACCTTGACATTAATATAATCCCTTAATCTCGTTAGCAGAATGTTGGACAGTATGTAAATTTTTCAATTTGAAAAACATTTACAAACTGAAAAATCGAAGGTCGAATATTGGGAGAATTAATTTATTCAATGGGTTTTCTCATGAAAGACACTTGTCTATTCTAACGATTCTCATTTATTTTCTTGTGTTTCTATCGTAGAACAGATTAACGTTCAGTTGCCACCTCTACGGGTACCTCATCTCAGACATCATCACGTTACCCACTGGGGTCCTTACTTCGAGAATGCTGACGGTCAATGGATCAATGGATCACAACACGTTGGCCTTCATCTCGGAGCTACGGCGATGCTTGATTGCCGGGTCGCGATGCTGGACAAAAGAACGGTAAATTGAACATCATTTTCTTTACACTCTAGCAGGAAATAATACTGACGTTTGCATCGTCGAAACGAAACAAACTTTCCTTAATTCAGCACCATCAATTTTTTTTTCTGTCCATATATTGAACTGCACAAATTGGTAGAACTTCTTTTCGAGTGTGTTCGTCGATTTTAAAAATGAGAAAATTTAACAAAAAATACAAATTTTAATACCGTCAAACGAACACAAAATGGCAACCAAAATAATAATCGAAATAGAAAAAAAAACAGAAATAAAAGTGTAACAAAAATTAAATTTTGTTTGGATAAAAAAAAAACATTTCAGGTTATGTGGGTGAGAAAAATTGCCGACCGACCGTCACTTCTGACACTTGGCAAAGAAGTTCACATCACGGATCCACGATACAGCGTGAATTTTCAGTATCCGAATAATTGGAGACTGACTATTTCCTCGGTGCAAAAAGAGGATCGAGGACAATACGTGTGTGAAGTGAATACTCATCCACCAACTATGCTCGTCACCAACGTCACCGTGCTCGGTAATATTTACACTGAGAAAAGACATTTGTTGTATCAACAAAATTTTTGTTGAATCAATAAATCCTGCGAACACGGGGGGCGAACAAAACATTCAGTTCATGAAACAACATTATTCAGTTGTTTCAAATTTCAAAAAATAGTGAATCGAACTAAATATTTTTTTTCCCTGACTGAATATTTATATAAATCAAATAATTATTTAATTAAGTCAAATAATTATTTAACCCATTAACGCCGAGGTGATCAGAATTTTTACCAACTTTTCAACGTGTTTATTTATTATGTTATCGGACCAAAAAAATAATGCAATACCTCTATTCCTACGCGGAATTCGATGCTCTTTCAGAATCTGAACTCAAAATTTCGATTAGACACCGAGAAAAAAAAATATGGCCGATTTAAACGTGAAAAACGTGAAAATTTTCGAAAAAAAATTTTTTTCGCATTTTTTTTCACAATGATACCGTAAAGCTATCAACTTTTTACAATGATCAGAGGTGATCATGGCACTCGAACATTAAGAGGAATTTTTTTCAGAAAAATTCATCAACGCGTTTTTTCAAAATGGCGGCGAGAATGAAAAAATTTTATAAAAATCTTAATCTATCGGTTTCTTCAAAACTATAAACTTGAGAAAAAAATTTCTAAGAACAAAAATGGCTTAAAATTAGTCGAAGAATACTCTTAAATTTTTTCAGAATTTTTGAAAACAATTTTTAATTTTCGAAAATTTCAAAAAATTCAATTTTTCAAAAATACCTGAAAAATTTTTGGAAAAATTTCCTTCAAGTATTCCTTGACTACTTCTTTTCTGATTCTGTGCATATACATTGTTTTTTTCTACTCTTAGCATTACCCAGAGACAACGGCGTGGACGTGGTAGAACTTTGTCTCCTTTGGGGTGCTTTTTTTTCGTGAGTCCCCTTGCCTCTCACGTTTCGGGGTGCTTTTTTCGTGAGTCCCCTTGCCTCTCACGTTTCGGGGTGCTTTTTTTCGTGAGTCCCCTTGCCTCTCACGTTTCGGGGTGCTTTTTTTCGTGAGTCCCCTTGCCTCTCACGTTTCGGGGTGCTTTTTTTTCGTGAGTCCCCTTGCCTCTCACGTTTCGGGGTGCTTTTTTTTCGTGAGTCCCCTTGCCTCTCACGTTTCGGGGTGCTTTTTTCGTGAGTCCCCTTGCCTCTCACGTTTCGGGGTGCTTTTTTTTCGTGAGTCCCCTTGCCTCTCACGTTTCGGGGTGCTTTTTTCGTGAGTCCCCTTGCCTCTCACGTTTCGGGGTGCTTTTTTTTCGTGAGTCCCCTTGCCTCTCACGTTTCGGGGTGCTTTTTTTTCGTGAGTCTTCTTGTCTTTCATTTTAACATTTCTTTTATCAGTGCTTTTTTGCCCAACAATTATTGCATACATATAGATTGCATTTTTCACAATAGATCCTTGTTCTTATTGAACATTTTTCATTTGAACAATTTTTTAATTTGTCCCTATTAGATCGTGTATGAAGTGTTTTACTTGTTTGACCTTTTTGAATATAATATTTAGCAATTGAAGTAGTTAACTCTTTTATTCCACTTTTTTCTTTCCATCACGTGTAGCATTGAAAATTACGTGGGCATTTGTAATGGATGCCTGTATAAATCTTATAAAAACGACCCATGTCCATTTTTTGGAACGTATACTTGGAAGTACATTATTGCAGTGTCCATCATGCACGTCAACACCACCCATAAATTTGTTGTACAAATGAAAAGCTTGCGGAAAAGGTATATCAGTTTTGGATCGAGCCTCTGAACTATATCTTCTCGAAGTTGATAGTGGACTTACACCTGCAGTAGTTGAAGCTATTGAAACGGGCTTCGAATCCATAATAGTGATGAAATTTATGCCACTATTTCGATCATGTTTTACAATATAAGTACCTCGTGGAGCTTTCTTTTCAAGTATATTCTTTTCTTTGACTCGATTGTCTCTGATAGTGCCAGTGCATTTCAAACGTAATTTTTGCAAGTGTAAAATTAAATCCATATTTGTAAAAAAATTATCAAAGTACAAATGAAATGCAGGGATTTTATTATAATTTATTAGCCGAAAAAAAGGTTCTAATAAATGCAATACTACACGAGTACCTAAAGCACATTTTACTAATTTGTTTCCGGTTTGGGAATTTTTACCGCAATATAGATCTAAATTTAGTAGATAGCCGTCTGAAGTGCATAAACCCCAAAATTTCAAACCAAACCTTATTGGTTTCCCTCGAATAAATTGTTTCAAAACAGTTTTTGCATAAGACTTGGCCATCATTTCATCAATAGATATAGAAGTTTTCCATATTCCGAACTTTAGGAGGTTGTTTTGGAAAAGTTTCAACATCGAACGAACCCGCCACCCTCTATCGTTTGGATCCTTGTCTTCAGCTTTTGAATATTTTATTTTAGACTTGATTTCTTCAAACTTATCGCGAGTCATTGCAGAAGAAACAATTTCACTAGATAAGAATGGATCAGATGACCAATAATCTCTCTGAGACATTCTTTTATTGAATGAACTGAAAATAACTATACCTATAAAAGTGTCAAGATCTTGTAATTTCAGATCATAATTATTCTCTTTAGACGCATCAATTATATATTGTTTCATTTCGGCGGAAAAAAAGGTTTCAAACAATTGGAAAGGCTCGCACGCCTGTATATTCTTTTTTGTAGCTTCAGATAATAATATTGTTTCTTCACAAGTATTTGGATATGATTTCTCGCCATCGATCCAAATGAATTCGTGATTTTTTTCAAGTTTATCTAAGTTTTCAGAATAAGTAGCACAAGCTTTTTTATAAGTAATATTTGGTATTGTGAATTCATGTTCAGAATCTGAATCAGATATCGAATCACAATCGGAATCAGAATCATCGGAGCCTGAATTGTCTGCATTCGGAATCAAAATGTTTTCGTCGGAATCACTATCCGAATAATCTGATTCATACTCTGCATGCAATGAAGCAGAAGATTTTGAACGTTTTCGTGACATAACAAATGTATTGAAAAAGTGAAAACTAATATTTTTTTTATATGCTTTACCTATAATTTATGTAAAAATTGTATACAACATATGTGTCCATGCACAAGTGAAAGGATATACGAGTTTGTTCGTGAATTTTGTAGTGGTAGATAGAAACAAAATTTTATGTACCATTCAAGAAAATTTTTTTTCTCTAAACCTATAGACTTTACGAAAGAATTTTTAACAACAAAAAAGTCTTAAAATTAGTCAAGGAACACTCTCAAATTTTTCCAAAAATTTTTCAGGTATTTTTGAAAAATTGGATTTTTTGAAATTTTCGAAAATTAAATTTGTTTTCAAAAATTCTGAAAAAAATTTAAGAGTATTCTTCGACTAATTTTAAGCCATTTTTGTTCTTAGAAATTTTTTTCTCAAGTTTTGAAGAAACCGATAAATTAAGATTTTTATAAATTTTTTTCATTCTCACCGCCATTTTGAAAAAACGCGTCGATGAATTTTTCTGAAAAAAATTCCTCTTAATGTTCGAGTGCCATGATCACCTCTGATCATTGTAAAAAGTTGATAGCTTTGCGGTATCATTGTGAAAAAAAATGCGAAAAAAATTTTTTTTCGAAAATTTTCACATTTTTCACGTTTAAATCGGCCATATTTTTTTTTCTCGGTGTCTAATCGAAATTTTGAGCTCAGATTCTGAAAGAGCATCGAATTCCGCGTAGGAATAGAGGTATTGCATTATTTTTTTGGTCCGATAACATAATAAATAAACACGTTGAAAAGTTAGTAAAAATTCTGATCACCTCGGCGTTAATGGGTTAATTAAGTCAAAAAATTATTTAATCAAGTCAAATAATTATTTAATTAGGTCAAATGATTATTTATTTGATTCGAATAAAGAACGCATATTTATTTTAAACAATTTGATATTAAATTTTATTATTTGATATTCAAATATGTAAATTGAACCTCTTACAATTCCGAAATGTGTATTCTACTATATAGTTTCTCATCAATCATGATGAGAAATCAGTTGACCATGGGAATCATTAGACTTCGATGAATTTTTCACGGGAATGTAACTCGTCGAAGTTATAAACGTTCGCTACCTAATTCTGGATCGGAATCGGTTGGAACGTCTTATCTTACTCGACTTCCGTAATTTATGTCCATCCGGAGGCCTCTGTGTATATGAGAAGAGCCTTGGCGCTCTGCGCCACGGCGTAGCTGAACCGAGAAGCTACTCGAACGTTTGTTAATTCTTTCGACAACCCATTTAATTACAATAATATTAAAACGTGTTCACACAACAAAACCTAGTTTGTTGGAATAGTTTAGTATCATCAAACAATTATTGTGTCCATGAGACCATACGATTCAGTTTAGATAACTAACAATTTAATTGAACGGGGTGTACGGATGTTTTTTTTTAAGTTTGTTGATACAGTCTTATATTTAGTCGACCAAATCCAGATTTAGTTCTTTCAACAGCTTTAATTAAAATAATATCGTAGCGTGTTGACGCAACTAAACGGATACAATAAAATATTTTGATTGTTTCAACCACTTAATTTGTTGGTTGAACTACGTATGCGCTTACCATGACATTATTTTTGTTGAATCAACAAAATTATAGCGAACAAAACGAAATTTATTGATTCAACAAATTTCTTTTCTCAGTGTGCAATCGTTTATTACTACATTTCTTGATATTTTTCGTAAAAATTGTTCTAAATGAATTATGTCCATCACAGATTTGTATAAAGAAGAAAAAATCATAGTCATTTTCGAAATGCATATAGGAAAAGCAAATAATTACCGAACAGCATCGAACTATGAAGTGGAAAATGAAATTCGTAACGTAAAAAAAAAGTTTTTTTTTTACATTTACTTTCATGGAAATCGTGAATTCGTATCTACGGAAAATGAAACTCATGACTACAAAAAAAATCGTTACTCCAAATAGGAACTCGTAACTTTAAAAAACAAAAGCTATAAATGCCAAACCGTTATTTGAATTCTGACTTAAACTTTGATATAGATGTGTGTATTTTCCACAGTATAGAATAACGTAAAACCTCAAGAGAAGTTTCGAGAATCCTTCTGGATTATTCTGCGATTAAATGCAGCCAATAAAATGTACGAACAGTTCCAACCCTTTAATACTAAAAAAAATATCATTCCCTCATAATAGCTGGAAATACTTTTCATCGAATAATGAAATGAGCATTCAATGGTTTTTTACAATTGTAGGTTTTTTTTGGCAATTAATAAGCCATAAGGTTTGGATAAACTTATTTTTCGTTTGGGTGATTTCAAGCCAAACTAGTTATTCTTACCTGGTTTTCCGGACAAACTAGTTCAGCCGATGCAACATCAGTTTATTCTAAATTCGAGATTAGCTACTAACATATCTACATGTAAAAATATTTATATGTATATGTAAAAAGTCTAGAAGATTAGAGAGAAAAACCATAAGTTGGTTGAGGCACGCCAAAGCCTTTTAATCAGCCGTTGAAAAAGCACGGCCGAGCCTCTCTCGTCTTTCTCTGTTATGGCTTTTAGAACTCGTATTTCGAAAATCTTTCTAACCATCGGAAGAAAATCCAAACATAATCTTACAAAGTACGTAGTATTATATATACATAATGCTATATATTCACTGAAAATAAGTCATCTTGTTTATTTCTGAAAGTCTCGAACCGTGGGTGGTGTGTAGACGAGTTGAAGCATTGGTTAAAGCTTCGACAAAAAGTTTATTACTCCAGGATACCGATGAGCCAAAGCATCCAATCAATCTGGAAACTACAGCTTCCCTTTGAAAGTGATTTTTTTGTTGTTCCGAACCAAAAATAAAAATGATTGGACCAAAGATAAAAATGAAAAATCGGTTTTTCAATACTTTTAAAAATCAGCAATACTATCTCTTATGTGGGGAAATCTCAAGAAAACCAGACAATACAAACTTCGTTTTTTGGCTTGTCCTGTTCGTATTAAAACTGACAATGGAAAAATTATTTTTCAAAGTTTCGTATGTATAGTTAAATAATTCTTTTATTAATTCCTTCGAAAATACCAGAATAACGACTGAATAATTTGCAAACGAATCAGATAATACTCTTTATTTAATGATCAGAATGATTTGATGTGGAATTTATCTCATATTTCGATTTCTTTTATTTTTATTATTAACAATGTTTTACGCCACGTTGAAACTCAATTTACTAATTAAACAATCTATGATATAATAATAGCGAGTTTTGACATGATTATTTATGACATCGCGCCCTTTCTCTCTCTCTCTTTTTCTCTCTTTCACTCACTGACACACGTTTTCATATTATGACAATTCGAATTTCCTTTTTATACAGACGTCGTAGCTCACAAAGCATACGTTAACTTATCTGAATTTACAATAGAGTCCATTGTTTGATCACTGTTGAACCAATATCCTCTAGCATGACCATAAAACGCCGATCCCGATTTAAGGTGGTGGCTGGGCGATGCTTCAATGTTGCCTCTACTGATTACGTTCTGCTTCTTCCGGTAGTTAAGGTCAAATTGCAATCGACCTTCAATGATTAGGAGAACTCAGGACTCATGCCTGGACCCAGTAACCGGAATAGAGTTCCTTTTTCGAGACCAACTGGAGCGACATTGATCGTAGTCCGACTCAATTGAACGTGTGTTCGAAGTCACGTTTTATATTTATCGATGTATTGTCCAAATTAATGAGGTGATAATCGTGATGACAAAATTAATGCATACATAATACAAGAGAATAATCCAAAAATTATTAGACAGTATATGAATAGATTATAATAAGGAGCTCGATGTGACGATTACGAGCTCCGAACCACGATTAAATTCTCGCTCTCCTTATTATATTCTTACGAGATTGGTTTTATTAAAGTGGGGGAAGAACCGTCGCGATCCTCAATTTTAGGGGAAAGATTTCCCTTTTTCTTTTACTTCGCGAAGGTTCTCCTGCAATAGTTCGAACAGATAATTCAAATAAAATATTTATTTTTTACATCTTTTTCAAACAAACACTGGAACGTTATTGACAAAATAATAGTTTTGTTCCCTCGAGCTAAGGGACTGGAAACTGTCACAGTTCAGTGCTGGCACGTACAACGTGCTTCATGTTGGGAAGAATTGATGTTTGATTAAGTACCGTTCGCAATTAAAACTTTAGTCATTTCTCTTGCATAATGTCCATTTTGTAGATGGTGAACCGACTAATCGACTCGTAAATTACAGGAACAATCTGTGACACAGATTCACTAGAAAATTCATTGTGGTAGGTCCTTACGTTCACTGCAGCAAAGAAATATTCGATTTATAATTTCAGAGGTTGCCACCATATTTGAGTCAAGTTACAATTCTGTTATACGAAAAAAAAAACGAATTCCTTTGCGACAACATTAATAATGTTTTAATCCAAATTATCATTACAAGATTTTTGTTTGAAGAAAAAATGAATACAATGAAGATTTGAAATTTGTAAAGACAGTAACCAAAATATTTCGTGGCAAAGAAAAAATGTTTTAATTCATTTTAATCGAACGGTAATATGATAATAATTAACGTATTAGGCAATAATGTAGATAACCATTAATAAAAATTCAACGATTCTGAAAATGTTCGAAAGCCAACTCGAAAAATGCACGATTAAAATATCGTCTAATATTTCACATGAGTATACGGCGATATGTGGGGATAATTTATGCAGGAACCTTTAAAACACCTTAATACTGAACATGGGAAATTGTGTGGGAGCAAAGCAAAAGAATAGAGGATGAAAAAGGGTTATTGATAGGTGATGATGAAACGCTCGGCTCGTTCATTCGAGACACAAGATATAGAGAATGACGTACGCAGTTTCGAGCTACTTGATATCGAAGCGTAAATCTCGACGAGGGTTGTCGAAAGAAAAAATTAAAGTGGGTAAGCAGAACATTCTGAGCTGGGAAGCAGAAGAATGAAGAAAACAAAAACACGTCACGTACAACCGATGGAGAGTAAATGTTGTCAAGAATATCTTGCGACCCCTTTTGATCTCGTGCCAGTTTAGCTGGGAAAATGGTTGATGTAGAAGAAGAAAGTTTGAGAAGAAACCGAGGGAAAAGTTTGGCGCGAAAGAGCGAGCATTGTAACGTCAACACGTCGGACTTTCTGCGTCCGTGAGTTGCTGCTTTGTTCTTTCCTTCAATTCAACTCATCCCCTTTATTCCTGTATTCGAACGGTTCCTGCTAGTTTCCTTCTCTTTCGTCTCTTTTTTTGCCAGATTCTTCACCCCTTTTTCTTCTCCTTGACTCCATTTTTCCAGCAAAGTGATTACAAACTCATTTGCCGTGAGAACAATAATGAACCGATAGCTCATTGAATTCGGTCGAAAAAATCATGGACCATCGCTGCATCCAAAGTGGAAGTTTCAATTACCGTCAACGTGATGCTGTACAATTTTTCTCACCGTTAGTTTTCCTCTCAATAAAGTTTAACAAAGTCTTGAAATCGAACTCTGGACAAAGTTCTATCGGTACTGTTAATGCCAGTCGAATTTTTTTTTATTACCATCCATTAACGCCGCATAAGGAGTTATACTTTAGTTCGCCAAGGGCATTTTATTAAGATTCAAGAAGTTTTCCGTGCAACGAAGACTAGTCGATTTTAATCTTAGATTCTGGAGCTTTACCTTTCCATTTTCTTCCGTACGCAAAATTTACTCGATCTCTGGGATGAGTTTCAAAGAAAAAGGTTTTTAAATTCACGCCCCGCCCTTCTTACCATTGGCTTCACACAAAGCCATGCACTCTTCCAAGCCATGCTGATTGCAAAATGCACGAAGGAGACCGGAGCAGCGAGCAGGCCGATTAAAATTCCATCCTCGTGAAGATTCAATTACAATGAGAAGCTTGCCTAGATTTATCCATGAGTAGCACGATTATGTGTATTCTACGTGGTCGCTGCTAGTCGTCATGCAGTACAAGCCCTAGCTTTAGGTGATATAAAGTTGTCCTACACGTAACGCGTTTTTCTCATCTGTCTGAGCTTATTTTGTAAGCAGAACTCGCCCTCACGGTTAAAGTATAACCACTGAGACGGATTTTATACCCTATATACAGCGAAAAGTCTCCTGATCCTTTCGTACTTTCATCACCGGCACCGAAGACCATTTACGCCCTTTTGCGTTGTACAATCAATAGAAAAAAGGACTTCAAAGAAAAGAAACATAGAGGTCCTGCGCACCGTCAAGTGGCCGACGACAAAACCGACCCTGTCGACGGCTCGCGGCACTGGAAGCATTTTGATTAAACTTTTCCCGCTTACCGCTGTCTCATAGCGACGTGTAATTAGGAATTCATGCAGCGAGCGCGCTCGAAAAAAAACAGCACCATACTCATCGCCAAACCCAGAGGGAATTTCCCCGACGCACTCACTAAGTTCTTCCAATATACATAATGTATGAAAAAATTGCAGGTCGGTAGACTCTTGCCCAATTAAATGGCGTTGAAAATCTTCACCATCCCAACTCCTTAATGATCCGAGAAAAAATGCTCAGAGATGCATCATGCATAATTAATATACTTCAAAGAAGATTTTAGAATCAACATTAGGTTTTAACATCCCTCGTTATAATTGTTGTCTTGCAGCCAAATTGTTGTCTAGAATTTTTTTAATGAAGTTGATTTTCAGAATAGAATAAATTTGAAGCTGTTCGAATTTACTTTTTGAAATTTTATATACATATTTACTGATCCTTCAAAAATATGTAGAAATTTTTTCCAAAGCAAGAAAAAAATGATACACGACTTATTCAGAGAAATTTTCTCAAAAATCTGCTTTTTAAATTGGTGACCACGATATCTTAATTACCAGGTGGCCGGTTGCATTGATATTTTTTAGACATCTTGATTACACTATTTTTCAACAATGGTACCAGAATTGAGTCGAAATAATTGTTATTTTTTTTTCATTGCCCTTAGAAGGGGAAAAGGTATAGAAATAATCGATAATCAAGTTTCAGAATGCTGTAATTTCGTGAAAAATAATTGTTCCGTCTGATTATAGTACTATTGCTCACAACATTGATGCAGATTAAGAATAAGTTTGGTTTTTTTTTCGGTACATAAAACGTCTGGCGCTCTGATCGCCAGCCAGAAGTTTTTTCCGTGCACCCTTTTACCCTTACAAAATTATGAGATACATTTTTTTTTCTTTCTAAAATTTGTACGCCTTTTTAAATAAATAACAAACACGTGTACAAAATTAAAAAAAAAATCTTGAAAAGCTTGTAAACTTATTCTATTGAAAAAATCACCTCTGAAAACGGCATTCCAGACGACAATACGACGTCAACATGATAATTTGTATCAATATAATAATAATTGTAATCAGAATATGAAATTACGAATTGAAATTGAAGGAATCGCTTTTTCCACAGTATTGAGAAAATGAATTCAATCTGACAGTCAAGTATGATCAGAGGCGAATCGTCACTGTCAAATTAGCGCAGTTAATTATACAATTGTTATCATTTGACACCAACGTTATGCCGAGGCAAATATGATCCAATATCAGTCCTCGTACAAATAAAATTTTCCAAATTTTTGTACGACCGTTTAGGTCGATATTTGTACGCTTGTGACCTCACAGAAAACATCATCGACATTCAACGATCGACAAACACATAAACATCATCCCTACATAGAAATCGCTACAACAAAATGTTAATTACACCACTGTTGATTAATCCAGACCGGTGCTTACGCAATGTAGATTTCAGGATAATCCGGAAGAGAACATGCCATGCTCGAAAGCGTGTTCTCAATATGTTCGCATTGGAAATGAATCGATGGTACAAGAGTGAACTAACTCGTTTGAATATATGTATTCGAACCAAAGTTCAAAGCAATCACGGTGAGATACTGAGAATAATCTATAATGATGAAACGATGACCCTGTACAGACAATACTCATCCGGCTGGACATTGATCACAGCAGGAGAAACACGCTCTATTGGATAGCACAAATAGATTTGAGCTACTGCGCATGTCCATTATATTTAAACCACTTTTTTAGTATATTTTAAACTTCGCAATCGTCAATCTAAACTCTATTCACAGATGACATTGAATCACAATGTTTAAATTGTTGTCAAAGAATTTTTATATTCAAAAAGTCGAAGCTAATTCTCGATAACTTTTCAATAGTGATGTCAAAATTTTGAAAACTCAAAGATACGTAAAGATTGTTGATAAAATTAAGGGGTAAAGCTCAGTGTTAAGTCGACGTGAAATTCCATATATATGTATACATATTTGTATAGAATATATACGATTATTGCTCCAGTACGGCATACATGTAAGTCCGATGATTAACGCGCTCGTACAAAGCTCCCCTGTCGTCTGCGTGTGATAAATTCGGATCAACGTGGTTCCTGTATTCACCTGCAGAGATGAAGCGTAGAGTGGCTCGCCGGTTGTTGTGTTGCAGGTGGACTCTACGTCTGACGCGATCTATTATATATTCAGAAAGACAGCTACAGAGAGAGACAGAGCAGAGAACAATTTATGTTGATATACAGGGTGTCGCGAAAAAAATACGAAGTTCAAATCAGAACCGGATTTGGGGTCGAAAGTTCGTGGGATTAAATGTAGTATGTTTTATCAAATATCTCCGTAATGAGTTATGAGTTATCATTGAATTCAAGAAAAACTTCAGTTCATAGTATTGAGCATCTGCCGTAAGACGCCCTTCATATTTATTGCATACCCTGAACCGTAGGACTATCGATGTCAGCAATGCGAGTCGAAACAGGTCATAGAGACCTGACTTACCGGTTAGTAGCAGTGTGGTCCCACGCATACTGCGTTCAAAAGAATCGAAATTTATTGAAGATTTATTGTCATCCATTACACCTACGACGATTTATCGCAGTTATATAACGACCCGGAGAGGCAATGGTGGAAGCAAGAGAGACAGAGTTCTCTCGTAACCCACCGCCTCTGTGTCCGGCTTGGCGAAAATCAATTGATGTTAGCTACCGGTATCGATAGGTCGTTGAACGAGTTTCGACTTTACACATATAGATATATACATATGACAATATCTAGGGCTGCTAAACCAACGACCCCTCGATACTCTCTTCTATGTCCAGTTATTAATCTTCACTAGGACACGGAAAAAATAGGAAGCAGGACAAAAGGCAAACAAAAAGTAAAGAACACCGATTTCACCAGTCATATTTCATCATCAACGATCGACAGTTCCTCC
The DNA here is from genome assembly GCA_963989365.1 of Rhimphoctona megacephalus. Taxonomy (NCBI): domain Eukaryota; kingdom Metazoa; phylum Arthropoda; class Insecta; order Hymenoptera; family Ichneumonidae; genus Rhimphoctona; species Rhimphoctona megacephalus. The sequence goes on along the minus strand of OZ022420.1, from coordinate 12,600,702 downwards.
CTGTATCATGTACGCATTATTTCTCATTTCGAAATTGTTCACTTAGTTGTATACATGTATTGTTATTTTTGTTGTTGTCTCTACATACGGCGGGGATACATTTTGTTTCAGCACCGGACATTAGAGTCGTCGATGAAGCCAGTCACGAATTGCGTGATCGTTACTACAAGACCGGAAGTGGTATCGAACTCGCTTGCATCGTTAAACCAGCTCGTCCCGACTCGCAAGTGCCTCATCCAACGTGGAAGAAGGCTGGTGATCCATTGCCCGAACACGTTAAAGTTTATCACATTAATGGGTGAGCATAAAACAATAACCACAACAGGAAATTGCCATTGATGTTTCAGAAGCATCCGAACGTTAAGTGTGCCCTAACGAATGACCTAATTCATTCCTCTATAAAATACAGACTTTTACTGTTCTGAAATCTATTTATATTGCTATACTTTGAGCACAACTTTTGAGAAAACCTGTTTACACCGAAGCCATAATTACCTCACTAAGGATCCCGATAATCGTCTCATCCACAGTTAAACGGTTGAGCAATCATGCAATTTGCTTAAGATTTTGAAGAGACCAAAAGCCCTCTTTGTAATATCATCCCAACATTGATCCCAAGCTCAGTCATGGAAGGGCCCAAACTTCTCAATGTTTACCCTCATTGACGGTCACTGATCATAGAGGTAACTAGACTGAGTTGTCTGATCGAGAGGATAGAGACCCTCTCGATACTGCTCTAAGCTCGAAGTGTTCACCTAGCGTGTAAACATTGGGCGAAACGTACGCGAAACCAACCTCACAGCCAGTTGCGGTCTTTTGTACTGGTGTTTGGGGGAACAACTAGGGCATCAAACGGTGCAAAGTGTCGCAAGTTAAACATCGTGAAACCACCGAAACCCCTGCGTTGACTCTCTAGAGGAAACCACTGTGTACTTGTTTCCTTAACATACTACCTGATATCTAGATGTCAATTGCTCTGGCCTTGTAAACGAGTGTGGTTTTCAGCACAGTTGAAAATTCTCTTGATTTTTAGTATGGCATGCTACCAGAATTTCCCCCTGGTATGATAAACAAATTTGGACAAATATCGTCCGTTAATGAAGCAAAATTTATTATCGCTAGCTCTAAGCTTTCATTATTATTTACTTACAGTTCGAACGATGAATTGATCACTGGCTTGCACATCGATCGTGCCAAAAAGACTGATAGCGGCGAGTACACGTGCTCGCTCGGACAGTTCACCAGCACGATGGTACACATTCACGTTCTTAATGGTAAAAAAAAACTTATGATTGTACTGACATTTAAATTGCTATGGCTGGACGGTCATTTGCGTGATTGCTTCTCTCTCCTTTTTCATTTCTTCCACACTTAATGGCTTTTTTTAATTCAAACATCCATCGAAGTTGAGTCCTTTTCTTATCCACTGTTGAAATGTTGGTAATGAAATTTCTATGCCATATCAAATTATAATATTCCTTACTGCATGTAAACTAAGCTTACTTCATTTCTGTTAAGGCATAACTTTGATAGTTTGATAACTACTTTACCATGTTGAGTGCATAAACCTTTTACCGCTTCTGATGGGATAACTCTAACCGGCTCAGAATTCTGCGATGCGTCAGTAGATCTGGCTCGCATTAGTCAGACACAGCACGTGAATAACAGTAAGTATGGGTGAAACGTGAGACTGGCCACTACAACCTGCCTAATCAACATGCTAATGAATTCAAGCTACTGGAATGATTACTCCTCTCCAAGGGATGGAGAGAATAGGCGGTCAGCAAGATATTGAGTGTATACATCACTGCAACCTGCGCAATTTTATTTAGTCTACAAAAATATGAATTCAATTCTCTAAATGAAGGAACAACAAAAACCAGCGAATTTTTCGCACTTGATCAAAAATGGTAATTAAAAGAAAACAAGTCTTACGAATAATGTCATAAGTATTAAATCCATTTAATTTTATTACAATTATTCTGCGATAAGGTTGAATACTTTAAACGAAAAATGATTTTCAAGAAATCACATTTAGTATAATATTCTTAACTCTCACTTCGTATAGTCGATCGTCTTTCAAACTTCCCAGACTAAAGGCTGCGACAAGCCGCCTCGAGACATTTAATTTTCACGAGTTTTTCAACTCGCTTATCAAGACCCTCGGTTGTGTCTATCATAGAGATAAAAGGGGAGAGAGAGAGAAAGAGGGGTGAAAAGGAGAAAGTGCTTTCAGCCAAAGGAAATTACATGATCCCACGAAAAAGCAAGAGGGGCAGCAAAGAAAGGAATAGCCGGGAGGAGGATGAGGGAATTCAGTGATAGTTTTACGGCGAGGCAGAGGGCAGTAGTACAGAAAGATTGAAGGAGTTGGAAAGGGGCGAGGGAGGCAGAAAGATTCGTATTGCCAGCCGATTTCGCGCGACACCGCACTGACGACAGAGAAAGGGATGAAGTGTAGAAAGGGCAGGATGATAATAATAAAAAGAAGTGTGGAAAGGCTCAGTTCCCAAAGCTCCTCATTTGACGCACGACAATGACCGTCTGGCATGCACTTTACATTTAAGCTGTAAAAGAATGGAAGAGAGGGTGGAAGAAAAAAAAGAAAACTGCACTTCACTCAACGCCTATTCTACTTTTTCTTTCCTCCTCCTCCTCCTACTCCTCCTCCTCCTTTTTTTGCTTTTCTTTTTTGTTCGTTCCCTTTTGACTGATTGCAGGCGAGAAGCAAGCGGCTGTGCATCACGACCAGTGGAACGCCGCGAAAACGAATTATGACGACGAGGCCCGTGGCAGCTTGTTCACCGTATTAACCGCGATTCAGCTCTTTCTCTATGCCACACACTCGTCGTACTCGACCATCTACTTGTTGTGAAGAGTCAACCAGATTGTCGACAGCGAAGGGAAGCTTTCATCGTCACATTAAAATTCATAGACGTCGCGCGGTGACGCACCTTCTCGTTATGCAAATGTCGATGTGATTGTTGACGTATCGTATGTCTGTGAAGATATGTGAGTGTGTGTCGTGTAAATCGGTGAACTTGTGGGAGAAAGATAGTAATAGAAAAAAGTATGAGTGATTTGAAAAAGGGCTTTTGACCCAAATCCATCTGAAGGATGCTTCGAATCTCTACTTTTAAACGAACTTCGATTAAGCATTAATTTACGATCGATGTGCATAATAAAATACAATTTATTATTCAACGACAGTATTAGCATGTAAGTTTCGCGTACGTCATACTGTCACTATGACACAACCAGATTCGTTTTATGACACGAGTGATAAAAAATTATAAAAATAACAAAAGTAAAGAAAACATTTCTAAAAATCGCTATCAAGGCATTGAAACATTCCTACGTAATAGCGTGTCTGTATAGTGATCTGTAAATACTAATTAATATTAATTATTAACGCTGTTACTATTGATTATTGTCCTACGCATTGCTCGAGAAGTCTCTCCATGGGATTTAATTGTTGCACAACGTTTCGCCAACCAAAAAAAAGAAAACAAAAATCACAAACTTTTCTTTTTTGTTAAATATTTTATCCGACATTGTAATATAAATATGTCTTCAGAACAAACGATTAACGAATAGCGATATTACGTACAATAAATATTGGTAAACTGCGGATACTTGACTGCTGTTTTCATTCCAACCCTTCCATCGACAGGAAATAGAATTTTTTTTTGAACAGAAGAAGATTCTCTTTAATTTATCTACCAAAAGTATTGAACAAGTTTGTTGTCAGAGAATTCATTTGATTTCAACCAATTACGCTAATTTTCTGTCATTTACACTCACAAATTTATTTACATTTTATTGGAAAAATAATGTTACGCCGAAACCAGTGCAACTGATCCCTAGAAATTGATAATTATGCATAAAAATATATTTCATCGATTCATTCTTGTTGAGCATCGATTTAAGGGGGGACAACCATTTAGAACACCGAAATTGAGCGGATTTTTAAGAATTTTTTGAAGGGGAAGAAATAAATGGATCTCTTTGAAATTTTGACAGTTTATTATAAATATTTCCACGAGTATTTTCCATTTTTAATAATTAGAAAAGATTGAAAATTAACGGAGATATAGCATTTTTACGCATTAGGCATTTTTTTTACGGTGCCAATTGTAGCGCCGTGAAAAATTATCTGAAACTGAAGGGCAAAAGGATGTGGTCAGTATATGCATGTGTTCACTTGATAAACCTAATCTTTTAATAATAAGTTAAGAATTGGAAAAATGACAGACATAAAATCAAAAAAATCGATATTTTCGATAATTTTTTTCTTCTTCGCTGATCAAAAAAACTAGTTTATTTTGAGAAATTAAAAATATGTTTAGGTTCACCAAGTGGTCTTATATGTTACGAAAACTATGCAAAATTTTAATCTGCTCGGTTTAATAGTCTCTGAACAATCTTTGACACCGAAAAAACACATAGTGAAAAAAAAAGTTTCGAGAAAAATGCGTTCAAAGTTTTGGCAATTGAAAAGTGTTTGATAAAGCCACTTACGAACTAATCTGCTGTGCCGCCTAATCTACTATTACTACTATTTTTATTATTATTACAAACTAATTATTATTACGATTATTACGATTATTACGAACTAATCTGCTATTGGCCTAAGTCATGAAGTTTTTCGTATTCTACATATATTAAATTAACTTTTAAAGCAAAAAAAATCGATTTTTTGAAGGTTCTAAATGGTTGTCCCCCCTTAATCGTTCATTAACAGCAATTCGAGCTAAGATAATAACAGATTGAATTAAATAAACCAATAATTATCAATTAATCGTTCACAACTAAGAATGTACCCACAAACATTTACCAACAAATGTAAATGCAAATTCCGTAATGTTCACTCAAAAAAATTGGCAGTTGGTAAAGAAGTTCGATCGTTCGATTTAAAAGAGGCATTTTACTGATTCCGCGCCAATCATTTTTCAATTTGAATGCATTTTAGTCAATTTTCAAAATCTCAAAAACTATATAATTATATAACATTTTTTTTGAAAATACAGAAAACTTTTTGCATGATCGAAGACATTCTTTGTAGAAAACAACATTTGTATCGACCGATATAACGCATTTCGTCTTCATCGACAGCCAGTAAAACAGAAATACACATACCGATCATTTTGAAAACAACGCAGGTTCCGAAACAACATACCGATCAAATAACAATTCGTTAAAAAATGTAGTTTACAATAAAATAAATAAATATATTTTTTCTTATAATTTGATATGATTTTACGAGAGAAAAATGTGCAAGTAAATACGTTTCCACCACGATATTTTGGTATAATTCTTGTTCACAAATTTCAAAAAAATCGCCATAGGTTTATTTTTATTTTCGAACTTCGAATTTTATGTTTCAATTTTTTTATATTTTTGTTTCAAAAAAAGATTAATGATTAAACGTTAATTAATTTTTCGTACAAATGATCTCTTCAAATTGTGTCCATGTGTCCATGGTTCTTATTTCAATGTGTCCATGATTCTTATTTCAATAAACTTTTTTCCACTTGGTGATTCTTATTTTGCCTCACTCTTCATTCAATATGTTAACTCAAGTACCGAATGACGTGGCATAAAAAATTTTCAAGGTTCAAGCCTACTGTAGGATAATTTTTCAAGTACTTAGTCGGTTGAAGGAGTCTTATCTATTCAAAGGATCAAGATGATTAATTATATAAACCTTTTAAGATGCGCATCGATTATAAGCAAGATCTCAAGGAGGGCCCAAAAATATATTTTCTGTCGAAGATTTTAGTTCGAAGACGTTGAGGGTTTCTAAGACCGTTACAAATTAACCGGGGAATAATGGCACTGTCATGTACGACGAAATTCCACATTCTATAATTCAACCTTGTGGCATCAGGTGACGTCAAACATCAGCTATTAAAATACTGTTGATGACTTTGCAAAATAATTTATTGAATTAAAAACATTTGGAATATTCAAATGAGCGTCCTCGAAATGCGTGAGACGAGTTTTGACAGCTATTTCCACCGAATCTTCAACTTTAGTTTTTCCTATTTATTCAGTTTTCATTTTTCTTTATCCTTAAAAACTAAGAAATTTTCCCAAACGACGAGCTTTGTAAATTATTCTCGTCAGGTCTCGAACTCTCATTTTTTGTTATTTTTCTTTATAATTGAAAAATTTTCTTAGCAGATTTTTCTGGGAAATTAGGAATTTATCTAAGTTTTTTTAGGTTGCAATGCAAGTTTTGCGGGAAAAAAAGAGACACAGTTGGACACACCAGAGACTCTGATTTCACAGTCATTTATTGAAACACTCTTGAGGGTATACATTAAGCTAATATAAGTAAGCATTACGTAAGGTATTTAAAAAAAAAAGAGAGAAACGAACAAAACGTTCATTGGAATCACAAAAATGGATGTCAGCCGTTCTTGCGATCATTAATTAAAATCGACGATCGTGTTCGAAGGCACCGCGATCCTCGACCCTTACGTATGAGCACGTTGCCACGAAAACGAGTGTGGTTAGTTTCAGTGCTGAGGGAGAAAACAAAAATTAACACTGTGACAAATGGAGACGTTAAGAAAACTTGGCTGTTGTATAGCCAAAGTGGAGGGGAAAGGTGTTTGGATAAGAGGAATTCGAGATAACTATAAATATAACGTTATCGGGACTATTTTGTAATCGTGGCAATATGAAGCTTCCTGAGAACATCAACGCGCGAAATATTCATTCACATACTGAATAATAATTAAAAAAAAAAAGAAACAAAAGTGGAAAATAAAAACAAAAACACATATATGTCGCACTGAGTTCAATCGTAAAGGGGACCGAGTGCCTTCTCTCAAAACTCACTACACAAACGTAATATTACGATGATCAACGCTCCCGAGCCTACAACTTCGAGATCCTATCATACAGTTTTTAACTCGCTAATTCTTTTCATCGCATTACTAAAAACTTTTCGTCTGTGTCTCATTCACGTCAACTATTCCTTCATCAGAGATGCACAGTACACATTAGAGGAAAGAAAAATGAAAAAAAAAAAAAAACATACAATATTCCTTATCAGCGTGATAAATAGTATTTTCATTTTGTTTTTCTTTCGAGGCTCTAAAAAAACCACGAGACAAAATTGTTCTCCAAAGGCCACTTGACTGTCACTGCACGGTTCCTCTTTTAGGAAAGATTATTCGTTCGCTATTTTTCCATTTGTCAATCGATAATCGCTCGACTTATCACCACATATCGGGACTCTTCCGACTGGCCGATCAGTGCGTCTTACACGATGAAATATTTTGTTTTTTTTTTTCAATGCGGTGAAACTCTCTCTCTCTCTCTCTCTCTCTCTCTCTCTCTCTCTCTCTCTCTCTCTCTCTCTCTCTTTCGCACGCAATTGGAAAAAAGCCTAGCCTATTCTACTCTTTATTTTTAATCGTGTTTTATCTACTTTTGTAATCACAACAACAATAAAAAAAATTGAAAAAAAAAAAATACATATGAGACTTAGCTCCAGATACCACAGTGGATATTGGGATCGTTAGTCGCCAAAAGTGGTCCCAAGCTCAGGTCGTCTTCCTGTAATAGTTCGTTTATGGCAAACTCGCCGATATCGAATAACATACCGATTACAAATTCCTAACTCTGTCAATGTCCTCATATAATACACTTCCGCGTGTTCGTGTACATGCTGGTGTATGTGTTACTTTATATAGTGTGAAAATACAATGGTTGATTAACGAAAAATTCCAGTACAGGGTAAAATAATAGGGGTCGTACGAAATTAAAACGCGATACGACTGCGTGAATATTATAATTGTTATGCAATGAGAACAGGTCTGTAAGATTTCCTCGCATTTTCATTCGTCGCTTTATGAAAAACAAACCTTAAGTACGAATACGCTATTTTTAACATTGTTCTTTTTTATGTATCACACTGGTTCGCTTACATTTCGAAGGTATAATGTCGTATACTATGTAGCCACGAAAATCCAGAGATCAAAATATCGTGAGCCCTCGTCAGCGCCCTCAGTGGCTTCCAAATCCAAAACTAAAGTACCAAAACCACGATCTCACATACAGATCTTGAAACAATGGGATTGCAGTTGATTTGTTTGATGTACAGACATGTTTCGTACAGATCGAAAGTAATGCTGCATTTTTTTATCGAAAAGTTGGAAAGCGATCTTTCAAAAGACCTTTGACCTTGTCCGTTGGTAATCAAAATGGGATCGATCTCAAAATGCCCATTGTATATGACCCTTATTGCTCGGTAATCTTTTCCTTTCCATTCCAACTACTTTTTGTCTATGAATCAACGACTCTACTTTTAACGTATTCATGATCTAGTAAATAAGGTCAGAGATCCAAAGGATGTTATCTGCTTCTGAAATTCGACCATTCCCGGAAAGTTGTAAGAATATAAATGTGATTTCATTTCAAAATCTGTATGTGACATCTCGATACGTTCAATTCCAAATTGGACTGATTGCTCGTCACTTTATCCGACTTAATGTGGAACTACTACTATCTTTTTAGCCCCGGTGGTTATTACCATGGTTCATTATGACTCGGGTGTGCTCATAACTCTTGAGGAATTGATATTTTTCGATATATTATTTTTTTAAGATGGAAGTAGAACTCTTGACTGAGCGAATGGTACAAGGCTCAATATCAGGGAACGATTTGTTCTACTACACTCGAATAAAAAATAAAAAAGTGCATCTCGATTGAGTCGAAAACGATGGTTTTGACCTGGGTCAAAGAGACCGAATGGTAGTAATCATTTAAAAATGTTGAAACAAATTTTTGGGATGCAATGATTGGCTACAGCGGACTGTTCGATTCTGACGTTGCGAATATTTCGAGTTACATAGTATACTGTTAATTGGTGTGTAATTACTATTTAATAAGACACTCTGATACTGGAATGCGTAAGTTTCCATACGTCTAAAATTCTCGAAGCTAAAAACGTTTAAGTAATATGACTTAAGTAGAACCACAAAATCTGGTCATTATTATGGCATTCTTGTAACTCAATTAAGTTTCCTTGTATGCAAGATCGAGTAACAACGCTCTCTTTCTCTCTTTCATTTTCTCTTTTCTACTATCTCTATTCTTCTAATCGTAAATATCTCGTCGGATCAGCGAGGCGCTCATGTATGTGGATTCGTGTCAAAGAAGTTAATTGTCCCCTGTGTGTCCAGATATCGATTCGTCAATGGTTCGCAAGAATGATCTTGGTCGGAATGATCGAATGAACGTGGAGAATTTCGTGAATCGCACTCGCCAATCCGTTCGTGAGTTTGCATCATTTCCAGTGATTCAGCTCTGATGCTGGCTACGAATTTTGATTAGTCAAATACTCGTTGTCGGAGATCGGTCATTCTTGCATTCGAACCACGGACTTTGTTCTCTCTTTACCTCGCTCTCCTCCTGCTTCAGTCCTTCGGTCGAATCTATAAAATAAAACACGTAATAGGAACGTTACAAAAGCTAATCGCCCCAAGAATAATGGTTTTAATGAACAATGATAGAAATGATGACTTAGATACTGGATTTAATGTTAATTGACAATTGGCAAAGATCAGGAAACATTTAGGTCCCTGTAATCATTACACCGATTGCTTCTGGTTGAGCGGGCTCTACGGCTGAAAATATCGTCGCTATTTTTAGTCCAATACCCTCGATTCCATTACAGGAATTGTTAATGACTGTGTCGTGAATAAAAATGCAAAGATCACGCTTGTATTAATAGTATACCTCGCGGCATATTTCAATCTATATAATCGGACAGATTGCGAAAAACCGAGTACCCGCACTCAAGGCAAAAGAGACGCACAAGAGAGAGCTTCGTAGAGGGAAGGATCGCGGTGATTTCCTTCAGTGGGCAGGAAGAGTGGCGTTCCGCGTAATGGCCCAATTGGATATATCGGGGAATAAACGAATAAATGGAAGACGATTATGGGCAACGCTATTTTCGTCCCTTCCCTCAAATTATGCTAAGACGATTGCAGTGGAACGGTGGACTTTGAACCAATAATTACGCGTAATTTAATAAACGTGCAGAGCGTAGGTACTACGTCGTGTGAAGAGAATGGGGAGGGAGAAAGAGAAAGAGAAAGAGAGACGATGAAAGTTCTCGGTGCATACAAGTTGGCATATAACGTGTTTATGGTGAGCAACCTCGACCCCAGACTCGCAGCGACGATGTGGACGACCACGGCAATGATGACGAAGACGACAACAACTACGTCTGTGCGTTCTAACTATGAGGGTTTCACATTTGCTGTCTGTTATTACAGACAGTTTGATCGTATCTTTGACTGGGGGTAATGATGATAGTAGTCACTGCCACAGCCTCTCGATTACTGCCAATGTAAATGTACGGCTGCTGTCTACTTATACCACCGCTAACTGCCATTCGAGCAATAGTAAAAACTTGTGCTGCAGTTACATCGCAGGCTAGGAACGCCGATGGCGGACAAACGGTGCGAATTGCTCCGGAAGTCTCGTCAATGGAAGACGTTGCATGGAAGATAGTATACAGCGAGGATGTCTAAGTATTGGGCCCACAGTCGCGTGTCGTTAAAGACATGTCTGTTATTACGTGCATAGAATGTGTATCCACGGATCTGAGGTTGGGATGCTAGACGATTGGGTTCCGGTCTCGATTGATAAGATAATACAAGTACAATTGATAACTCGCATTTAACTTAAAACAATGGTACTTCGACATAGCTAGAAAAGACGAATGATCGCCCCAAGAATTCCAATTCAAAAGACGTGACTCACGACAACGTGCACTCTTCTCCGAACAGTAGTAGTCTGATTAGTACAAATTGAGCATTCACTGACCGATGTGTCAAGAACAAAAGTGTTTGGATTGCGTGTGCGTATCGAAGGTTGCGTGATTCGGTATGCGATTGAGTATTTTCCATTGCCCATTTCCGCCTGAGGTCTACCAAGCAATAGTCTTCAAGAACTGAGACTCTTTTGCTACTGATGTTTTGCTACTCTTCTCTCTTTTGCTTCCTACGAAAGGTAGCATATAGGTTCTCATTCATTCGCAATCACATACTCGTGAAATAATATAATGGCTACGTTCGCACCACCTTCAACTTCTAGATCTGCTTTGCCAGTTGGAGAGCAGTAAGTGGAAGGAAATCATTGTTCCCTGAGGGCCTGCGATACAAACGATTCCATATCTTTATCTCTTTTCTTCTCTTTTTACTTCTCTCTGATTCCACAGGCTCTATATATCCTCTCCCATCAATTTGTACGTGTCGATATTGCACGCCGTAAATGCGTTGCGTGTCGATTCGTTCACGAGGCGCCAACTTTGCCATCGGTGAAACTCTTCTTCCAATCGCGTATACCGTAAACGATCTCATGAGTACAAAAGTCAGCAAGAGCCAAGATCACGCCAAGTTTGTAATGATACACGCATTATTATTATATCAACTTTCGCATTAAGTAATTTTCTCGTAAGATATGCCAATTGTAGTATTTGAAATCGACAGTAAGAGCAGATTTTCATTTCACCGGGAAGATTTAAAAATAGACTGCCTTTCTGATTGAACTTGATTGATCTAGTGAAAGTAAGTTGTTCGAAAAAATTGTTCGTAACTCCACTTAGACACTTTGCAAATGATTTCAAATCAATACTTGTCTATAAAGAGGTCAATTGTATAAATAGGTCAATCTGGACTCATCAAGATATACATGAGCGTTAAACCAATGCCATCACTAGTGGAAATCCCCTGACTCACACAGAGGCAAAAGTGCGATTATATCTGACAAGAGAGAGAAAGCTAGAGATATGCGTACAGATGAACAAAGAGGAGAACGCATGACGGCATCAACGATATGCATGGCGACAGCGAAGCAGACGATAAGACCAGAAAATCGTACCACAGCAACAGCAGGGAGAACAGCAGGAGCACGTACCTTTCTCCGAAACGATAACCCTTCGCCTCCTCCCTATGGTCGACGTCGCCTCTGTCACGTTTTTTTTTTAACTCCTTTACTTCTTCTCCCAGCGTTCTCCTCAAGCGTACACAATGGCAATTCGCTTGCATACTTATTATCATACATACGGACTATTCCATTGACGCAGAACTCGACAAGCGTCTCGGGAGACTCGGAGCACTATTTTTTTTTCACTGTCATCAGTCAATGTCAAGTAACTCTATTACTCGGACTAGAAAGTCGTATTGGGGAATGTGCAAGTCACTTTGACTTTAAAATGTTAGAAAGCCCGATTCCAGACAATCAAGGAATCGTCCAATCATTCATGTATTTGGAAATATAGCCCCGAGTGTGACCATAATGTCTAACTATAACCAAATTAAACATTCCTTATTAGATTGTTAAAACCGAAGACATCTTACTGTCAACAACGGCCAACCATCATTGGGTTTATCGATTCCTAATCTTGAATGAAGCTAAGAAAATCTAAGAGAAATCTTTACTTGTACAATAAAGATTATTTGCAGCGGAATTATCCTCATTTAATATTTGCCCACAGCACGAACAAACAAAATTGTATTGGTACAACACGTAAGAACAAAGATAAGGGTATGACCGTTTGGTGACAGTCATTGCAGTCATTTCAGCATGCACCTAATTTTATTCAGTTTGATAGTTCCGCTAGTGTGACCACCCAGGTGGTCAATGTTTATCGCGTCAAAGTGAATACGCAAGTACCGATAGGCACGTAGTCGAAGGGAACGCGTTGACGTTTCGCAGACGTGAAGCACTCACAGAGGAAGTAACGTAGGTGTGTCGCGAGCTCAAAGTCGCCATAATCGTCTAGCTACGCCATTGCATTTTTCAGGGTAAGAAAGAAAGAGTTTGCGAGTGTAAGTATGTGTTAGGGAGGGCGGAACTACACAGGAACCATAATCGCCAATACCACATGGGTACGCATAAATATATGAGCGGTTGGATAGGTTAGAGGAAGGGAGAGAGAGAAAGAAAAAGAGTGGAAAAGAGGATTGGAACAAAGCATACACGAGCCCGACCCACGCGTTCTTTCTCTCATCGTATCTACAGATACCTTTCATCATATTCGTATCTATATATGCGAAGATAACAGCACCGGTGGATCGCAAAAAATACACATACGAGCTCCTCGGAAAGCAAATTTGCTATGCTCACCGAGTAAAGATCTGCGCTACCGTTCAAACTCGATTAAATCTCCACAGTGTCACATATTTCAATGTAATTTCCAGAAACTCTTCTATTTTTTATTTTGGATCTTGTAAATTTACTCTATTCTCTGACGGTGACAGTGTCAGCTCCATCTCTTTGTGAGATACTGAGATTCTTGCCTTTTTTACACAAAAATAGCAATCTCATGAACTTTCAAAAATTAATCTCAGAGGAAACTAACGCGTACACACCTTTTGAAAGCTGAATACCGTTCACTTTTTGTTAGAATATAACCAAACTGCATTCACGTTTACCTACACAAAAAAAAAGAGAGCGAATGTTCGAATAGAAATCAACAGCCTGTTGTAAATTCATTCCTTGTAAGTTCGTTTGATTAGTAAGGGAAAGGATCATCAGTGGAGTATGAGAAAGGTCAGCGTGATTAGAGTGTAGCTCCTATTACTCGGGGATAAAGCGTTTTCGTTCACGATTTGCACGGATCTTAACCTCTTACTCTTTCTGTGGTCGTGGAGAACCTTTCATCTGTCATGAATGAATAAATTCTCATGATAGAGGCGAGGAATCAGTGGCAGCAGGGTGTACAATCATTTATATGTATACATAAGTGCAGTATAAGTTACTGTTGGTTACGCGCGCAAGTCTGCGATTACTGTCTGTTCGCACTCGCTTCTTTACACTACACTACTCTCTCTTTCTTTGTCATTTTTTTTCTCTAGCTCCACTGTGTCATCCACGTGGGTACGCATGCACGCGACTCTCATGGAACTTTAGTCAGAAGCGCTGTGTTACCATGAAGGCATCAGATGAACAGCATTAGCCACACTTGTTAATCCAAACTATGTGCATCTCGCCGGTAGATTACCGTTCAACGATATCTCTGTGAAGTGAGAATAGCCAATGTAGCAAGAGCAAGCAAAAGTGTATGGGCGATGAATATACACATATATATCATATAAATACATATATATCGTATTGGGAGAGATATATACGAGCGCACACTTTACAGGACACGAAGAATTGCAATTGCAAGTATGTGTACACATAGCTGAAGCTACCGTTGCATCGGTTATGCCATCGACCGCGCTACACGTTCTCCTCCTTCTTCCCTCTCACCCTTTCATGCCCTTCTACTTTCTCTCGAACCTCTCTTTCTCCCTCTCACGCTCTCGGACACACTCAAACGATGACGCGAGACTGCACCTTGTTGATTCTCGTTGCTTCAGGCCAGTCGCTTATAATATTAAACCTATCTATCTCCCTCACGAACACAGGACGTCACGTTTTAAGACAACATTTTTTCCTTCCCAATGGAATTTAATAGCAGAAATTGTTGATGAATGCGTCAATAGTGGATATCCCTATCGATGATGATTTAAACCTTATCGCAAAGAACTTAAAGTGACAGCTCATCAAATGATCCCCCGCTAATGCGTTAAGGAAATTGATGTTGAACTACTGATGGCTTGTGTAGATCTACACTATGACAAATAATTCTATAATGAATTTAATGCCCTTTGTAGATACGATAGTGTTGATATGAATTGGCTTCAAATATCTTGGGGCAATGAAGACCAAAAATTAGAATCTATGCCAAGGGCTCTTAGGCTTCCTTATTTGGAATACACCTACACGATTCCATGCTTACAATCATATAGATAAGCAAGAAAGGCTAACTTTTGAGGATAACATTTTTCGGGGATTCCAGTAGCGTTTTATGGATCTTTTTATGTTCGCGCACATATACTTTGCCTTTTTACCTTCAGGGTTTCAAGGGCAGATAAAGTAGCAACTGCAACAACAAAGAGGTCATTACCAAAACTCGGTAAAAAGAGACGAAAGAAGAGAGAGAATAAAAGAACGAAAAGAGCGAGGCTGGTTCGACGAAGCAGAGGGTCTTACCCTCTCTGGACGAAACGTTCGTGGGGCCAGAACCACAGAAGAGATCCGAGCAGACTGTACAAAGTCATCGACCTTCTCGGTCTCTCTGATGGTCTCAGCCACTTATGCAGACTTGCGTCTGGCTGTTGGTCCTTTATTCGCTTCTGTTGCCGCTGGTCCTTCTTGCGTTGAGCTTCAGCAAGAGCTTTGCTCCCAGCGTGTAATCGAGGAGAACGTAGAACCATGAAAAAAGATGCGCACGCACCCGTCCGGACGCAGGGGGCGATAAACCTCGACTTTATGCACTGTTACTTTCTTCGGACAGCAGGAACGAGCGAATGCAATCGAATGAACTGTATAATGCACTATATACATACATTTCCATATATGTGTATGTGTATCTGTGTAGGTATTTATATACATACATATTGGTATAGAGAAACCGAGACGAGAGTTAAAGTACCTAAGCCTTCGAATATATTTGATGTTTGCGCGAAATATACTAAAAGAGAAGCTGACTGAGTCAAACTTTTCGCTCTTTTCCTACCTTCCTTCCTGCCTTCAACTTCTGTTCCATCTTCCATCATCGAAAGTTTGCCTAGCTTATTTCCTTCTCCTCCTCAACTTCGCTTCTACTTTCTTGGCTCCTCAGGATGCGTTGAATATGATGAGTAAAATAAGCCGTGCGTGCATTTCACGGTTGTCGAAGCATGGAAAAGTGCGCCACAGAAATTCATTTTCTTTCCGCGCATCTTTTGCATTCATTCTCTTTCCGCGTATCTTTTGCATTCGCACTTTACATCCAGCTTCTTTTTGCTTAGTCTTCTTCCGCGGGAGGGAGGAACACTATTTTCAATTCGTACAAAGAAGCCAGGAAAACTTTTCGTTCAATGACACTGATCCGGATTTCCATCAGGTACCCATCATACAGAATAAAATGCATTCAAAACAAAAGCGAAAAAGAAATATCTAATATAGCGGAGATTAGTCGAAATAACTAATAATAAAGTTAACAATAATCTCTGCAAAACATAATACATCATCCTTACAGAAAAATGCATCTTCTCACGAAACATTTTAAGTATATGTATGGGAGCAATATAAATTTATATTTCATGATGTATAACTGAAATACAATGGAATTCTAACAGATAGTATTATGCTGCGCATTTATGGATATATTTCGGAACAATTGAGGCGTGTCGCATATATTTAGTTTCATTCATAGGAATTTCGGAGGTCTGATATTTAAAAAAACCTGCATCCGGTGCTTTTTGGTAGAATAAAATTAACAGGTTGTATCAAATACTTAATCCTCATAGACGAACGTCGAGAACTGCATGTTCATAGAATACATACGAAAACTTCGGAAACGAGAGTTTAGGTGAACAAAAGATTTTAGTTTTCTCTCCGAGAAAAAGTCAGACATTCAATGTGGCGAACGCAGCATCTCCATGTCATGTTTTGTTTCTTCCAGTCAAATCCACCGTAGGAACCCTATTTTTTATTCTCAAATTTGTCATGCACAAGTCTTTTGGTGATTGGTAATTAAACACGTTGTTCCACAACCAGCGTTCATATAAATCTGAGAAAAATATGTTTAAGTTTCTAAAGCATACTCGATTGATCCATACGTTTACAAAAAATAAACAATGTGACTGTGAAAAAGATTTTCATTGAGGTTCCTGCAGCTCATACGCAATCACAATGAAAAAATGGTTTCCACGAAGTTGTACAACTGAAAAGCATTCAAGGAGCGATTTAGACAAGAATCTTTCACCCTTCTCGTTTCTGGGTTTCTTTCTCACAGGAGAGAATCATAAGAGCGGCACCTGTCTGTGCAATATTAAATTCGAGATACAATAACACGGAGCTTCTTGGGGTATCGATTAACCCGCGCAAAAAAGTAGTCTCGCCGAGATGGTCGCCGGGATATCTTGCTGGGGCCCTCGCAAAAAAAAATAGTCTTAGCGAGATGCTCGCCCGGAGTCCGGCCGGAATCTTGTCGGGATCTCGCATAGTCCCGTATGCAAGACTTTTCTAATTGGTTTCAAGAGTCTTGCCGGGACTCTTTCCAAGACTTTTCGAAATTCTTTTCGAGAGTCTCACCGAGGCTCTTTCTGAGGTTTTGGAAACTTTTTTCGAGAGTCTCGGTGAGAGTCTTTCCAAGACCATCCAAAAATACATTTGAAAGCCTCGCCGAGACTCTTTCCAAAACTCTCAATAATACTTTAGGAAAGTCTGGAAAAGAGTCTTGCTGAAACCCTCGAAAAAAATTTGGGAAAGTCTTGGAAAGAGTCTTGGCAAGACTCTCAAATATATTTTCGGATGGTCTTGGAAAGACTCTCACCGAGGCTCTCGAAAAAAGTTTCCAAAAATCTCAGAAAGTCTTGGCGAGACTCTCGAAAAGAATTTCGAAAAATCTTGGAAAGAGTCTCGGCATAACTCTCAAAACCAATCAGAAAAGTCTTGCATACGGAACTATGCGAGATCCCGGCCGGACTCCGGGCGAGCGTCTCGCCAAGACTATTTTTTTGCCCGGGAGACTATCGAAAAGAATTTAGGAGAGTCTCGGAAAGAGTCCCGGCGAGACTGTCGAAAAAGAATTTGAAAATACTGTACTGTACCCGTACGGTACTCGCTTATGTATTTGATAAGTTTAGTGACACGTATTCGCTCAATAATTGCCAATTTATTGTACCCCGAATACGATATAATATTAGTAGTGCTTTGTAAAAAGGCTCCATTATATACAAAATTACGTTCGATTTTTTTTCTTCCCATTAATAGCGAAATCCAACCAAGTGATAATTGAACTCTCGAATATCGTAAACAGCACGGAAAGAGTCTTGGCAAAACTCTAAAAGAATTCATAAAAGTCTCCGCGAGACTCTCGAAACCCATCGTAAAAGTTCTGCATACGAGACTATGCGATACCTCAGCAAGACATCCCGGAGAGACTCCAGGCGAGCATCTCGGCGAAACTATTTTTTTTGCGCGGGAAGGCACCTGAAAATTATGGAGGAACTTTACGCCTCCATGACCAGGACTCCAAAAAAACACAGGCTTTAATCCCCTCACATTTTTCCCTAGAGTTTCTCGAAGAACTTACGATCCTAACATGCTTCCGGCTGCCTGGAACTTTCAAGCTTGAGGAATTATCGAAGTAAACGATTATTTTCTAATGAGGTAAATCCTCAATGGGCCTAGTTTTTCATCACGCCAGACCCAATAATATATGGGGAGAGGGAAAAAAGGTTGGAGAGAAAGAGACGGCGACAGGGAAGACATCGTTCACGGCGCTTCCGGTGACAGGGTCTCTGTTTGTATGTGTGTACAGTACGATACTTTCGTTCCGGAAATGCATCATGACGACGAAGTCGATGAGGAGGCTGGTGCAAGGGTCGTTGGACGCGAGTGGGCCTTGCGAAGTTTTATTCTCAGGCATTTTTCATTGTTCCTAGTAAACGTATCAGGATGTGTGTGTGTGTGTGTGTGTGTGTGTGTGTGTGTGTGTGTGTGTGTGTGTGTGTGTGTGTGTGTGTGTGTCACATGCGTTCTACGATAGCGAACAAGTATAGCGGTATAGTCGATCGATCCTTCCGCTATGAGAATCGCGGGGAATCGGTGACCCGTCGCTCTCTTGGAACAAACGATTGCTAATGAGTAGTTACAAGGCGACTAACTAGCCTCTGTTGTGCGTGTATATCCTTGGGTTGCTCAATATTTTTTCTTCATTCTAACCTTTGGATATGAAAAGGCTGTGACACGAACCTGGGTAACTCCTCAGGCTCTTTGATTAATTGCTACACACTTTGAGCCCGCAGGGTTGTTAAATTACTGAATGACACTTTTAGAAACAGTACTATAGCGTATGTATGAATAATCAGCAACGAAAGAAAGAAAAAAAAACGGTACACTTGGATGAGTTAAAAAAACTGAGTTTCAACTACATATATAGGCGAGAAGTGAAGGTTAATTCATCGAAACGGCGTCTATTGTGTCACACTGAAAACGCGACAGCTGACACAGACTATATTTCTCTACGGGAGGAGAATAAAAAAAGGAGATAAGAGAGAAAAGTCAAGCTGCTCGTTC
This sequence comes from Rhimphoctona megacephalus, assembly GCA_963989365.1. Classification (NCBI taxonomy): domain Eukaryota; kingdom Metazoa; phylum Arthropoda; class Insecta; order Hymenoptera; family Ichneumonidae; genus Rhimphoctona; species Rhimphoctona megacephalus. The sequence continues at coordinate 12,581,556 of OZ022420.1, read as the reverse complement.
ACGCGACGCAAAGCGCATTGTTGCAATCGCCCGACCCAGATTACATGCTTAGGAAAAAAGAGACCAAGAAACAGGCTTTCTCTCTCTGCTTCCAGAAGAAAATATATGTATGTTTTCGCCTATGTTGCCGCTGACGGTCATCATATACGCATGTGTGTAATACCCGCGTTTTAAAATCTACTGGAAACTGTTTTGCGAAAGCGTTTAAAGTTGATTAGGTTATCACAACGGCGTTACGAAGACAGTTCTAGTGTATTACAAGATGTCTCCATGTAGACGATCATGAGGTTATCTTCATGGAAAAAGAAAATTGCCGCAGCCTGTGAAGAATATGGGTTCGCAGATTTTGTAGTAAATTAACTTGAGGCTTGCTCAAACATGGAAAGAAATCGGTGGAATAGGATAGAAGATCGAACGTCGAAGTCTATAGACTTGAGTATATCAGCTTGGCAGGGAGTTCTCGTTTATGCACGATCTAGGTATAATTATTCGGTGTGTCCGCATGATGCACCGTGTCGCGATGAAAAAGCGATCGTCGGAAAGTAGCCTATCGTAATCGAGCTGATGCAAGACCGTTGCACCGAATACGATTATGATGATGATGAAGTTTATAATGATGATGATGATGCAGCGCCGAACTCTACGAAGAGGCACGAACTTTCTCAGCGGAAGCCTCAATCCTGAGCTTCGAGAAATATAATACTCGTGGATAGTTCAATGCTACCTTTTCTCTTCAAGGTTAAAAAAAGAGAAAAAACACTGTACGCCGGATAATCATTGATAAAGAACCGGGAAATGTCGGTACGTATCAAGCAGTTACTGTGGGTGTGCTTTCGCACACAATATCGGTCTATCTGAGGTTCTTTTTTTCCTATCTTTTGCACTACGTATAAACTGCGGGCAAGCTACTCTGACAGGTCTAATCTAACGTTTCCCGCATCCTGTGAACTCAGGGGCTCCCCTCGTTCATGGGTTACGAACTTGCTGTATATAGAGACATTGTGCATCGTGCGTTGCTAAGAAGACAATGCAAGCAAATATACACATACACCAACAGACACTACACTTCACCTTACTTTTCTCTTTACACGAAGGTCGCCGTTAATCGACCTGTAATTAAAATGGAGATTCTACGGCACCATATTGGTGAAGCACTTTGTAAAGATATAAAATGTACTCTGCATAAAAACATATACTATGCACGTACGTATGCAAACCAGAATAGTAGCCAACGATACATATAAATGAAAGGACATAAAGGACTCGGTATATTCCCGGTAACAACTCGGAGCGTGACTTTAACTCTCAAACAAAGAAAAACAACAAATACCGATCGAATAGAAAAAACCTTGAAATGGGAGGAAAATTAGTTATGTTCGTGAAGAGCGTCTACTAGCTCTCTAAACCTACATACATATATTGGAAGAATAAAAATGCCGAGTCAATGGGCCATTATAAATAAGTTGAAAGGAAGATTAGGTCCCTAAGTTTGTTTTTCCTCTATGGTATCCTCCCTCTTTTCTCGATCGACAACATGATATTTCAGAAGCGAAGTCTCGTTCTCAGTTCTCGTCGAGGTAAGAGCCACCCTGAGAGGAAAGTATCAGCCTGGGTTATAGGAACAACGACCAATGGGGAGAACAGATTTTACTTGATAAAAAAGTAAAGTCGACATCTCGTTCACCGTCGGAGTTTCGATCGTTAAAAACCATGTACGGAGGTGGAGGAAAGGGTCCCAGCTCGAATTTCAAACGAGCATCGCCCGGACCAAATCTGGAAGGGCGATGAGCTCGAGAGGAAAGCATGCGTTTTGGTATCAGCTCGGAGAAACGAGAGTGGGAGTGCAACCGAATACTCGAGATGAGAAGTTTGTGAGATCGTCGACAACAGAACCTAACTTTGTGCTGTGCTACTTGTCTTTTTCTATGTGGTTCATGCCTACGCATGTACCGTTGGAACTCAAGATGAGAATAAGGAAATCGTAGAGAGATTGAAAAAACGAACAAAAAAAAATCAAAGCGATCTTTCATAAACGTCAGGTGAGGTTAAAAATCGAATGTACCGAGAAACACGCGCTTAGTGGCTACAACTCAGCAAGATAGGCTTTAGCCGAGGCGCAAAAACTTTGATGGTACATAAAGCGGAATCACTACGAGCCACGAATTAATGTGAGCAACATGATGAGGAAATGTGGGTTCGTTTTGCTTTTCGTGCTGTATATGCACGCCTTGCATCTTCTGAGAGGCGTTCAACAGCCGTCTTTATATTCTCAGCAACTCATATATACATCGCTGGGCAATAAATCCGTGAGCTGAACCCAGGAAGAAATCTGATGATACGAAGAAAACCACAATGTCACAGAAGTAAGGAGGCCTACCAACCTATAAGACGACTCGTAATTGAGTTTTAACTCGAGAAAACGATCTCGACAAGGTTGAACGCAAGTACACATCCAGATGTCTCAGTTTTGCTGAGCACCCGATGTTGTTTCACAAGATAATAATCAATTATGGATAATCTTCCATGAATTATGGGTTTTCTCACTACGTATGTATAACTCAAGTATGATAAGGCTTATAAATCGGAATCAGGAAAGATAATTTCAGTGAATGCGTTGATTCCCTAGGCTCTTGGTCATGTAACCTTGGATTATGCACTACATCAGTTAATTTACGTGTTTGACGATTTTTATATTAAAAGCTACTTCTAATTTCTTTTTCGCTCAATGTAGAAATCCTTTATATTGGAATTCCAATAGCACAGCTAATTCTGAGTCTCCGTTCAAGTCTGAGTCTTTTGATAGCGACGGAGCAAATACTCAACAATTTCTTAGCGAACACACGAGCTTCTAAAGTTATACCTTTCAATGTAAATGGTATGATTATCTATGCGTTTATTAGCCACGCCAACTCTTAGTATAAGATGCCTATCTGAAGTGCTTCACGCAAAGCAACTTTCAAGTTGGAGAACAGCTAAGTACGTGTCTTATAGTTGCGGATAAAAGTGATGATTCGTGCGGTCAGGGACTCAAAGCTTCGTGACGGATACGCTCGGGCACTTCACGTGCCAATAAAAGTCTATTATTTTAATGCGAGCAGTCAGGAAAATCAGACAATCTAGACCTGGACTTGGTTTGCCCAGAATTACTGCATCGAGATATGCATCTCTTCCTTCTTTCTTCGCTTACTTATAATTAAACCTTCACTTCGAATACGTTTGCTATAATTTCTGGTCTACGCTCCTATATGAACTTTACAATATTAAAATGATTGCATTTCCAACACAAACGAAAAAAAATATTTTGAGCCATGTGTACCAATAATTTCTAATTCTCACGCGGGTGCAGCGAACTTGCCGAGATGTTTTTTCCTCTGTCTTTCTCTGTCCCGCGTAGCATCATTTATCGGCTGTTGTATCCAAATACGTGCTATAGCGGCATATTATGCACGGCATATACTCTGGCATAAGTATGTGATACCTGGCCAGGAGTGCATGTATAAATACTTGAAGCGTACTAGCTAGATCGCCTCGCCTTCCGGGTGACTGTCGTAACGATACGAACAATAATAAATCGATATATAGGAGTATAGGTGAGGTAAAGGGAAAGGTCGATAGAGCATCGATATCTTTTCTCTACTTCTCAGTATCTATTTAGGATTCCTCCTCGCTTCCTCTCTTTTTCTCACCTCTGTGTATCTTATTCTAGAACCACTTTCGCATGCGGGCTGATAGACCACGAGGCGTGAGGGAAGGGGATTTTCACATGAAGATAGGGACAAAGTGTAAAAGTATTTAATACTAGTCATAGTTTCATAGGCAATGTAAGTAGTAAAATACGAGGTATATATATATAGCCTTAAGATATGTATATCTGTATGTGTATACATGATCTTGCTCCTGAGAAGACATCGATTGCTCGGCTATTGGCTCTGGCTATAATTCTCTCCCGTGGTTTGGTACTCTCGCGTCCTTCGCGAGGCTACGTGCCTTCGAGAGCAAGAAGGAGAAAGAGAGTGAGAGCGTGTTTCACGTTCACGAGATGACCACAGTAATTTAAGTTCCCTCGACGTTCGAAGATCACCACAGTAAAGAGTCGTACATGTATGTACGAGAGTTTCTCGAATTAGTTCGAGTGGAACGATGCTGCATGTGCATGTTCTCTAGTCGCGATGCGTCTTTACACCCACGTACGCCCCCTGGGCGAGGCGAGGGAGTAGATGACGATGATGATGAAGAAGAAGACGAAGAATAAGTTGAAGAAGGCAATAAGAGGAGGAAAGAAAGAGAGAGTAAACGAATAAGAAGAAGGTGGCAGTACAAGTCAATATATTAGTTATGCTCGGGGCAAAAAGTGCTCATTGCCAAGGCAAAAGGCGTGGTCAACTCTTCGTGCTGTCACGTGCCTACGTCGAACTTGCATACATTCCGTGTTCCCCTGGAATTGGAAGCTGCCAGGCGTACACTCTTCCAGCAACCATACCTCGCTTTTATTTATTCTATTTTATTCGTTATTCATTATTCTCGTATTTGTTTCTCTCTTCTTCGAATTGCCATTTCCACGTGTGGTCAATAATCGGCAAGGAAAAATTAATTCCGGCCTCGAGCAATCGTCCAAGTCGTAAATCGAATGAGTGCGGCTATGAAATCGGTACACGCTTACCCGGTACGATTACGTAGCGGAAAAGATCTCGAGAGTCATCTATGAGCGAACAGTTTCGTAGAACAACACTAAAATGCGTTTAGATCTTTTTTTTCTTCTCCTCACTGTCATGCTTGAAAACAGATAGTTTCACTATCCTCGTCGCTCTTTATCTCCCTTCGTAGATTCTCTTCACTTCATAATTTAATCCTATAATCTTCGAAATACTGTATCTGATCAAAGCCCCGCAACGATAACAATGAACAGGGCTGAGCGAGTTATTCAGGCACACGCACATGATCACTCATCTGAACCGAAATATTGCAACGAAAGAGTTATTACACTTTAACAATCTACCATCCTAATTCGCCGTTTTCAGAATGCAAAGAAGACTTGGATTATATCCATAAATGTATACATATATTCAACACATTTGAATTTCACGGTATAGATAGTGTCCTAAATATCATAGCTCAGGCTTACAAGTCAAGCTGATCAAAATATTCTGAAGAGAGCAGTCCTCGAACTTCTACTTATTGAATAACATAACATCAATTTCAGATCAACGAGAAACATCGATAAATGATTCTCGTTTCAGATTTGCTTGATCTGACGATCTCCTAAAATATGAACATGACGATTGAAGACACCGTGTATGCGCACGTACGCGCAAATGCAAATTAGGCAAACGATCAGAGACCCAGAACCCTCGTTTGGCAACTCTCTTAACATGGCGATAAATCATTTGATTTGGGTTTAGCGCTGGAAGATGAGTAAAAAAACACGCGGCAAATCCCTTTTGAAGTGAATAATAATGATGATACGAGGAAGGAGCGACGAACTGGTGAATTTAACGACTGCCGCTTAACGGAGGGTTTTGAAATTATTGATCACAAAATCTACATGATTGAAAAGAGTACGTTAAACCTTTGACACGTGTGTTGGGTTTTTATATGCGTCGCTTCCAAGAAGCGATGAATAATCTTCTTCTTCACTCTGCCTGAGAGTCTTCGATCTCGATCACATTTTTCTGATTCAAATTCACGAGTATTACAGAGCTAGAGCTAATATAGTTAAAAACGATCAATCAACCGATTTAGTTTGATCGATATAGATTAGATTTGTGTTTGAAGCTACGAAAAACAAGCAAATTTTAATATCCGTGTGTATTGTAAGTGTAGGGAACCGGAGTATCCCGTTATAAGACGGTGTCAGTGTAGTACCAGAGACGACAGAATGCCTCGAGCGATGATTCACTGATTATAATATCGATTAACATCGTTGCGCGTTATCGAAGTTCTTATATACATCAAGAAATCTTCCATAGAAAGCCTGCTCAACCCTGGGAAATATTGAACCAGCAGAGCGACAGAAGAAAACGAATTCAACGACAGAATTACTAACAAATAATTGCAAACTAAAAATGTTAATTTAAGCAAAAATTACAGTGACTAAAACTATGCACAGATTCGCAGTCAGTGTTTGAAATAACAGCGTGAAACGTTTTTATTCACCATTTTATTATCATGATTTTCAACCGATTGTAATCAACGTTTTTCATAATAAATAACGTCAAACGTTTTTTAGAGAATCATCCTTTATCATATAAGCAGATACCCATAAAAGCCATACTTTTATTTACATCAACATGAATGTCATCATGGGAGACTGAGAATTTACATTTGTGAGCAATTCGAAGGCAATGATGCAAATTCACGAGAAATCAGATGGATCACGTGCTAGCGGTTCTGCAAGGGAATTAAAGCAAAAGGGATAAGAGAGAATCTTCTCTCTACAGAGAGACAGCGCGAAAGGAAAGAGCAAAGGGGTTGGTGGCATGCTCACAGTCGAGGCCACTTTGGCATGGGACACACGAGCCATAAACATCTTTGAGCAGAGACCACCCACCAATATGTTGTGGTAGTGGTGGTTGGTGGTCAGGGCGCACACTTTTGCTTTTGAACACAAGCTTGGCAATCGTAGCAGTCGAGACGTTTCACAAGAGTCTTATCGCTGTCGTCGTGATCGTCGATGCTGCAAACCCAACTATTTTCCCCGGTTAGTTGCGTAATGAATTCACTTCTAATGTCGAGTCTTTATAGCGGGCGACAAAGACCATCTGTATATACATATTATATAGATACAAAGTGCATGTTGTATATACGGATATATTACCGGATATATTATAGTCCATTATGCCTTGTACAAATAAGACAGCCGTGAATCAAACGTTTATCCGTGGGCAGAGCTAGATGAGGTTGAGAAAAAGGTCTGTGGATACTCTTAATATGTAACCAAAAGCGAGAACAAAGATTTTTTATTTATTTCGAGCTTCTATGTCTAGAGAATCTTCCTCGATACAGAGATATTTTGCGATGGTAATCAGGACATTAATCAGATGAGAGCCGGAATATTTACAACCGTGAACCGAATGATCAGCGTATACATAGTACCCTGTAAAGTTCCTCTATCGTAGTATGGCCGTGAGCGTATCTAATTAGATTTTTTTTCAAAGGTATCTGGAAGATTCTCCGTGATATTCAATGATTGGCGGTACACAGAAACCGGGATAACGGATTGCGAATGAGAGAACGCGATCAAGGGCTGTTCTGTTCTAGCTGGTTGAAGACCGTGGATAGCCGACATCCGTCACTGATGCGATTGATCATCGAGCGATACGCAAACAGCGGATGGTGATGTGGAACTTTTTAGCAAAACGAGGAAAACGGATGTTGTTCATACAAATAGATATATAATATTAAATGAAAAAAAATGAATTGTAATGTATTTAACATTTATATATGTGTTTAACTACGTGCAATGGAATAAGTGTGTATTCTGGTATATAAAAAAAGAAACATCCGATGTACAGCCGAGTTACGGTATCAACGTTTCATTCTCAGGATGAGATAATAAGTCGATCCTTGAAGAGCGGACCATAGGGGCAAAAAGATAAAGAGTTGTCTCGTCGTCCGGCAATCTACCATATCATCGAACGAGAGGTTGTTCACCTACCGGGAGACAACATGACGCGTACACAGGCATCAGTATACATCAGCTATTTCAAAGGCAAGAAGCAGAAAGCGGATGCTTGGTGGCGGAGAGAAACACTCAAAGAGAAAGGGAGGAAGAGCAAGAAAGAGACAGAGAGATAGAAAGGGTGAGAGACATATGAACGGTCACCGTAGTGGAAAAGGATGGTGCCGTTTTAATCAGCAAATCCTCCGCAGGCGTGGTTCATCAATCCTCATTCCCCAGGGGACGGAGTTGGATGGAGAATTTGAGAAAAATAACGTGACTGGCTCCTTTGAGACTCACAAAGTAAGACCCAAGGATATTCAAGTGCTTTTTGCAATACTACAAACTTTATATCTTTCACATACAAAACATATCCCAATTTCGTACGATGCTCTCAAGGGAAGTTTCGTTTAATTGAAAACCTCGGATGGGAGGCACTAGTTACGAATTATTCCTGCACGCAAGCTAAACGTTCCGGAAGCCTTCAAGTTAACGTGTATCCGAGATGATCGCGTATTAAATGATCAACGGCTTGGGCTCTAATTTCGCAAACTGTGCAAAAAGGTAAATTATTGGTATCGTCTATCATCCATGAATACCAATTAGTCTTTTCCTCTACGGGCACTACACACTGCGTGTACTATAATCGTTTTCGCTGCTCCCATTTACTAATGAGTATCAAATTGCTAAGTTTGTAAAGTTGTTCTTACAAGTATCTTCAGACGGGAGATTTATATCTGGGATGAAGTGCAATCCGTTTCTGTATTAATGAGATCGCCTATCATTTTACGTAATCATATCATATAAAATTCCAGAGTGTGATCCAAACTTTTTCCACCTATTCATGTCATGAAGATAACGAAGCGTTTTTGTTTGAGGAGCTTTGGAACGATGGTAAAAATCGGACAGATCTTTTCCCGTTCGATCTTCTTTATCATTCCATGGCCACCGAGCTGTGTGGGAATCTGAAGATTCTCGGTATGGTATATCGGAGCAAATAACGGTAGAGGACCGGATTCTGTCTGAAATATGCAGAAGCGTCCGGTCAGAGTACACGATTCTTCGCGGTAGGCACGAAGAAGCATCGGAGTAAAGAAAAAAGGATGCAAAAGAAGCGAGAAGAAGAATAAGGAACGGGTAGATGCATGAGAGAGAGAGAGAGAGAGAGAGAGAGCCGGTCCTCTCTCGCAAGAGCCGGTCATTCCGAAGAGAGCCTGGAGCTTGAGCGCACGACCGAAGAATAAGGGACTGTGTGTGCGCGCGCGCGATCGTTACTATTATTTGTTCAACAAATTTGTGCACTTACTCGGGAGTGCACTCGTCGAGATTTCTATACAGAAAAGGTATGTGCACATTTCCTCCTTGCTGTTTCTCACAACATACATACACGAAGAACAAAGTAGGATGTATGTGTGTCTAGGCATCGAGACGTCTCTTTGAGGAAGAGAAAAATGCACTACGAATGACCTGCTGCGGCTGTTTTCTCGTACTATATACGATAACTTTATGCATTGTACCGTATAGTAGAAATATCATGGAAAGGCAAAAGATGAAGAAAAATAAGAGAAGAAAGATTTGCACAGGCTGACTAGATTCACTAGATTCTAGCTGTATATAAGAAGCAACGTGAGCAATGATCGAGTCTACACACTGGAAGAAAATGAGAGAGAGAGAGAGAGTGTGTGTGTGACAAAGAAAAAGATAGAGACAGAGGAGAGCAGAGAGCAAAAAAGAGACATAGAGAAATCCAGTGTAAGGAAACGATTTCTCAACACACCGCGAATTGCATAGCTACGTATACATTGCGTGCACACCCTTACCTCTATACATATATAGACGAACAGATTTGATTGGAGAAGTGTAATAAACCCTCAGCTCTTTCCACAGCTACTGATCGAGCATGTACTGCTGCATGCACGTGCACAGGTAAAGCAATATACAAATGTGTATGTAAGTGTGGTGTGCATTATAGTGCTACATGCCGAGGCTGCAAGCGAGCAAGTAGTAATAATAAAGTGGTAGTGGTCAAGCTCGCAGTGCGGTGCGCCGCGTCATGGTCCAACAGGCTGATCAACCGGCCGTGTGCCGAGCTGGCTACTGGTCACTCCTCCTCCTCCTCCTCCTCCTCCTCCTCCCACGCACAAACGCGTAGTCATATGTATATATGTTAGTAATATACAAACGAAATGTTGCTGCCTGTACCACACTATGGATACGAATACATACTCTTAACATGAATGCAAATAACTCGCTGCTTATCCTCTGGCAACAAATATGATCGGTAGTCCTGTACGATTTTTTGATCCCCCCCCCCCCCCCATACGGCTCATATATACATACAGTGTATGCATACCGGTTGAGCTCGGTAATCCTCCCGCAGAATACCATGGACAACTCGTAGTTCTGAACCCTTACTACCCGTAACTAAACCGAACAAAATCTGCTACCTCGAAGATGTCACTCGCTCTTAGTTTATGTCCGCAACGTCTTTTCTTTTTTTCTTCTTCTTTACGTTTCATCATGTCTTTCTCTCTCTCTCCCTCTTCCTCTCTCTCAGTAGCTTTTACTCAGCATCTTCAATTTCATTTCAATTGCATGTATTCCAACCAACCGAACATCGTTACTTAACTCTCGTACAATCTTCACCGCCTACTTCGTCAAAGTCATTTATTTAGTGTGCATGTGTGTCTGCAACGAGAGATACGGGCGCTGGAGTAATTTGCCATGGAGGATTTGGAACGATCGATTCATCGGTATTCAGTATAAACTCTCGTTGCTTTATCTGCCCTATTGCCGCGTTCCCGCGACAAGTCATGCAATTAAGCTATCCCACGTATACATACTTTTTATCCGGTTGGAGGCTGATACACTAAACCAATTATAATGTACACGTGGCAAAGAAGCGAATCAAGTATATGAGCAGCGAGAGCAGAGATAATCCAGGCATTCGTCCGGATTTTCTAAGAATGCTCTAGTCACTGGAAAATCGTTAACCTCCTTCTACATATAAAAGCTCTACTTTACGTCACTCTACTGCGGCACATGCCAATGGTTATACGCGATACAGGAATACAGTTTCATTAATTCTTAATCGGTCAAAACAATTGTCAAGCGAAACAAATTGAGAACCATCTGATTTATTAACGCCAGGAGTGAAAGAGATTCAAAGTGTTGGGGGCCATTAGATTTTTATAGACTATTGAATGAGAGGGTGGAGCCGGCTCGGATGAGTCGCAAAGAAAGTGGATCCACAACCCACACGATGATTCCCGAAGGCGTAAGAATCACCGCAAAAGGATTTACCAGATTTCGTGTGCGCTGTTCAAAAGCACTCCTTATACTCCTCTCCACCTTTGTTGTTCCTGCACACGTATTATTCTTGTACGCTCAACAACTATGGTCTAAGACGACGTACTAACTCTCGAAAATGGGTGAAAAAGTGTTTGTCAGTGAGTCAGTGAGACACGCTGCCTCTAGCAGCATCTATGCGGTGGTAACCGCATGCAGGCTGTCTCGTAAGCCAGTGAGAGAAAGAGCGGAAAAGGACAGTGAGCAACTAAGCGGTTATGCGTTCAAGATGTAGGTAGACAATAGAATAGAAATTCTTCTGAAGTAGCTGCCTGCATAGGCTTTCTCTCTTTCTTTCTGTACTTCTTTCACTTCTCGCTTTTTCATTGGTCTTAGGGTCGTAGCATGTCTATCATTCGAGGGAGCAGGCAAAAGGCGCGGTTGTTCGATAAATATGCATGTATTTTGGACCCACCGAACGGGGTTTCCCTCATGGCAGCAACGAACCGTCTGTATCGAACGAGTCATCACCGGATGTCCCGGCACGTTCCAACCATGAATCATCGTCAACTTGGTTTTATATAATATTGCATAGAAATCGAGCAAAAAAGAAATTTAGACAGGAATTAAGGAGTGTCGATAAAAGAGCATTCGAAATTCCAAGCTACTAATATTTGTTAGGGTATGAATATACAAGGAACTAGGTTGGAACTTGAACTACAAATACAAAGGAGTTAAGACCTGGTATCAAACGCAGGGATCTTATTTATGATAGTAGTCAGGTTAAGAAGTCGAGGTTCCGATTGCGGTTTTTCCGTATGTTATTATGGAGCATGTTATTATTTTAAAAAATGTCTGCTACTTACGAATTAGAGGTAGAGGGTACCAATGCGTCGAGGCGCCACGACAGTAAGTGCCAATCGAGGTCCACATTTGGCAGGAGGCAGAGGAGCCGTGATAACCGGTGGTGGTGTCTCGGGTCTTGTGCATCCACCTCCGCTACCACCACGAAGTTCCCATACGAGATTCGTCAGGGATCGGGGTCTGCTCAAGCGTCGTGACCTAACGAAGAATAAAAAGTTAAGGCCAAAGTCAACGAGTAAAGTTGGTGACCGATGGAGTAAGCAAGAATGTTAATGGGCAAAGGGAACAGTGGAAAAAAGACATTACCTTTTCTCCGGAAGTTTAGCTCCAGCACCAGAATCCCCGGAGGTCCTTCCACCGGAGTGACTGGAATCTAGTGTTCCATCGAGTTCCATTGCTTGTTGAAGATTCGTGAGGCTCTTGTATCGAATGTTGAAGAGTGGTGAGCCACCCTTGAATCCCGGTGGTGTTTCTTTGAGGGGTGATGCGCTCTTCTGCCTCATAAGTGGTCTGCCACGTTGGGTTCCACTGTTCTTAACGTATAGCTTAGCGAGTGGTGGTTTCTCGACTCTCGGCATCGGTGCTTCCTTCACCGCTCTCCTCGTTCTCTTTTCCGCTTGCATTTTCTTCGTTGGTATAGTCTCGATGGGTGGTGGCTCCGGTCGATCGTCAAGGAAAGGCGCGATCGTCACGGTCACCGGTGTCAAAGGTGGACTCGCGTTATTCGACTGACCAGATGGCATACAACCATTGCTACTGACCGGACTTTCGTAGGGGGATCTAACGCTTTTCGGCAATGGCGCAAAGCCCCTTACGTAGTCATAAATCTGATCGATCTCATCATATTCCTCGGTATAGGATGGTGGCACGCGGTTTTCGTCGCGATAAGCGCTACCGCTGCTGTGACTGCTGAGATGATTGTGATGATAATGATGATGATGATGATGGCGATGCTGCTGCTGTTGAGATTGATGAGTATTCGCGCTATCGGAACTTGCTGATCTCCTGAGGAAACCACCACTTCTTGTTTGTCTCGTTTGTTTGGTCTCACCGAGTCGGCCATCCAGTACGTGAGCTCTGTCGGCCACATCAGCAACGAGACGAGATGCTCTTTCGACCAGTCTGGTAAATTCTGGCATCGATCTCAACGATTCCTCATTCCGAGCTTTCACAAGCTTTAAGGGTGCCGCTAGGGGTAACGCCACAGCGGCTCCTTCTCTCTGCAATGGCAATGCGAAAACGTGCTCTTCCTCGAAAGTCGATAATAATCTTAGTTCCGGTACAAATTGCGAGGATGATTTGAGTCCCCTCGGTGGCTGACCGTGAACCAATCGCACGGTAAGCGGTAATCGTTTACTCAGCAGAGCTCTAGCCGTATGGACACCGCTGATGTTGTCCTCCCTCGCTAAAGCACTGAAACGACCACGTTGATCCATGCCAAGAAGCACACTGTCACCTCGGCCATCGACGCAACGAAGAAAACGTCCTCGGCCTGGTATGGTAACCTCACCAGCGGCAACAATAGTTTCACCGGTGTTTAACATTCTGCTGCCTTCCGGTATGACATTACCCGTTTCCTCGCCAACTTTGCACGCTATTCCACGGATTGTTTCTCTCACGAGGGCTCCCTCGTCGGGACATCTGCGTGCGAGTTCGTTGACCGATTCGATACCGCGCACAGCTCGACCCTCTTCACTAAGAATCTCGAAGTAACCAGCATAAGAGTCCGGTATAGCGAGTCTAGGCCCAACACCCACGACCCTTCGACCTTCCTTGATCTTGACCGCTTGGGCGACAATCTTACGTCTTCTACCGGCCGACACAAGGAGCGATGTACTTTGTAGGCTTGGCGCTGGTAATGTCGGTACACCAAGACCACCATATTGACCTTTGGTGATCTTGATGACTGCCGGTAGTCGATGTTTTGTTACGAATTCACGTAGATAGGTGGCCTCGTCGGCCCAGCGTGCAGCTGCGACGACAATCTGACCGTCGGTCGCGGCCATTGCCACCAAACTCGCACGATCACTCTCGCACGATCGACAAACAACTGGTGGCCTGCCAGCTCGTCACGATGATTATTAAAAAAGAAAAGAACAATATACAAATGGCCAAATTATCACGACGATCAATGAGTGTTGGCTCGCCACGAGACTCGGCACTTGTTCTGCTGCGTATTCGCCACTACAACAGTACCTCTATTCTCCATCTGTAACAGATAAAAGAAAGAAGAAATATAAATCCTTTTTCGCTTTATCGAGTCTTTCTCACTTAATCTCACGAAAAATCATCAGGTTCAGTGTCGTGGGAACGATAGAGATAAAACTCGCCCATTTGACATGATATAATAATATAACTGGTATGCAAGCATGCTAATATCCTTTAATCCGTCGATTACAGGATTGCAAAGCCGGCTCATGCAACTCTCTATGAAGAGTAGATATAACACACGTGGGTAACGCGGAAGCAAAGTGAAACAGGAAGATACAACAGGCCAAGAGAGAGAAGAACAGAACACTTTTGCTCTTCGATCGTCTTATGTGTCTTGATTTCTCGATGGTGACCAGAAATATTCTCGCGTCCGTTGAGAATCGCTTTTCCTTCGTGAGAGGGCTTCGCGTTGTTAGCAGACAACCGGTATAACGATTATGCCCTCGGATAGCATATAACTAGACTCACTTGGCTCTTCGTACAAGCCGCAAGAGATGCATCTCTTTTTAATCTATCGTTATTTATTTTTTTACCCCATTGTTTTTATTCCTTTTGGACTTTTCACAGTGGCTATTACGTTTAGCTCGTTTCTCTCTATATACTCACAAGAAGTGTCGGTGAAGTATATACATATATATATAAGCACATATATAGTGAGATAAAGAATCCAGGGAGAGTTTACGCGAGAGTTAGCACGCTCGCTGTTCGCTTCGATTTTCTGGATCATCTTCGTGATGAATCAGAACTTCAATAGGACACAGGTTGTCTTAAATAACTCTTGAATGAATAAAATAAAAATAAAATAACGAGACAAAAAGCGGCGTTTAAAAAAGTTTGCAACCGATCATGATAGACGTCACAGTAGCAAACGCGATACCAGCATTTTTAATACTTCAAATAAGTTCGAATCCCAACTACTGCAAGTTCAACGAGAATATCTCATCGGTAGACACTTTACATTCGTCCAGAACTGCGAGGCTTAGGTTATAGGAGGATATAACATGGTGGATATCCTCACGCGAATACGTGCGAGCAGGAGAATCCTCTCCAGAGAGGAGAGAGTTTGGGTACCAATTAGGGACCGGTTCTACAATTTTTAACACCAGGCAACTAGTCACTCTTGCTCCCTCTCTCTTCCGTTCGCTATATGATCGTATGTAAGTACCCGGTGGATACGAAATATAGTACTGACACTACTACTACTTCTATCGAGTGTACATAACCTTCTCAACGAGGAACTTTGTACGCAGATGTTTCTTTTTCTATTCCCTATACTTCTTCCGCTTTTTTCACGTTTTCCTTCGCTTTTTTTCCTAGCAATTCTTGCGGTTATAGAAAATTTTGCTAGGTAGCCAATAGCGAGTCATAAACCTATGAAAAATGTGATATGGATTTTTCATCACTCCATAACTTGAAATTCCTTTTTTTAACTCGAAACAGACAACTACAATTCTTGAAAAAATACAGCTTTCCTCGATGCCATTACGACACGACGTACAATGTTTTCAATTATAATCTTTTTGCAATATGCTTACCATTTTAAAATGATTGAGAGATTTAATTGGTTCTGTGTAGTCGAGCGATATCGTTACCGATATGTTGAACGAGAGACGGAAGTGATATATAGTAAATGGAGACTCTTTACCGACGGTTCACCATTGATAGGTGCATTTCACCAAGAAATAATGTGCACCAAAGAGTGCTGTGCAGCAACTTGGTTACGCGATGCTCCGAAGACACTTCGAGATAAGGTAACAAAAGACAGAAAGAGAGAGAGAGAGGGACAGAGAAAGTTGAAGAGGAATAGAAGAGAATGGACCAAGAAGACCGGAGCGGACAGTCGTGACCAATAACCCTGGTTTGCTGTGGGCATCGTGACGAGGCCGCGCCTCTAGGAAGTCATTCGACACACCGCGATGATCTTTACGCTCTCTCATTTCTCCGTGTTAAGCCGAATCTTGTAATATCTGGATTGAACATTAAAAGCATTAACGGAAAAGAGAGAGTTTCGTTACTCTGACTAGCAAAGATCTCGTGATGAGTTTAATAACTCTTTTATATCGTAATTTTGCAACATTGCTGTATGCTCTCACAGACAATTCGCAAGAGAGTCACGATCATAAGGATTATAAGTGGATCACCGGTTTGAAAAATTGTATATACTAAATATTCTGTTTACAGTTTTGTTTCACGTGAAGCGCTTAACGCTGCGCTTTCGTTCCGGTATTATGGAGAAAGGCTTTGAATTACGAAACTACTTCTCTATCGTTTTATTTATATCAAGTAGTAGAAGTCGATAAATATGTAAGCCTGTATGCCGTAATGAAATTATTTCCATCAAAGAAAATTGAATATCGCGTTTATTAGGTCTAACGACTTTCGATATTCATGAAAATTTGGCGGTCAAGGCGATCGTTGTTGTAAAGAATATGAAAATCATACCGAGACATGAATTTTAATCCAATTCTTGATTTTCAATTATTTTTTTGGTATTCTTCGACAATATTGTTGATCGATAACATTAATCCTCGATGGTTTTCATTATAAGATCGTTACGTCAGCAAAACTTATTTATTATATTTTTATTAAATTCATAAACTTCAACTTTTATGTCTACAGCTATGCAAATAGCGTGCATTCTTGATATTGACAGCCATTATCAAATGTATGACATTAGATAACTTTATTCAATTAATGAAAAAAAGTTGACACGTGAGTTTAGTCTCTGAAACTTTTTTTTATGTTCTGGTTATATTGAAACTTATTCTGAATTACACGCAGTCCACTTCTGACCTTGACCAAAACCTCCACAGAGAGAACAACATCGCTAACCCATATCATCAATTCGAAGATTTCGAACCATCACCGATTAGTGGCGGCACATATCGAAACACCTGATGTCAATAAAAAAATTAAAAAAAATAGAAAACGAGTCCCGGTAAACATGATAAAACGTGGAGAATTATAACAAAGCGGAAGACTAAGAATTCAAGAATGCTCATAAATTCGTGCCATTCCTTACATCATCAAACAGTCCCCTATCCTTCTCAATCTTATTTCTCGGCGGCTCGCGTTCTTCTTCTACACTAAATTTTATTCTTATTTCTCTCGAAATGGTTTGCTAGTGGCGGCAGATCGTCTCCTCTTGCGCTAATTCGTGGGGCTTTCTGCCGCTAGCTCAGCGATCTCTTGTCTCTGTCCTCTTTCTTTCTCTCTTTTGCACTGTGGCACGTTTCGCGAACTCGGAAAGCCCTCACAAACCGTAATAACTTCCTCATGAACGAGCAAGAACACGCTCGCGACCATCAATCATCCCCGTGAAACGTGACTCTCAACCGCCGAGAGGAATCGAGAGCACTCTCGTCCTAGGGCAGGTATCAGCAGCATATAGTGGCAATAGATTTGATACCGGCTGGAGCGATCAATACAGGAAGTCCCGAAGGATATGCCAAAATTGCAATAGTCAGATCATAAAAGTCTAGAAAGGAAATTCTTTTTCCCTTCATTTATCCAATATACTGTTCTTAATTAGAGAGATCAGAATGCTGAAAGTAAAATTACCGACGAGTGTATGACTTGTTGCTCCTCGATCTTTCTTCCCTTTCTAGAACTCCCAAATGTATTATTTAAAATAGAATAATTTTGATATGGAGCCTCAAGCAACGATTGACGACCTGAAGAAGCCCTTGAATGCCTTAATGTTTGATATAAAAGGTGGTTGCCTGAGAACAACTAATGTCCAGTTGACTGCAATATAATTAATCCATCTTTCTTCATGGAAAACGTTCGATTATTTTTTGCTAAACGTGATTCGTTGTTTTGTTTACGGAAACGCTTGACTTTTCTTGCTCGCGAGTTACCACCTTCTTTCTCGATTTCTATTATTTTTATGCTGCTCATTGCAGAAATGGCAGTAAATGAGCACCGCTCTTCAGGAATAACTACAAATTAATATTAAATTGAATTATAATGACAGTGTTTACCGAGAGAAATATCCCTCCAAGTGCATCACTCGGAGGGTCTCTCTGTACTGGTACAACATAAGATCTCTCCTGTGAGGATCGTGCCCAATGGATCCGCACACGCTAAGCTCATTCCTCTCGTTCTCTAGCTGTATATTCGTGTGTGCATTATATTTTCTTCAACTCAACCTCACACTCTCATCTCGTAATATTTCATACCGTATGCAATGCCCATTTAGATTTATCCAACTGCACACAAGAGGCGAGAAAGGATCAGACGTTATGAGGAAAGAACGAAGAAAAAAAAAAGAGAAGAAGAAAAATCGTAAAGATATGAATAAACGAGAACTCCCGAGACTTAACTCCCGAGACTCATTCTTCACTCGTGCCTCGGGAAAAGTGCTCGATGATGGACCAAGTGTGGCAAAGTACATCAATCGCGTTGTCGTCGTATTATGTATATGTGTTGGGCGACGCAACCCTCGAGAAATTTTATCTCAGGCCTAAATACCATTTATGGTTGCGGAATTTATATTTGCTCTCATATCTCGTTGAATACGATGAATAAAATAAATGATTTTTTGAAAGTGTACTAATTATTATGGCTGTATCTTTGTCTTCTGATAGTTCTCGTATCCCATTACTATAGTCTACATAAATTATGGTACGTATTTAATTATGAAACACTTTTGAAAAAATCGTTCGCCTGCAATTAATTTAAATTAATTTATGTAAGGTTAGTAAGCGCCTCTTCCACGTCAGGAAGTCATTTTGTTGAAGGAGAAAATTTATTGAATTTCTTTGGGTTTGAAGGCGACTAGGTAAGCATAAATCGTAACTCTAATTTGGATCGAAGATTAAGTGCACGATTGCACGATTGGATAAAACAGAACGTGTGGTTGAGATAACCGTAAAGTTTTGGGGTCAAAGTTCTACGAGCTACAAATTTGTAGTCATTACTTTCATAGTTATCGCAATGACCTCGATTAGTCGAAGAGGCATTCGGTGAAATATAGTTGGGAATGGGAAATAGTTGTAGCTTCTGGTAGTATTGCACTTTGGACATGCAGTTACATCACTCTCGCGTCATAATTATTAATTATATACGTCTAATCGCGACCTCGTTAACATGAACAAGAGCGATGGCAGCGAGATAAACGAGGAAAGGGAAAAAAGGGTCTTCAGGCTTACGAAGGACGTACCGCAGGATCGCCGAGTTCACTCATTAATTAAAGTGCGCGTAATCTCAGCAGGGCGTCCGCGTAATATGCGTGTCCGCCTGCATTCAAACTCGTCTCGCAACCTAAACTTTAACATCCAGGAACTTCAGCTAGAAACTCTTAAATAAATGTATCTGCATACCTGTCGTTCGAGAACTTGCCGTAAAACTACTGTCTCACAGCTGGACGAACCTAAAAACCTTGTAATTTTGCTTTATAATCGGCTTGTCATACTTATTCTGCATAGTACATGTGACAAATGTAGGTCCATGAATTATCTTAACTATCATGAACATCGTGAAATTCGGATTATGGATTTGTTATGCTTCTTCTCCGCCAGAAGCTAGGCTGAAGTGCCCTTTTTGATCCCTTTCGTAAAAGAAACGTTCAGTCTATAAAAAATTGAGTTTTTCTCACTTTATTACGTTGATAGCAAAAAATTCGAATTATCCAAATAGTATATAAATAATTTGAATAATAAACTTCACTCAAAGGGTGTAAACGTGTATGTATGTGTGTGTGAAAATTGGAGTTTACTTAATGTTTTATCGCCCATAATTATATTATCCATCAATGTCTACATAAAACGTAACTGATATTTTTTTCAGCCTTGTAATTGAGCGAAAATCCACGTGTGCTGTTTTTCCAAAGCTCCACCGTAAATCAACTTGAATTATTGAATTATTTTAGCCTATACAAATTGAGAAAACGAGTAAAATCATGATTTATAACCGATCACCGTTGCTCACGGATTATTTTAATTGGCGATGCAAATTCAAATTATAACCATTTTATGAGAAATCCGGAAATGATTCTTTCTTCAAGACTTATATTAACGTCATATTGAGTTCACATAATTACAGAAATTCGGGAATGACAATATTCCGAACCTAAAATGGAAGACTTTTCTCGCGAACCTAATATTTCTTTTAATAATCCATAAAATATTCGATGCTAACAGGCTGAGAGAGTTGAAAGAACCGGAGGAGACTCGTACTTTCATTGTGGCTAGAGCGATTTTGCCATTTACTTTAGCGCAATGTAACCCTCACTCTCTAGCTCGTGCAATGATGTTCTCCTGAGTAATATTTATAGAAGTGGTGGTCCAGAAAAGCGAGAAGGCAAATAAGAGAGGTCGGCGAATTTCTCTGCGTGTAAATCGAATTACGAAGGTGGCGTACAGAGAAAAAGAGAGAAAGATAAAAAGCCTGAATACTGTTGTATACCGATATAGAACTGAGTCGCTACGTGGTCTACTACCTGGAACGAAAGAGCGAAAAATAAAGGGGGAGCGAGAAAACCGACGGAACGATCTCGTCGGAGATCGCGCGAGCTGGGGTACCCGCCCGCAAAGAGAGATCAAGTCCATTTCGCTTTCAACTCTCTGTATTTCATAACGCAAAATAAAGCCGCAACAACGTCGCTCCAACTTCTGCTGGAGTTACGTACTGTATATTTATAGGTATATATCTGTACAGTGTGATTTTTCTACTCTCTCTCGTCCGAACCTTGCGGTTACTCGCATAAAGTTCGCGGGGAAAAAATGAGTAGAAAGAGAGAAACAAAAATACATAAAAATAATCGATTAAGCCTTTGTGCCACGCTCTGCAAACCCGCTATCGAGATATTCTAAATTTGCCTAGACATTCATAATCATACTACAAGAGGAGTACTAATTTAATAGCGAGTTCTCAGATCCTTGGACCAATGAAAAAAAAATCAACGATTTTTACGTTCTTCATTTAGAAGTTTATAAATCTGGAAAAAATGTGAATTAGTAGACAGTTTTTGAATCACTTCACCAACCCTTGTTTGAGTTTTACAGGGAAAGAGAAAGATTTGGTTACATTGATAATCGTTTCCAGAAGCTTTTTCACTCATTATACATTCCATACTTTGTCGGATCGAAGTAGCTGAGCGAATGAAAGTGAAAAAGAAAGAATTCGGAATAAGTTCCATGTAATTTTATTTGGATCAACTTCATTCGTGTACAAAATAATTTATGGCAAAATCTGTACTGCACAGTTATACTGGAAACCTCGATGATTTAATAGCAATCATTTTTAATTATTGTGATAAATTCAGTGAAAATTAGAATAAAAATTATATGAATCATACTGGTGCAATTAAATTTTTTTTCAAATGTGAAGTATACGCGTTTCCGTGAGAGCGTGGACGCTTTACTTTCCGCGGTAACTGTAGACGCGAGGGAAAAGAGCGTGCGATAAATGCATCAACGAGCGTGTAAGATATGCTGCATATATAAAGTTGCTGAGTGAGGATTTTGACTTATTGCTAAGCACGTGGTTGCGCGACTGGGTGTAGTAGTAGTGTGGCTGTGTGTATATAGTACGCTGCTCCTCTGCTGGCACGAGTAAACGAGAGATGAAATTCCGCGGAGGATGACGATGAGTTAACGCTATCACTGGTAACCCAGTCGCGCTTCCACGCTGGACTGAGCTAGAGAGCGACGGCAAATAAATACTTTTATAGGCGAATAGGAAGAGAGAGAAGGAAAGAAAGAGAGAAATAGAGGCGGTAAAATCACGGGTCTGTTTAACGAAGATCTCTTCCTTCTATTCTCTGCTTCGCTGACTCTCATTCTCTCGCCGATCTCTTTATCTATCCATCTTTCTTATACCTTTATCATATACTTCCTATTTAAACATACTCTCTCTCCTTTCCTCCTTTTCTACTTACAGACAAATTAAAAAATACTGATCATGAGCTGATGCGCAATGAACCTAAGCGAGTGAATCACGAAGGATACGTCCAGAGCTCAATTGAACACGGTCCTGTTCGCTCTTGGTAATCGATTTTCTAATCGATTGCGTCAAATCTGCATTAATTGAGAGCATTGGAAGATTGATGATATCGTGATAATCATCACTGCGAAATAACACAGCTGTGCTAATTTACGCAATTATCGATGTTCTACCCAATGAGAAAGTAACGATTAACTAATTATTCAATCCTCGACCTCAAGTCGAGTAAACAAGCACATATTATTATAACCTGTACATAAAGCACATATGTACATGTAACTGTATGTGTACTTGACGGATTATAACTCTCCTTGGATAGATCTCACACCTGTGAGAATAATAAGAGCGAGTCCAGTGCACGATCGAGAGTGTACGATCTGCTGACGCGTATCCGCAAAGTCCTGTTGGGCGAGATTGAGGCTGACTTGTGGAGGTTGTATAAGCTCTATGGTCTTCTATGTAAAACAAGAAGCGCACGGACATGAGAATGGAAAGACACGAAGGAAGAAGAAACAGGAGATCCTAGAAGAGACGAAGATGAAGAAAGAGAGTAAGAAGAAGACAAGAGAAAGCCGGCGGGTTGAATCTAAATATAACTACTTGACGGCGGCGAGAAGGCGCCCACCGATGTACCCTGCATCTTCCTGCTCCTCTTCAACGAGAGAGTAAACCTTTCCTCCCCCGCGAGCACCAAGAGGGATAGAGCAACCGCGTCGGCCATCTCGCGCGTCTTCTCTTCTCGTCCTCAACCACCTTTCTCGCTTTTCCTCCCTCTTCGAGCCCTCTCACGGATTCACACTGTGAGAGAGAACGAGAGGCCTTGCAATGGCTTGAGGAGAGTACCGCGACGCGACGACGCCAGCTCAATCGCGAGTACACATACTACGAGCTATATGGATATAAATGCATATAAGCTGGTATGTATGTGCTACATACAGACAACTAGATACGCTCGGACCTCCTGGCGATCTTATGTTCGACGATCATATGTATGTACAGGGTGTCTTGATACAGATGCTCGATGTCATGAATTTAAGTTTAATACTAGTGTCAAAGCCCTGACCTTACAATGAGGTTAATTGAGATATTAAGATATAATTTCAATAACTAATAAATCATCCAATGAAGATTTGATCAAAAAAAAACCTTTTCAAATGGGATTTCAGTCTTGAATTTCATTTTGCCATTTTTGCCATCCGTGGTAAGACACCCTATATATATGGATATATATACATGTATACAAAGTTGGACAAACTCGCGGTTCGGCGATGCGAAGAACGTCTCGGTTTCTATCCTGCTTCACGAACCCTTGCACCTTTCCTCCGAAGAGCATTTTACTGGTCAAAGGTGCCAGATTTCCCTCTTTTTTTCATTCTCTCACTCTTTCTCTCTTTGACTCTTCCTCTCTACTTCTCGCTCTTTCACTCTCCCTCTATTCACACTAGTGCGCCTCAAACTGCACATTGTATCGCTCCTCAACCCACCAATTTCGTGGTATCATCTCTTTCACTCTCACTTACTCTCGTTTCCCAAGTTACCTTTTTCCGTCTCGCTATAATCACATTCGTGGTAAAAAAAAACTAGGAAACTGATCTTTTCCGGTGCCTAAGAAAAAAACAGGGAAAAGTTATTTATTCTTTTCATTTTTTAAAGTTACGCGAGTTCGGAAATCTAACGGTCGCGTTTTAACCCCTAAATTGAAATCGACGAATTGAAGAAATCTCATTTTTATATTGTACTGATTGCATGTGTTTATTTTAAGCTTTAACGGTAAGCACAAAAAGTCCGTAACAAAATGTTTAATATAGAAAAAAGAAAAGCTCGAAAACCGTCATATTCGAGTATATAAGCGTGCGGCAGGGCTCATGCTAGCTTTTTTTAATACTTAGCCTCGAGCTGCTACCGCGGCTCTTGATGTA
This sequence comes from Rhimphoctona megacephalus, assembly GCA_963989365.1. Taxonomy (NCBI): domain Eukaryota; kingdom Metazoa; phylum Arthropoda; class Insecta; order Hymenoptera; family Ichneumonidae; genus Rhimphoctona; species Rhimphoctona megacephalus. Next base: position 12,557,670 of record OZ022420.1, on the reverse strand, counting down.
CAATAAAATAGTCGAAAACGATATTTCGGTTCAGATATAATAAAAGAGCCTTGTTCATATCCGACAAAATTTATTTATCTCCTTGATACCTTCTGCCAGACCACATCGGCACGAAACATCGATCATTTTTTAATTCCTTCAACCACTTAGGCAAAATAAGTATTTTCCTTGAAGGAAAAACGAACATACGATCATGTAAATTCCCATAATAATCTATTATGACGTGGAGGACAGAGAAAGAAGGAGGGAATTGATTATGATGCTGAACGACCCATCACCCTCTAATGCGTCCATAATCGAGGCTCTCTCTCTCTCTCTCTTTCTCTCTCTCTCTATCCCTCATTTGTCCCACGCCGATAATAATCGAAATACGCATGTGTGTAATCGTTTTCATCATCACTGACGAGTTCCCTCGTTTAGGACTTTGAGGGAAAAAGAAGAAGAAGAAGAAACATCCGAAGCTTGAATATAAGCATCTTTGCTTTCGATGAGCATGTAGGGTGTTATATACTTATACATACAGTTGCCATAAAGTGCGTGAACACGAGTGAACAAATATATCGGCAAAGGAGAGAAGTGCAGTAACAGAAAGAGAGCGAATAAGCTAACTTGGTGTTCAAGGACTCTGTGTAACTCGTTCGTAGCAAGTTCGTTTCTCCAGCGACCATAACACGGATAGAGAACTCTACCGTCCTGGTTTCTATATACCGGGGGAGAGGAAAGCATGCTCCGCAGGGACCTCTCGCAGTTACTCCCTGACTACTGTATCTTTTCTCCGGCTCTTTTGCTGTTGTACTTATATTATATACTATGTATTAACTGGAACCGAGAAACCAGAAGGATCAAGCGAGGTAGATACGTTGAGAGAGTTGGAGAGTGAAAGAGAAGATTTTTCTTGTATAGTCATGTTTTCCGAGTTACGCACGAAACGATTTGTGAGTTGAATCATTAAGTCGATATGTTTCTCTTTCCCTCTCTTTCTTTCTGTATCTCTTGTATTTCTTGTTCGTTTCGACAGAAAGAAATGTAGAAACTCGTTGGAGCTCTATGCTGTCCGGTTAGAACTAGTCGATATTAAACGTTTGCAACGGTGTGGATTAGGGTGGTTCAAAAAAAATCGATATTTTTTTTTCCGCGGGCCTCAACGGAAATTGTTAGTACATTATGAAAAACTAATTTTTGCAAAATTTAAGTGGTCTAAAAATTTTTTTAGATAGTGCTCAAGCGACTTTTCCATATTTTTTCTCATCTGACGGCCCTTCAAACAGTCTCGAAATGGATGATTATTCCTGATCATTTCATTGGAAAATCGTTCTCCATGATAATTCACTAGGATCACTTCCATTTGAGGTTGTTGTTGTGAGACACTCCGTACAAGTTTCTCGACTTTAGTACACGTGGGAGAAAACCGTATAGCATAGAAAAATCAGACAAAAGAAACAGTGACAGTAGCTGAATTCAGAGACATTTCAGCGAGTTTAGCGTCTTACTCAAAGCCTTAGAGACCCCCGCAAATAAGGAGAATCGAGGAGGATTCGCGCCCGGGTGTACAAAGCGGCAAATGCTCTTTTGCGCTTTGAGCCTTAAGCGCGACACCCATCGCCATTCACCAATGGACAAAACCTCGCATGAGATCTAAGAGCAAACAAAGTATCAGAATACACGTCTGTATATACTAACTGTGTTGCAGTATTTTCTGCATACTGAGAATGAAAGGGAACGATAAAGAGTGTGTGTGTGTGTGTGAGAGAGAGAGAGAGAGAGAGAGAGAGAGAGAGAGCAAAGATCGGCGGTATGCGTTCGCCGATCTTGGCATAGTATGTAAATAGTATAAAATAGTATACTACCTACTGGTACTTCGGACTACTGGTGTCCCGCAGCTGGTTAACAAACGACTCTCTCTCTGATGTGACTACTCGAGAGTCCGTGGTATGCGATCAGCTAAAGGCAGCGCGCGCGCGCGCCTGGCACCAATACATTAAGAGAGACACATACAAGCACACGGAGAGACATGAACAGAGTCACGCTACAGCCAGATACACAGGAAATACAGCGATTGGATTGCCATGGACAATCCCACATACACGAGAACGTAAAGTGCATACGAGTAGGAGAGTACCACAGAGCTAAGCACGTGCGACTTTGGAACGCGGAACCTTTGATGATTGACGGACAGCATGGAATCACAGTGCGCCAAGAGCTTCACGGTTTATTCAAGATACACACATACACAGACGTAAACACATACGCGATCAAACCGTGATTAGAGTTAAAATTGTTCTACCAAAATGGACGTATAAGAGACTCTGCATTTTCCCACCCGAGATTAAATGCCGCGAGTCTTCCAGCAGGACCTCAAAGGTATCTGCGCCCTCCTGTACCAATAGGGAACCTGTAGACTGTCGGAAGACTGATGACGGACTCGCGGTATTTTATCTCAGGTAGTTTAATTGGTGCGAGAGAGAAAGAAAGAGGGACTGTCGATTATACGTAATTATATCGATAGATGGCTCTGAGAGAGATTATTATTATGTGCCTTACGAGAATTTCATCCCTGAACTCGAACCTGAACTTGACATTGAACCTTGGAGGATCGCGAGGCAGGAAGGCAAAAATGCTACGCCGCCCGAAGACTATCGCTCCTCGTGTGTATATGTGTTGCATGAGAGTCCAAAGAACTGTTCACGATGCTCACAGTCGAAAGAGAATAAGGACCTCGCGAGCGAGAGGAGCGCACAACCTCCTTGACCTCCGTGACGTCGCTCAGACCATGTACGTATGTACACTTGGCTGTGACCGAGGGGGCCCATACCAGGTTGGATTAATCGTTGTATAAGGTCTTCTTGGATATAACGGCACGTCATAATGAGACACGAACGAGTGGCGGTCCCGCGGTAAGAGAGACTTCACATATATAGATATGCGTGCGTTTCACGATAGGAAAAGGCACACACCTAACCACCCTTTATGTATATTACAGTACTGGTGGTATACATAGTACTGTTTGTAATAGTAACACAGGTCCACGTGCGAGCACGTACGTCGAGTTACCGACCCAGCATGCCCTGAATCATTCAACGCCAGCCTGCGTCGCGCTCGCTCTTTGCACTTCCGTAAGTAATACATTCATACATGAATGTTGCTATATATAATTTACATTTGTATTTGTATGTGTGTGTGTATGTGTTTGTGTGTACGCGCGCGGGCGTGTGTGTGCATGTGTATGGAAGGAATACGAGACGTACTGCAGGAGTACAGAAGCAACGGTCGCACTGACTTAGGCTGTTACATGCTGAATAATAAATAATGAATAATAAAGTTACGTCGAGCCAACAAGACAAATATGTATGTACTTCGTACTCTAGTATAACACATGAATCATAACGTAATACTATAAACGCATTAACATTTAGAACGGGATTTGGCCAGGGCTCTGACAGGGTTATACTATACGCTGCCGCCTCTATAAGGCCTGGGCTTGACAGGGTAACATCGTGAAACGTATATTAAAATTATATTTAATAAATATGATACGCTATCGTGTATCCATAAGCTTTGAAAGGACCTGGCGAGCCATACGTTGAGACGCTCCCTCAACGTATAGTCTGTTTGTGAAATTACCATACACGATTCGATTCAATGAAAATCCATTATAAATCATCAGGATGATGGCTAAGTAAGTCTTTAGAAAGGTCCAGAAACGTGATGCCGAATATGGTTCATGGGATCGAGATTTGAGGATTCATATCGAATATCCATGGGCTCAGGAATGAAGTCTACTTCGATTAAATGCAGAGGACGTTGCTGAAAATGTCTTCGCAGAATCAGTATGAATAATATTCGTGCAACTGTCAGATATGCGACATCATGGAAGAAACAGGGACTTACTGGCGCAACGACCAAGTGAGATAGATTGAAGTTTTTCCCGGGAAATATGTCGCGAAGCAACGGTAATTGAGACTCGTGAACCCTCGCGACAGTTAATTTTAGTAGAGGACTCTTCCCTTGATTTCTTTCTCCCTCTTTTCCTCTATCTGCTACATCTACACTTCGCATAAGCGTAGATATACCGAGTGTGCCAATATTTGTGCTCGAAATGATCAGGATAAGCTTATCGACAAATTTCGAAGAGAAAAGTCTTTCTGCATTTATCTCTCAGATACACGGTTCATCAAATATTTATCAATTAGTTGTAGCCTGTCCACATGATCGTTAAAAGAAGCCATGAAATGGGAACATGCTCCATTCCTTATGCCACACCGGATAGACTGAACCGTATGCGCTGGCTGCTAACTACATCCATTAAACTAATTAATCAATCAACAGCACCTCGAAGAGACATATGGCTCAGGACACTTCTTACCAAAACTTCACAGTTGGGCTCCCGCTGAAATCTCAAGTGTAACTTTTAGAACACCCTATATAGCTACTCATACTCGAGTTAACATTGAGTGAGGCGAGAGGGGACGATGCAGTTTTTTTTCTCCACCTCGTCAAGAAATTCCGCAATTATTTGAGATTCTGCTGTGATACGCATGTGTAACACACAACTCACCTTAATCTTTCTATACTATACCGTATATCCGATATATAGTCTCTCTACTGTATCTACCGAAGGTACAATCCTCTGTATATATGCGTATTACGGATTCTTTATCTCTCCCTTCTCTCTCTCTCTCTCTCTCTCTCTCTCTCTTTTCTCTTTCTGCTCATTGGTACGTGATGGTACTTGGCATTATAGATGGAAGAGGGGGTGGAAGAAGGAGATAAAAAAGAAGACGAAGAACTCCTGAGGTCATGTTCACACGAAAGCCTATCTCTTTCTCTCTTTCTCTCCTCTTTCTTTCTCTTTTTCTTTCTTCCATGGAATACCCGGACGCACATGAGCAGACTTATTAATTCACTAATTCTAATTAATATTAATGCATAGTGCATAGCCGTATTGCATCTGCTTCGTTGTTCTAAAGCGGACCCACTCGACAACTCGATTCGAATGTGTCACCAGGCAAATTCATTATGACTCGATAAACTTAACTTACGAGCTTCAACTAAAAAATTGCTATCATATTGACATTTAAGGTCGTTCATCAGGAATCAGAATAGGAATTGAAGAATCCCGGATTTTGCCTGGTAATAAACATTCGTGTGAATCCGTCAAAAATACCAAAGTAACCGAATCTTTTTTTGCGTCACTCCAGCAAGTAGCCTTTTTTATTCTATTAACAACTGTTTCTACCTAAAAGCGAGTAGTATAACAATAAATACCGCCCATAGTTACATTGATCATTTAAAGCTTCGATCAATCCAAATGTTCTATCATCAAAGTGCTAGAAATCGGATAAGTTACAAAAAACTAACATTGGCCAAGGCAAGGTGCATGACTAGACGGATAATAAAATTACATCAAGAAAGAAAAGCCGACCCTGACAACGAATGACTATCGCCTTGCTTGACCAAAGACTACAAGCCATGGAAATCGATTTTTCGTTCATCACACGCGATTCGAGAACTAACGATCGACCTGTCTCGTCGCTATATTGCTTCGCTGCGGCATGTCTCTCAAATAACTTGTATTCAACGCAACACATGTAGAAGACGTATGTAGACTTTTAGATATCTTCATTAGTATACACGACAATCTCACTCGATCTTTAATCGATATTCGAATAAGATCAATCTAACAAATACCGAAAATGCTTGATCATCGCCAGAGATCATTTATTCGGACATCCAATGAAGTAGTCACGCGTTCAACTCAATATTTTATGGTTATTATTATTGGGCATTATTAAAATGTGATTTTTAGACATATTAAAAATAAACTCATATTCAATCATACTTGATCCGATTTACTTTAAGATTGATAATAACTGATTTATCGAAGATTAAATGAAACAGAAAGTAAAGCCATTGCGTTTATTCCATCGGGAAAGTAATTCAGGTTTTTTATCGTGTACTTATAGAATCGAGAAGGGATAAGAAATCGAAAGAGAGGAAGAGAGAGAGAGAGAGAGAGAGAGAATTTAGTAAGAGATTCTTTTTTATTGATATCGTTACAGATTACATAGACGACACGTGTAGCAGTGCTCTCATAAGAATCTCGTATAAAATCCTGGTAGATCGAACGAGAACGATAAGGGTGAAATAGAAAGAGTAATATAGGGAGAAAACCGAGAAGAAGAAACATTAAACATTGAATCAAAGAAAGATTAGAGCAATCTGCTACGTAAACAATTTTCCATCGTAGACTATGGAGAGGTCTTCTCGAGATCTATTTAACAGTGATAAAAATCAAAACCAGGTATGTGGCGTTCGATAATGTTTCCACCTGTATCATGCAACGTGAAAGAGGCCAGGAGTTCAATAGACTGACGTGAACGAAAAAGACGAAATCGTATTAAAAAGAAAAAACCAAATAACAGTGTAAAAAAGAACGTTCAACGAAGTCAAGATCTGGATGACGTGAGAGAAAAGAGGAAAAGCTATCGATGCGAGAGATGAGATCTAAAGGGAAAAAAGAGTAGGTGGGCTGGGGAAAAAAAGGAGAAAGGTAGAGACTGAGGAAAACCGCGATGAACAAAGGAAAAAAAGCACTATACAACAAGTGGTGTACGCTTGCGTGTGCTATAAGAAAGAACACGAGGCACATTGGATCGCAGAGAAACGCGGAGTGTATACATAACTCGAATTAATGTGCCTTGAACAAGGGAGGGGCAGCAGTGTGGCGAAACGGAAAGAGAAACGGACAGAAAGAGAGAAAGAGGGAAAAAGGGAGACGGAAAGTCAGAGAGAGATAGAGAACAAACTTCAGAGGCCCACGGGTATAGGATAACACTGTGGGTCCTCTGAAGTGTACTCCAGGATGTCCGACGACGTCGTCGTCTTCACCAACGTCGTTGGATCGTGAGGCTGCGGGCCCACACTCCGTTCTCTTGAGACCGCAGCACCAAGAAACCAGCAACAGTCGCGAGTTCTTCCCGCAATGCTTTCTCTCTCTTTCTCTCGTTGCTTGCTTGAGAGACTCTTGGCTCGACCTTGAACGGGCCCTGTATGGTCTATGCCACTGACACGGACCAAGGACGTGAGGCGGCAGCATCGGCGGCTGAGTCTCGCTCTCCTTCTCTCCTCTTTACTCTCCTTTCACTCTTTCTCTCTCTCTCTCTCTCTCTCTCTCTCTCTCTCTCTCTCTCTCTCTCTCTCTCTCTCTCTCTCTCTCTCTCTCTCCCCCTCCCTCCCTCCATCTCTCACTCTTTCTCTTACTTGTTGCTGCTTTTGCTGCCCCCTCGCGATACTCACGGCAAAAGAAGAGAGTGTATCAAGTAAAAGGAGCAACACGATACGTGGAAAGAGAGAAATAAAATTAAAAAAAAAAAAGAATGAGAGAGAAAATGTATCGTGACTTTGTATGCTTCTTCTCTGTTCGTTACCGCGAACAGAGGAGTGTCCCGAAATGCGGTCGTGGAACTCGCCCGCGCGCCAGCTCCTTTGGATTCTCCCGTCAATTTATTTTATACCAAGCTACGTAAGATATACGTAGCAGAATTTTCCATAAATCGACATACACGCTACAAACATGGCTAATGTCAATTCCCTAAAAGTCAAACATAACCAAACTTCGCTCTCTCTCTTACTCACTTTAATCTAGAACTTGAAAATTTGTTTCTAGAACTAGATCTAGAACTTGAACATACGTTTTATTAATATTTTAAATGTTGTTCTTTTCGGCAAAATCGTTTGTAAAAAAAATAGTTATCACGTCTTTCACTCTTAATCAGTAGCAATGCGATACAGTTATGTTCTACTGAAATCCCAAAATCATGTTTACTTCTATTATCAATCAGAGTATCCCAATTTTGAGGTCAATGTCTTAGTTTTCGACATAAATGTAATTTAATGTTAATTTCATGAACTTTTGCAATTTCTTGCAACTACTATTTGAGAAAACGCTTTTGTTTCTTAAAATATGAAACAAGAATACTGGCTTACGATTACCAATTATTTTAAACGATTTTGTAACTGGGAATAAATGTATGATATTAAAAAATGCTTACATTTTGAAGAGGGCCTTTTTCGTACATCGTGCGCGGGAGCTGCCCTCGTAAGTGTTCTCTGTGAACTGGACGGAGCCTACCTCTCTTTCTCTCTCTCTCTTTTCCACTCTTCGCTTTCATACAGTGGATCCAAAGAGGGGCATTGGCGCAGAAGACAGCAGGCAGAGGTCGCTGCCCTCTTGCTCACCGTATAACGAGCTCGCTCTCACTGTCTATTTCTAACCGTCTCAAAATGTTTTGCGGGAAAAATAATTCAACTTAGCCCAGTAAGAAAAAAATTTAACCTCTTTCACATGCATCGACCACTTCAAATTTTCGATGTTTGGCTTTCCCAAAACTAATAAGTAAGATGATCGGGATGAAAAAACTTCGGCTTTCACGAAAAAGTGTCAACAATAATTACTTTCACAAAACTCTCAAATATTTTCAAAAAATAATAAATATCATGAAAAAAAATTCGAAACAAAATAACATTTGTCCATACACCAGAATTTCGATTCTTTTATCATTGCAATGAAGATGATTGAAAGGAAGGAACGGATGGGGAGATGAGCATCTTTGCTTTCTACGAATTTTCGCAGAAATGCACTCGAGTCTCGTACGATCTCTGCTACGTTTTATTCCTATATCACATTATATATGCGTCGACAAGCCATCCTATCATCCATCGGATAGGACCCACTATTCTCTGACAGGATCCTCACCCTCCTCCCGATACTCATCTTTCTCAAATCCTACCAATGAAAGAGCAGAAGAGAGAGAAAGAGAGAGAGAGAGAGAGAGAGAGAGAGAGAGGGAGAGGGAGAGAGAGAGAGAGAAGGTGGGGTTTGAGGGGCAAGAGAGAATGTAGCAAGGATGAAAAACGAGGCATCCAAAGGGCCCAAAGACCCTGGACATCTACTATGGATCCACACCCATTCGCAATCTTTACAATATACATGCTAACGCCCACACGAATATTTTAAATATGTCGTTTTATTTCAAATCTCAACGATACGTCAGTAGGCCCTCGAGACAAATCATCCAAGCTCCAAAAAAACATTTAAAAAAAATGGCAAACATGGTAGGCAAGATTCATCCCCGATCATTCACCGTCTCGAATGACAATTATTAAGATTCTCAATATACATATCTCAAATGTGAATCATTTTTCACCCAAGCCATCGCCCGTCTGAGGAGGACAATGAGCCCGAAGTCACTGACTTAGATGGCTCATCTCGTAGCATTGGACGCCGCGTCATTCAGCGTATACGCTTCTTAAATTTCGTGGAAAGAAATACAGAAGACCATCGCGCTATACTCGACGCGAAGAAAAAGAGAGAAAAACAAACGAGCTTGGTCCAGTTGAATGCAATCATCTTTTCATACGGTTTAAAAGGAGGGAAATTGTAAAGAAGGTTTGAACTCGAGAGAAAGGGGAGAAGGACCCAATATACCGATATGCCCTTGCACGCAACACCGTAAATGTTTACGAGGTATATTGCGCAAGGCGCGTGCACGCGAACCCCTTCTCTCTCTCTCTCTCTCTCTCTCTCTCTCTCTCTCTCTCTATCTTTCGCTCTCTATCTCTCTGAATGTGGATTTTAACTCTGTTCGCGCCGACAACATCCTGCTTTAACTAGATTCCCCGGTGTCTCAATTTATGCCCAAGGATGCCCCGTGATCCTGGACTCTCCTTATACCCCCGCCAGGACCCATTTCTTTTTTCTATACATACACTATTCGCCGCCGAGCAAATGCCCATTCACGTATAGTTATAACGCGCCGCAGTCATATATATGGGACGTCCACACTCGCCGCGCAATGGCGCAAAAGCGATTCACGGTGAATTTGCACGCTCGGATTAATATACTAACCAGGACTTTGCAGCAGAGTTCTCGATGTAATGCAAGAAATACCACGAGTGAATAATAAAAAAGATCGAGAAGAAAATCAAAATGGTCATGCGACAATTCTTTTTTTTTTTTTGCTTTTATAGGATAATGACTTGGTAAAGAGCCAAGGACAAGTAGCCTAAAGGTACTTGATGGTGTAGTATCTTACTAGGAGAATTTTAATTAAGCATCTTTAACCCTACCGTGTATCCGAGAACTTATGTGTCTCAACCAACAATTGCATATTTCTTTACGAAATCAAACCAAGTAAGTTATTTTTCTCTGTCTATTTATAGAATTAGTTGAACAATATATTTTTAGTAAGTAATAAAAGGTATTTTGAAATGAAAAATTTTTAAAAAGAATTAAATATGTCAAAATCCAATTGTGCTAGATTCAGAACAATGAAAGATCTCATGAATAGTGCTATTTTTTTTTTTTTTTATTACCGTATAAGGAAATTACATGTTCCAGGGTCGATAACAGAATCGAATAAGCGTTCGATCGTATTGAAATACAATTTATCTGTGAAAGTTGCGTGCGATAAAGTTTCGACTTCAAAGTTTCTAGCGCAGAATCTTCGGGCCAGCAATTAAAGAGACGAAGAATCGTCGTAATTGTCTTTGGAAGAGACTTTTTACCAAATGTGTAGTTTAGAGATGGCTTTATGGGCTTGCTCGAAGCTTTTATACGAGTGCCATGGATTTCGAGCCACGTAAATATTTCTTCTTACAATGCTACACAATGTAAGGATATTTTACGTTTCATTACTCAGTGTCGTTTGTCTACGACATTACGGGGTATCGCGTCTGAGAAAACAAGTTAGAAAATTAACGAGCCTAACTTGGATGTACGAACAAAGTTCCTTATGCAGCGCGTCCTCGACTTACAGAACCGATAAACAATATGACCTTCAAGAATGTTGGACAATCATGTTTATGATTATTGGCTCTCTGTAGATTGGAGTCCTACAGTGGCTGGACCAGTAATTATCCTATGAACTTTTTTCCCATTCAACTGGTATCTTTATACGAACATTTCCTTTTTTCGTTGTCATATTGTATCGTGCCTTTATCATCGACTTACTCTGACTGAATTTAATTACGTATAAATATGGGAGTTAACTCTTCCGGAAAAATGGACATTAATATAATTTGGAATTTGTACCACAAAATTCATTCAATTAAGCGAATTGTTGTGAAGATTCTATAATAAAAATTCCCAAATAAATTTATTGTACTTTGTAATGAAACGAGCAAATAAAAAGGTCATTACCGTTATTTATCAGCATAAATCATAAAAAATTTCTGTTTGGAAATTAATACACATGTACAGGAAGTTTTTATGCAGATACCGTATATGAAAATTCAGATACGCTGAGGAAAATTGAGAGACGCGGTATTTTAATGATACGAGCACTGTTCAGTAAAATTAATATACTTGTGTATTTGAAAAATCATATACATGTAAGAAATGTTGACCTTGTGCATATTCAAAACACGAAACATCTACTAATATTACTATACGGGTATATTAAAATTCACGTTACCAGCATAGTAATTTTCAGATTCAAGATTACTAAATTTCAGGCATCGTATAACGTTTTCGCATTACATATGTCTACGATATTTCTAGAAAGGTATCATAAAATTTGGTGATCCTTTTCGAATATTAATATACGAATGAATATTAAATAAATTCAGCTATTATGAGTTTTTAAGGGGCATACATTAATTGATGTACTATTGTGTTCGATTTTTTAAAGTTGAAGGTCGAAATCATGCAGACATCTCATGAAATTAGTTAGAGTGACTTATCACCACTTGATGCCGTGGCAATCAAGTCGAGCAATTCTCGCCGTAAAATTTTTTATTAAAATCTCAACATCTTGTGTTAAGTTTGGTGTTTACCATTTTCATGGTTTACGCAATTTTCTTAGACTCGAGCGACTTGTATATATCCTCGTCCGAAGCACGTGCCTCCTATGAGAAAATCGACGATCTGCGCCACGTGGTGGCCAGAGCGCGAAGCACGGTGCGCACAGAGCATTACGAATTTCCTACACTTATGTATTAATTTTAATATTGAGATTCTTATAATTAATACATAGGCAAATGAAATTTAATACACGGATTTTTTTTTTATATTGCAGGGTATATTAATTTTCATTTCCATTTTTGTAGCGTATTTTTAAGAGATGGAGTTATGATGGGAAATAACATGTGTCGCATTATTAACATTCATGTGTATCTTATTTTTCAGTCAACTGTCAAGAAAAGTGAAGATCATACTGTAATTTTAATACATTGTTCATAGTAGATGAATTCATATACATTTGTATTAATTATCAACCAAACATATGGTTTATTTCAATGCATGTCCCCAATGTTATTCAGCAATGTTGCAGCGCTTTCTTATCTACAAATGACATTCGTGCCACCTGGTTGTCCCGCCTGAATACCAATGATCCATTGCCAATGTTGTACATCATCGACTACTTAGTCATCCAAAAAAAATTGAATATGACTTACCAATTACCAAAAACTATGTATTTGTTCAAAAAAGTGTCGGACAAAATGGCATGTGTGGAAAACATGTGAAATAAAATAAAAATACGACCAATGTGAAAAACAGTGGAAGTTCAGCAATACGGCGTTCATTTATTTTTTTAAATCATTATTTTTATTTAAATAATATAACCACAGAACTGACAAACGTCTGCGATTCGCTACGCATTTATATATTTTTTTCTCAATTTGCTACAAAAAATTGGATGAAAGATTTCAAACATGGTTAATCTAAAAATTTGCGCAATCAAAAATGGGATTTCGTAGTTTATTTTTTCCTGTTTTTAACAATCATATTTTCTTATATTCTGTCAGCTAATCAATAAAAAGTGTAGTACAAATTTATATTTTCGATACCCTTCTGTGTATTTAAATTATTTTTTTATTGCGTGCAAAATATTCCATCATTGATACCTTGCATGAACAAAATTTCAAGAAAGACATTTAGTCTAGCTTATCGATGGAAGTCAGGATCGTACGTGAAAGAGGCCATTTAGCCCCACCTAAGTGGAATAACATAATATATGGGATATTTATCTGCCCCTATAAATTAATGACACCTGCTCATATTTATGGCATTATTGGTCTTTCAAATTGTTTAACTAAACATTATTGAACTGATAACAACCGGGCTATAAATGCTTCGGCATTCATTTGACAGAATAAAATTCGAGTTAAAATCATAGTAGCCATAATCTCTATCGAAAGGTACGACGTTATTTTTCATACGCAGAAATAAATATGAGTCAGCATAACAAAAGTTCTTTTTCCAGATGCGTTCACTATTATTGTTAACTTTTGCCGGGTTGATTGCATTCACTTGTGCATCAAACAACAGTGGGTACTTGCTACTGCTACTATCCTTTAAAGGGTTAGAAAGGTTTCAATGATTGAGTAATACTTGTTTTCAGAGAAAATCGTTTGTTACCTTGGAAGTTGGTCCGCATATCGTCAAGGAGATGGAAAATTCAACATCGAAGACATCGATACAAATCTGTGTACTCATTTGGTGTACAGTTTTGTCGGGATCGTTAACAATGATGTGAAAATTCTCGATCCAGAATTGGATCTGAACAAGAAGGGTTATGATCGTTTTAATGCGCTACGGAATAAGAATCCAGGTCTCAAAACAATGGTGGCGATTGGTGGTTGGAATGAAGGATCAGCTGGTTTCTCACGAATGGCAGCCAGTCCGAGTTCCCGTGCCGAATTTGTTACTAACGTTGTTGCATTCGTCAAGAAATACAACTTCAATGGTTTGGACGTGGACTGGGAATATCCTGCTCAACGTGAAGGCGCTACTCCCGCAGATGTGAACAACTTTGTTGCCCTTCTGAGGGAATTGAGAACAGCTTTCGATCGTGAAAATTTACTGCTCAGTGCAGCAGTTGGGGCTGCTGAATCTTCGGCTTCTAAATCTTACAAAATCGCTGAAATCTCAAAGTATCTTCATTTCGTTAACCTGATGGCGTATGACTTGCACGGTCATTGGGACTTCAGGACTGGAATGCATTCAGCCCTGTACCCTGCCTCTTCCGAGAGTGGCGAGGCTGCCAAGCGGAATATCGTCAGTAAACCCCAAAAATTCTGATAATTTTATCAACCATTATTTTACAAGTACCAAAATACTAAATAATTGTTTATAATGCTTATTGCCAGGATGTCATTGTCAAATATTGGCTATCCCAAGGAACACCCAAAGAGAAGTTGATTCTTGGCACGCCGTTGTATGGTCGATCATTCACAATTAATCCTGGTAGCAACGCAGTTGATTCCAATTCATCGGGACCAGGCACGGTTGGGACTTATACCCGTGAGGCTGGTTTTCTTGGATTCAACGAAATTTGCGAATCGATAAACAAAGGTGAATGGCATGTCAAATTCGATGAGGAGAGACGGGTACCTTACGCTTACCGTGGGAACCAATGGGTTAGCTACGACAATATCAAGTGAGTGTTGCCACTTATTTTACAGATGATAGAAAGGACTTTGGCTGCTTAACGTGTTAAAAAAAAAAAAAAAAAAACAGAATTTACTGTTTCCAATTCCGAACAACAGGTCTATGATAGAGAAGGCTGAGTACGTGGACAAAATGGACCTTGGTGGTGCGATGGTGTGGTCCATCGAGACTGATGACTTCAAGGGCAATTGCGGTGACAAGTATCCCCTTCTCAAGACTCTCAATCACGTTCTTCGTAATGGTGAGGCAGTAACCGACCGTCAAGCTGAATCACCCCGAGAATCCACTGATGAAGAAACATATATCGAAACAATCGAAGAGCCCGAAATTCCCTCGTATCCTAACAACGATGTAGAGTGCACGGCCGCTGGACTCCTTCCTGATTCTACTAACTGCCATCAGTTTTTCTACTGTGTTGCTCAGCCCGAGGAGGGTTTTGTCAAACATCTAATGAACTGTCCTAACAATCTGTGCTTTAAGGAAGAGTTTGGCTTTTGTGATTGGCCTTGAGAAATTATCAAATCCCGCTAACAAGGAACTTTTGCCAGACTTGCTTAAACAATCAGTGAGGGCATGCGAAAAGCTGGACATGATATGAGTCCTAAATAAGAATATTCTGAAGCCTAGCCCCGAGTGACTGACATCATTTTGTATCGAAGTTTCTGTTAGTAGGAAATGTATATTAAAGTGTAAAAAAAACTATAACCGACTTTTAATTTTTTTCTTGTAAACAATTGTATGCCAAGTGCGAAAAGTTCTGTAGTTACAACAATGAATTATTGGCCATCCTAGACGATCATATTTTGCAACGAACTCCGTAAAGCTAAAAAGTTCTACGAAAAAAGGAAGCAATGAAAGCTTATTGCAGAAATTAACTACCCTAGCGTTCTTTCAATTTAACAGGCGATAAGATAGAACTGCGTTCATGTTATACTGGTGAATATTGCAGAGCAGAGAGAGAGAGAAAGAGAGAGAGAGAGAGAGAGAGAGAGAGAGAGAGAGAGAGAGAGAGAGAGAGAGAGAGAGAGAGATTGACTCTAATCCCGATAAGAAGGCTGTATATAATCTACGAGTATTTTACACGTCGAGCAAAAGCGAGTTCTCCGGAAGTTATCTATCACCGTTTTCCACCGAAACGTATACTATATATCTATGTATAGTTCCCCTCAGCAGGAGTGCACACACATGCTTAAAGTGCCTAGTGAGGATCTAGCGAATTGTATCAATGCGCATGATCTCCGTCACGTATGTCCTATCAGAGAAGTACAACACGTTTTAACGTGAGAAGGACAAGCAGGAGGTACCGTTTAAACAATCCTTATTTCTTTGAAGGCGGTAGAGAGTCGAAATTAGAAAATCTTTTGTATCCAAATAGAGTGAAATAGCTGAGGGATTCTCAGGTTGAGAGAAGGTCAACGCAGATGTAGATGGGTTTATAAAAAGGGATCACAAAAAAGAGCATGGAGACAACTTATGGTAAAGTTACTCTCGTAAAAGTTGAAATGATGAACACCTCCATTCTGATGGACGTTGCACGTTCATAGGATATATTGAAAAAAAATCCTGCCACGGTATATCAGCTAGTTTGTCCAGGTCTACATATCTTTCAATCTGATCGATTTCCAACAGGAGAAAAAGAGAGACAGAAAGAGGAGACTGTACAAAACCCTGGCAGCCCTGAACGGTCGAGCGATCGTGTGGATTGCCGTTGGCAGATTTTCAAAGCGAAATTCTCTTTCACGAAGGAATAGAAATGAAGAAGAGATAGGATAGTAGAAGATGAGACTGTGATGAGTTGTCAAGCAAGTCTCGTTCGCAAACAGGAATATGATTCGTCGTGATCGTGATGTATACTCATTCGAGTTCTCAAGACACTAACACTATATATATGTATATATATTCTCGAAGCTGCAAAACAGATAGTGTATGCACGTCTCGAGAAAGAGGCACCAAGAGAGTTTATGGGATACAACCTAGAGAAAATAGTTCGCGGATCGCCGTTAGAATATAAGTCTAGCAGAAACTAAAGAGACCAAGAGTAAGAGGAGAGGCGAAAGGTAGAGACGAGTACACATACGATGGCACGATCACGCGCGTGAAACGACGACAGGTCGTTAGTCATTTCTCCTCTCTCTTTCTCTCTCTCCCCTTTCTCTCTTTCTCGCTTTCTTGTCTTTCCCTCTTGACGGGTCGACTCTCGTCGTCGCAGAGAATATACGTGCAGCCAAGTGTCAAGTAGCCCATATGTAACGACTTATATACACGTTACCAACCACCAGGAGATGGAGACACTTCGAGTCCTCAATCTCCTCATACCTCGTGGTTTCCCTCTAAATTAGAAAATTATTCAAATGACACTGATCTTCAGCGACCACAGTTTTAAGGTTGGATGACCTTTTCCATTTCTTCTTAACTAAGAAAGGATCTAGGTCTAATTGACAAAAAGCCAGAGATAATGACAAACACCTTGATGTTTTCTTTGCTTTTATTAACTACATACAAATCAAAATCAAATGGTTTTAATGGGCCCTCAATTTTTCTTAGTTCTCGGCAAAATAATATTCATACTCTCGTTGTCTCGTTCTACCATATGGTGCGTAACCCGAAGCCGTTAACCCCGTGGGATTAATCGCCCCGACGGAAGTCTCGGCAATTATCAGGCTAACGACCTTCACGACAGAATCAGTATACTGGTCTGTTTTGTTCTGGTATGTTATTGACGTATACCGTGTAATATGTATGTAACACTAAATATATACATGTACCTTTGGTACGCAACACGGAACAAGCGCACAAAAATCTTCAACGAGTATATGAATGCGAGCGTGGAGCTCGAGGATTTATGCATCGTTACATTTTGACACAGCGGGATCGGAATCACGTGGAGAAATGGACAATACCATACTATTTCTTACATTATAGTAGTTTGCCTGTTATCGCATAAATTTTGTATTCTCCACCACTCACTGTGTTCATTGACCTTGCATGATTGCGAAAATAAAGGAGTTTTAGGTGAAATCGAAACAAAAAGGCGGATGCAAATTATCAGATTGGCTTGACTAAATTTGCAATGTTGTCACCATGTTCTTTTGAATAAAAAAAAACTTTTTATGTTCTTCCTATGACAGTTGGTACACTTCTAAAAACTTAATTGACATCATGAACATGTTTAATAAAATTGTAGAACCTGAATACCTAACAAAGAACTTTTCAAGTTTACCACGACAAAACAAAGAATGGTCATTACAAATATCGTCTCTAAACTCGTATATTCAGCCGTCCCGTCTCTTCTGTCGATCCTCATTTATTCCTCAAAGACCCCGGATGTGGACATTTCAGCCATCGAGTGACAATGAGTAATCATCAATGATACTATAATGCTGCACTAACCAGTACATACTTTCAAATATTGTAGAGATTACGATTAGTCATTGAGAAGCAAATCAATGTCAAAGCAACGGAAATACATCTAGTAGAAAATTAGCTTGCTAAAGAAGCTCTGCTGGAAGTCCGGCCATCCTAAGCGTCTAATTAGTCGAACAAGCAGTTCATAATTTCTCACAATTTCTTGAAATCAGTTGGCCAGCAGTTCCTATCTTCCATGCAATCCCTATACGATGAGGGAACTCATTACAAATACCCACACGTAGGTCCATATATACACATAAACCTGCGTACACGTAGAAATCTTGTACATAGAAGGGAGGCAAAGAGGATGAGCTCACCGCCCTTGTATTCTCCTTGGAAGGATTTTACGACAAAACGAGTGTCTGCCGGTGCGCTCATGGGTCCGAAGAAAGACCACGAAGAGCTGATGTGAAAAATAATATTAAAAAAACGAATGAAAAAAGATGGAAAAAAATAAAATAAAACAAAAGGGAAACTTCTCTGTTGCCTTGACGAGCACACCACCACCACCATTCCTGGACGAATATAGTGGAGTCCAGAACTCGTGGTGGAAGAGAGAAAGAGACGAGAAACTTCGTGGTGAAGCTCGTGTGAGCCTATGTGATGCCCATAAGCATGGTTTATGCTCAAAAGCTACTATATACCGTACTCTCGTATTAACGGACGCACGCAACGAATAGGGAGGAGGAACTCCGACTTTAGGGCGGAGTACCTACGCTATCCCTCTCTTCCCTCTTCTTGTGCGTCTCGCCTTCAACTGAGAACGGATGCTCGCACGTATCTGAATCCGCATATGTATATATGTTCATATATAGCATACATATAAGAGTGCACGTACGCACATGAGGTTTTCGTTCTTTTTCCTCCTTTTTTCAAACCTTTACACCGACAGTTGCGGGAGCAACAGTAGCAAATGCAAGAACCGAGGGCACGCAAAAGTTTCATGCCAGCGCGGAAAGATCTCCGACCGAGAAACAAAGTATAATAACAAAAGAGGTTATCCTCCTATGATTCTGCTGTAAGAATATCCTCTACAACAGCCTGTTGCTGTGCGTAAGTCCCGGGAAACTCAACTGTTCTATATATAGATACAATGCACTACACCTATATATAGTTAACGCCCTCACAAATTTCCATGGGACATTCTAAGCGAAATTTATAGGTAAGAAAAACACTCACCCGGCAAGATTGTAAATTCTGCATCGTTGAAATCCAACGAAATTTCTTTTCATCAGTATTATGGGATCTTCTTTCAAATTTAGCTGTTGAAAATTGGTGACATTTGCGCTCGCAACTTCTTTAGGTGCTTGCTAACTGAATCTGGAAAAAACAATACGTAACAATTTTTTAAAAAATAAAAAATCCAAGTGGGTAGGAGGATTTTTCATCGACTTTCAACGATTCAAACTCGAGTATAATTTCCCTTCTACATTTGGATCACAACTTTTTTTAATGTTGTCACTAAAACGAGTTGGGTTTTGAGAGAAAAAATTATTGCGCACTATGATTCATTTATTTACTAAATTCAATATTCATCGAGGGGAATAGATTAGGTTCATCCAGTACAATTAATCCATTAAGTGGAAATCTTCGAAATTAAATTCCCAAGAATTTTAAACATTCTTTAAATTATTCTTCAGATATGAAAAACAATTGTTATAAAATATACAAATCATCTCAAGACTTTCATTTTTCAGAGATCTAATGTAAAAACGATTTAATTTTAAAAGAAAAATTAAACTTACTTAAGACTGAATAATTTAACTGGTATTAGTTTCTTCAGTATAATCTTTCATCGTTACAACTTATTTTTTAACAGAAAGATCGGTAATGAAACAATCAAGGGTGAAGGTCTTGATACTAACGATTTCGCATAGAATGCTCCATATAATTTGTATGCGTACAGATATAGCGATCGGTGCGTGTGCGTTTATACTCGTCCATCAGGTACAAACGTCCGGAGGGGAACCGGCGTTGCGCTCGGTAAGCTATGACGAAGGTTAACCTATCTTCGTGCTCGGATCTAAACGTTTTACGTATATACGAGTACTGTACGTGCCGCTCTATAGCATGCTCCCTCCGCTCTTATTCGTGAATCGCCCCAAGCAACAGACACTTTTATATCATTTTATAACAATTATGAAGATAATGAAAGACTACGTTGGCGAAAACGATCTTGGACGTGTCGTTGACGATCGTTCAAACGATACAAGTAGTTTAGACGAAGAAAAATTACTTGGTTCGGTCCTTGCAACATTTTCTTCTCTTCTACATGGCAATCGGAATACGCAATCGTCTGTAATTTTGAAAAATACTTCAGTTTTTTGAGTCCTCTATTCAAAGTTTAATGTGAAAAAAAACTTTGCTGCATTTGTTTCTTTTTTTTGTTAAATTTAAACGATAAATATTACGCATTTATTCAAATTGCGAGAAAGCGCATGAATGAATATGCATGAGAATGTTTTATTGATTGTAATAAAAGTCTAGAAAAATTGCATAAAAAAATCTGCACCAAAGAGATGTTGAAGGAATTCAGTGGGGGAGCGATCGAGCGAAAAAAAGAACTCGCTTCGCTCGCGCGAATAAATGACGGGCCGGCAGCAAATTCAAAAGTACAGCTGGAATAAGGAAGGTTTGACTGAAAAAAATATCGAATTACAAGGAGGAACAAACACCTTGGAACGTAAAAAAGACGTACACAAAAAGCTCAAAAGATATATATTTATTTTTCGCTGTTTGGAAGTGTCGAGGAAAGAGACCATGGGCGAATAACGATGATCGGTTACAGGCGATAAAATAAATGAATTGTCACCTACATAGTGTAACCTTCGAGTATAGGTCGCGAGTCTCCCTTGAAAGACACTTTCGAAATTTTCAGAGTACAGACACGGCGTTAACCCGAATAATAAGATGGAACAGGACACAAGTGAAATGAGAGACACGAACTTGTCTCTGACTATGACGTCACAATCCATTGTCGTTTTTTGCTCTTCTAGGATGGATAACGTACGGAGATTTAGGCCACAGATTTATTTTCATGATAAGTATGTTTGCACGAATATCATACGGATCACCCGCAGCGAGAGGTTAATTTAGTTTATAACTCTTACATACCACGGAGGCAAATGTTTACCAAGAACATGGTTATGCATATTTTTCATTCGAAAAAAAAGAAAGAGTTCATCGACACGTGCAAGTCGTGAGTTTTAATTCACCTATTCTAGAAAGTTCTTATTGACCCTTCAGTGCACCCAGTGACAAAAATCATCAACGTCTTTTTAAATCTTTTAAAATATATAATTCAATCATCGACTGTACTAGTATTAGGTCGTTTCGCATATCGGGAGCGAAAGATGTTCGAAACATTCACTTTTGTTTGAAACATATAGGTTGCTAGCTTCATATTACTAGCTAAATTACTAAAAGTATTCGAGAGTTGAAAATCGGTCGAAAAAAAGGAATTTCAATAACTATTGCATCTGATTTTTTTTTAATATTTTGAACCATTTTTCTAGCATATAAATATTTGTCAATTTAAATTATAAAATCATATAGGATTAATAGCTCTCAATGTTATTCTTTCTGCCCCATGCAGGATACGATGAGCAATTGACCAAAGAGAAATCAGGATATAAATAGGTTCTGTTTACCAGGTTCCCGAAAGCCTGAAAGAGAATATGTTTCACAGGCAACACAGCTGTACTGAGCTTATCAAATTTATGAAGTAAAAGTTCGCTCGAACTCGGTCAGAGAAATTTCTTTATTTCTTTAAGAAGGATTAATCCTTAAGAATTGAATTCCTTGAAGGAGTCTTGGTTTTTTTTTTTCACTTACAGAATGAATCTTTGAGAGTTGTATTCCTGCAAAGAGAAATTTTGGTTGCAAGCATTTATTTTTAAGAATTTAATTCTTTTAAGGAGGCTCCAATTTCACGATCGATACAATCGTTTTAACTCGAAACTGTTTCTTAAATTTTTAGCTGGTGATTCAACAGAAACGTGATGCAACAATCGCGAAGGCGAGAAGTAAAAAATGACTATAAAACATCGTAAAAAGTACTAATAATAACCAGACCAAAAATGGCCATTTGTTTCGTTTTTTAATCCTAGTGATAACTTTCTGGTTGTTCACTTGGAATGATCCTAGTATTTTTTCTTCGCGTTTTCGTATATTTATAAAAAAAAAAAAAAAGCAAAGCCCGAAAACCGTCATATTCGAGTATATAAGAGTGCGGCAGGGCTCGCGCTGGCTTTTTTTTAATACGTGGCGTCGAGCCGCTACCGCGGCTCTTGATTTATTCAATCATATAAAAAACTCTAGACGTCAATGTTTCGAACGAGCAGTGTAGTTACATAAGCGCAGATAATTTCTCAAAGTGCCCCGATGGCAAAAAATATATCTAATCCTAGTTTATCATTGTGATCATGTTACATTTGCAAATTCATTCGGTGGAAGTTTCAAAAACTCGAATTTGACTAGTAACTGAAATTCTAATCTATCAAACGATTTTTCCGTGGACTGGAATGATGTAATGGTAAAATGACGGTCATTTGAGTCGTGATATTATCGGTTTATATAACTAGTCATCACACATATCGAAGAGGTTCTTTGGCTGGTCACGGGCGGGTTTCCTGTCGTTGGCGAACGGACGATGCACTCTCGCGTGGAGGAGAACTTAACGCGCGTGCGATTGACGAGAAATCCCGCAGTGCCTGAACGAGAAAAGGAAGCGAAGAGAGAAAGAGCACAAAAAAAGAAAACGAAAAAAGAAGAACGAGAGAAGAAAAAAGAGAAACGAGGATGTAGGAGGAGATCGAGACGAGAGAAGGTGAAGGTGGAGTCTTGCAGGAGGTACGAGAGAGAGAGAGAGTAAGAAAGAGAAAAGAAAAGTGGCAAGTTGGAGCGAAATCGTCCGGGTACCTCGACCTCTACCTTGGTCGCCACGCTTCGGGGGATTCTCTTCGGGAAAGCCTGCTTCTCCGGTTACAGGCACACTTTGCATTCTGCACTCCGGTAATAGTCATTACGAGACGAGAGCTCGCTCATATCTACACAGTTACGTATGAAAGCAACATAATTAAGAAAAAAGAAACAACCATTTCGTTTCAAGGGCTTCTTGGAGGTCATTTGGAAGACCCTTGAAATCATATGTCAGATGCTTTTCGAGCTATATATAGCTCTACTGCAACCCAGTTCGACCAAACGACGTTCAACTTGTGAACGTCTTCGTTAAAAGGACAAATTAAAATGGAAACTGAAAATGTTCTAATGATGTTAAAGTTTGCAACCTCCGAATGCAATGGAGAACATTTTTTTCCTGTCATTCAAAATCGATATATCCAGATGCTGAATTTGTCAGGAAATGATATTTTTCAAAATAAAAAAAAAAAAATAGAAATGTAACAAATAAATGACAAATTTACAATGTTATTGGAATAATTCAAATTAATCGATTGATAAAAAAAGTCATATAAAAATTTAGATAATCAGGTATCAAGAAATTAAATTGAATACCCAGTATTTTCAATGACAATTATGGACTACTACAATAAAAACACCTCGGTCGATTAAATTTGCGATGCACAAATATTATATTCCGGTTAGTGTGGAACCTTATCAAAATAAATGAAAAATAAATAATATCTGGATAACATGCGGGGGGTGTAGTGATCGCTACGACGGTAGCGTTATCGGGGCACTAACAAGACTGCATACGAGTACACATGTAGAAGGACGCTAACATCAGATATATATACATATATATGCAAGTATTTGTAAAGATTAACGTGCGTTCTACGCGTATCTATATACTCTCATTTTACGCTCTTACGTTCCGCATGGTGGCCGGCAGACAATGACGCAACCCGATCTCCTTGGCGCCATCGTACGTTGCATCGTCTTAGCTGGATGCAACGCGAGATCTTTCGACTTGGTGCATGCACCAGGGAGAGAGTGTATCTGTAATAAAATGAGGCGACATACGTTCGATACGAAAGAGAGAGACAAAGAGAGAAAGAGAGAGAGAGAGAGAAAGAGAGAGGGAGAGGGACGCAGGAAAGAAAAATGGAGAGACCTGGGGAAAAGGGTCAAATAAAAAAATTAAAAGCGAGAGAGTGTAAGAGCAGTATAGAAGATAAAGGAAAAGAAAAGAGAAGAAAAAGAGAAAACGAGAAAGAGAGAGAGAAGAGAAACTCGAGAGAACTCTTCAGCACTTATCCGGAGACTTGTACCGTTGTCAATTGACATTGTAGCGGACAAAGATAGAAAAAGGAAGAAAAAAGGTGAGAGGTAGGAGGACGAAGAGGACGAGTCTACACGAAGAGAGTCTCGATAAGGCCCACAGACGACAACGACAGCAACGAAGAACACTATTGTATAATCTTCGATACCGATAAATTTGTCTTCCCTCTCTTTTTCTCTCTTTCTCTCTCGCTCCATCTTTATGAACATGGATTACGAAGCTTGTGGACTTTGCAGATCGCTCGGTCTTATTCTCGTCCACAAGATGTAAGACTTACCTAAAGAAAGATCCTTCGCCCCCGCCCGAACAACCTTCTCCTCCCATTCGATCTTTCCATTCGTCTCCTTCTCTCTCTAACTCTTTTTCATGGGCTAGCTGATCGCATTTCCGGGTTACGATGCCTCTCTCAATTGTCGAGAGAGAATCTGAGGGAGGAGAAGAGCAAGAAAGAACAGAGAGAGAGAGAGACAGAGAGAGAGAGAAGTACCCGCGATAAAGTTCTCGAAGAAACGACGCTCGTAAACAGCAATCGGACGATCGAGATCTGGGATCGCGATCTCTTATTCCCTTATTCTCGGTCTCTTTCTGTAAGCTTGTTGCATAACAGAGTCGAAGGATCTCACCAAGAGTGCATCACTAGATGCTTCTATGTCGCCCTATGCTCAAGAGAATCAAAGACAGAGAGAGAGAGAGAGAGAGAGAGAGAGAGAGAGAGAGAGAGAGAGAGAGACATTGAAAGAGACAGAGAAAACGTCCGTCGTCTTTGAGATCCGCTAAACGTCACATCTCCCGGATTTATCTCGTGATGTTCGCGCTAACGGTGCATATAAACGTTTCGATTTGATTCTCAAAGTCTTCTTCTCTTCGTATATACAGGGTGTCTCATCTCAGGTCATTGATATCATAAACTTAAGTTCATGATCGAATTCTGAGTCGAAAAGTTCAATACGACTTTTCTATATTCCCTTTTCCGGTTATTGAGGTTCGGCTAGTCAAAAAGCGCATTAGACTTTTCCACTTTGGCATTTTTTGTCCTGAGCTTGTTAACGGTATTGACCATCAAGTGATAGGATATTTTGTATACATATATTCATGGATAAACGGTTGTGTCGTCATTCGCTCATCTCGACATTTCAAAGAACAGCCATCTCGACAGTGATTACGAAACACCACGGCTAAGGGAATGCACACTTTGTTACAGTCCGTTGTTTTATTTATGTTTCCATTTAACCATTCTTATTTTCATCCTTTTCCTAACGTTATTGATAATTGTAAGAGGATTCTAACAATTGGCTTATTTCGCGACCCTGAAGCCACGAGAAACGCGAATGAGTTTGAATGGAGAGTACGACAAAAAAGTGAGGGCTGTCAGATACTAACAACTGTGTCGACGCCACGTGGAATCTCTTTTGTCTAGCGAGAAAAATCAAGTTCCCAAGACACGAAGAACTGCCGTGAGAAAAGAGAGCAACAGAGAGAGAGATAGAGAGAGAAAGAGAGAGAGGGAGAGAGAGAGACAGAGAGAGAGCGAGAGAGAGAGAGAGAGAGAGAGGGAGAGAGAGAAACAATGAAAAACGAGAATTGCAATAGCGTGTGGCACCTTTGCAAGGCCGTTGCACTATTTTTTGCGCGAATAACGCCTCCAACATCTTTTTCATCTACCGAGTTATCTTCTGTCGTCTACGGTACAAAGACGAGTTGACGTTCTCGCAGACGACGGGGCAATCGCTTCACGAATCGTCGTTGTATACCCTTTACCTCTCGTCTTTCAACGCTTTGTTGCACACGACCGAGATACAACTACCATCAGATCAATTAAAAATTATTACCTAACGGCTAATTGTTCGTGAATTAATTAGACGAGTCTTGTCTAATTATGGTTAAATCATCAATAACGCTATTTTAAACCTGGAGTCACTGTTTAATTTTTTTTTACTATATTTTAATGACTTATTTATGTTTATTAATTAAATTTATGACATTTCTGTCTTCGATAAAGTAATTACAGTATTTTTGACTATTTTCATGCTTTCTATACCAAAGAAATCTGCTTTCGCAAACCCAATTTACGAATTCGTTAAACAGATCTATTAAATATATTTTAATCAAGAAAAATTCTTACGAGTGCCAAGATTAGCTGTTAAAGGTATGCACACCCAGGACAGTAACCAATTGTCTAGGAATACTGTTGTTTCTTGTCCTTTCTATTGTATACATTTTTCTTTTTTTTTACACACTCACGATTGTGTTGTCATTCCCACGTGAAATCGAGGCACGTGTAAAAAGTTTAGAAACTCTGGCAATGGCAAAACAAAATGCTCGCTTGAAACACACACTTAGTTTTCACATTCACGTGTTTTTTATCGTATCGTTATTTTTATCTCGACATCAAAGCAAAACGAGGTATATTGTGGTTCGATAACGCAACGATGGAATTACATTAATAACTATTTGGCGTTGGCGCAACTGGCGCGTCTACTGACAGTTGTCAATGGGATCAAATTTAAAGCGAGTGTAAAAATGAATATTTTCAACAATAAGGAAAAATTTGTGAAGATACGAGGTATTTTGTGGTTCGATAACGCAACGACGGCACTGCATTAATAACTATTTGGCGTTAGCGCAATTGACGAGTATACTGACAGTTGTCAATAGGATCAAATTTAAAGCGAGTGTAAAAATGAATATTTTCAACAATAAGGAAAAATTTGTGAAGATTTTGCACCATATTTATTCTACTTTGACGTGTACGAAAACATTGCATTCATAAATTAACTCAACCAACACGAAATTTCGTAAAAAAATAAGCTCAACTAAAAATAGAAAAAAGAATAATGAGTAATTTATAAATATCCACAAGATTTATTGCATCAAAAGCATTACGAAACGTAATATCGATCAAATGAAACGAGCTTATAGACACATACCTACGCATAAGGTAGAAAACATTTTGATATACGCAGAGTGATAGCAATCGAACAATTGACGCAGGATTTATAGTGTCCATTTTGCAACGATAAAATCAGGGAACTTTATGACAAGATTCTATACTATATGCATTTATATTCGTACATGTCTGTGAGTTTATATGCCTGTGTAAGTGTATTAATATTAGAGTTGGAATGGACCGCAAACTGGAGGGAAATGAGCTGACGCGCCGTGTGTAATCGCATTAATAATATTATCCAACGATCGAGAGAGCTCAGAAGAGAAAGAGTAAAACGAGAGATCAAGAAAGGGAGAGAAAGAGAGAAAAAGAGAGAGAGAGAGAGAGAGAGAGAGGGAGAGAGAGAGAGAGAGAGAGAGAGAGAGAGAGAGAGAGATAGGGTTAAAAGAAGGAAGAAATATCCGCACACCCTGTAACCTAGTGAACTACAAGCTCGGGGCTCTCGGTATTGCGAGTCTGCACGCTCTCAGACAATGAGGACAATGAATCTCGTATCTCTTTTCTCCCTATCTCTCCTCCAATGCTTGTGTGACTTGCACACATCCCGAGCTACAGAGCCTCTCTCTCTCTCTCTCTCTCTCTCTCTCTCTCTCTCTCTCTCTCTCTCCGTCTCTTTTTATTCCCTCTTTATGTTTGTTTCTCTCTCTTTGTAGCCACCGATGGGATACACTAGAATTGTTAGTATACCTATGCAACATGCACTATGCAACAGAGGAGAAGCGTGCATTGTAGCAGAGAAAGCTAAGCACAGAGTGATCTTGTGCTCTGTCCAAAAGACGTGCAACGCGGTAGCTCAGCTTTTATCTCTCTATTTCTCTTACCTCTTTTTTTATCTTTCCATTTCTGTTTATCACTCAGCAAACGAATGAATAGCCAGATTACGCCACAATAAGCAAAAGAGTCAGTAAAAGAGACGCGGTATTGTCGTTCAGGATTTTCCAACATCTCCACAGCTCGTTTGTGACTCCGCTCGTTTTGTCAGCGATCTCATCCCTCTCTTTCTGTCTCTCCCTCTTTTTATTACTGTCCTCGATACACAAGAGAGCAGAGATCGAGTAGCAAACCTTCTCTTCTTTTACTTAATATATGCACGAGATTCTCTACCTGATCTAGATCAAGCTTAGATTTGTATTTTCTATTTTTTTTTTTCAGGGGACATATAGTTAACACAGTAGGGTTGAAAAAATCGATTTCTCGATTTTTTTCGATTTAACACGACAAGAATGATTGATGGAAATTTCTACTGGAAGTTCTAACGATCATAAAAGTACTGCACTCAGGCAGCATGGCTCCACCGTTATTTCGGAGCTTCATAGTTTTATCATACCACGGGATAGTCGGACATACTAAGAAAAAAGAAAAAAAAATTTCACCGCAATCGAAAAGTTTATATATTTCAACGTCTCAAATATTTTGCAGTCAATTACCACAAATATGTGCATCGGAATTTCCGTAACTGCAGTTTTTTGTCCGTAATAAAAAAATATTGAAGCTATATGACCTTTCATTTGGAAAAAAAATTGGCTGGTTATTACGAGGTTAAGGGTAGGACGTTAACGTGTGTGTTGTATGGCCGATTTCGTTGTACGTGAGTTAGCAAGCTTGCCCTAAAGACAGGCTTCACGAGACGTGTATTATATTTCATCGGAGTAACACGTTACGGGATCGACAGAAAATCTAAAGTCGTTTTATTAGTTGCTTCTGGGTGCTGAGATCCTAGAAGTACTGTATTATCCATGTTGGTAAGATATGTCGGAGATTTCTCTAGAGTATTTCTTTCTCTTTCTCGCGTTTATGCAGGCGGATGAATTATTTAACACCTCTTCGCGAATGAAGCATGGGGAAGAGGGAGTTGAAGATAGAAGAAAAAGAAAACACATTATCGCGAGATTTCAACGGGAGAGATATAATCCTGCGATATATTCTCTCGAAGAAAATCGATATTACATCGCAAATGATCGCACCCGCTATAGAAACCGATGAGAGAATACATCTCTCTATCGTTTGCAACTCTTCGTAAGAAATATACATGTATTTACTATAAGAAAAGGCCCTTCTATATATCGTGGTGAAATTATTGTTTGTCAAACACACTGTATCACGTTCTTCGGTACGTGTTCGTGATGAGGGTTGGGAATAGCATTGGTTTAACGTGTTGAATTTCGTTCGATTCGTGATAGAGAAAAAGAAACTGCGATTCGATCTCCCTTTAACGATATCGTGTATAATATATATATATATATATATATATATATATATATACATATACAGATCGATGTTTACGTATGTTGTGTCTACATATAAGAACTGCAATATGCAAGGTATATCTATGTGTAGATTTTCTAGCTGTAGTACCCAACTATCTCTCGACTATATCTAAGATAAAGAAGGCGAAGAGCAGCCTCGAGGATCACGTGTGTTCCTCAGCAGAAGAGAGGATCCTCAGTCTATCTTCATACTTTAGTCCCATGCACGGTTTATTCAGTGTATTCACTAGATCGTTTCTATTCTATAACTATAGAGATTCGAATGAATAATTTATCGGTCACGTTGCCCTCGTTGCTTGCTCCTGGCTAGAATATCTCTTACATATAGGACATATGAGGACGCGTGTGTGTGTGTGTTTATGTTTATGGGTATTCACACTCGTACACCAGGTGCGATGGTAGTGGAGCAATATCGCTAAACGATCGTTTCGTCAGTTATACTAATGCATGTTACCACTTTTCCGTATTTGCTCTCCCTCAAACTCCTTATTTTCGCTAATAGCACAGACAGCTTTACTGTCACCCCGATAAATGACTGTGAACGAAGTCTTTCTTGGATGAGAACTATTGCTACCATAAATACAAGGGCACTCTCAGTATTTGGAAGGCTATTCGTATCTATCTCTTGACGAGCTTCATTTCATAATTAACAAAAAACATAGCAAATATTATATTGGGTTTTAAATTTAATTCCCGCTGTTTTATATGAGATGGGGTAACTAGTATTATTTTCATAGAAGTAACACTAAAGCTATCCTGTGTTGAAGTATTGGATATAACCTGCAATATTCAATATTCAAGAGTGAATTCACTTGTACATACTACTTTTTTTTATAATATCGAAAATGTCAGGTTTTAAACCAACGAAACAGCATATGCGGGAGGCTTTGCTTTTTTGCTTTGATTTAAGAAAACGTGCCGCTGAAAGTCATCGCTTGCTTCAAGAAGCTTATGGTGAACATGCTCTATCTGAGACAATGTGCAGAGGTTGGTTTAGACGATTCAAAAGTGGCGATTTTGACCTTAAAGACAAAGAACGTCGAGGACAACCGAAAAAATTTGAAGATGAAGAATTGGAGGCCTTACTCAATGAAGATCGATGTCAGACCCTTAAAGAATTGTCTGATACATCAAACATTATTGAAATGGCTGTTAGCAAACGTTTACATAATCTTGGACTGATTCGAAAAGCAGGAAATTGATTATCACATCAATTAAACGAGAGACAACTCGAAAAGGGAAAAACGATTTGTGAATTGCTGCTCGAACGATGCGAAAGGAAGTCATTTTTACATCGAATCGTGACTGGCGATCAGAAGTGGGTTTATTATAAAAATCCCAAATGAAACAAAACATGGGTACTGCCAGGTGAACCAGGTCCATGAACGCCAGAACGCAATATTCATGCTCAAAAGGTGATGCTGTGTGTTTAGTGGGATCAAGAAGATATGGTGTACCACGAGTTGCTGATACCGGGTGAAACGATCACAGCTGTTCGCTATAAACAACAATTAATGAAACTAAACCAGGAATTGAGAAAAAACGGCCTGAGCACGTCAAACGTCATAACAAACTAATTTTGCTCCATGACAATGCTCGGCCACATGTAGCAGAAACCGTAAAGAAGTATATAAAGGACACGAACTGGGAAGTCTTACCTCACACGTCGTATTTACCGGGCATAGCAACGTCTGATTATCATTTGTTTCGAGCGATTCGGAATGATTTGTCATCACAGCATTTCAAGTCTTTTAAAGATATAAAAAATGGATCGATGAATGGATCGCCTCAAAAAGCAATGATTTCTCTTGGCGTGGAATCCATTTGTTGCGTGAAAGATGGGAAAAGGTCGTAGCTTCTGAAGGACAATACTTCGAATAAAATAGAATATACCGTAAATTATAAATATTTTTTTTTTATTGAAAAACAGCAGGAATTAAGTTTAAAACTCAGTGCGAATTCAAAAAAGGGAGTTTTTTGAATTAGGTTTTTTTTTGAGTGAAATCCAACATACTATTCCAGAATTAGACTAAAAGTTTACGCGGTGGCCTTCGTTTGCATAATTTTCTACTCGTTTATCTCTTGCTACACAGTCAAATGGCACGAAAGTTGCACAAGATATGCATTCGGGAACAATAGATCTTGATCGTTGCAAGACTTGATAAAAATACTCAATGTTTTCACTTCGAAATAGATCGAAGAGGTCGCTTGATATATGGCTGCGAAAAAAGTAGTCGAGCAAAAGGCTCCAGCGGACATTTGTAGGAACGAAAACCGATATTCGTTATGCCTCTTTGTTCGTCAGCCTTCGATATCCGAACTATTTACTTCATCGAGGATGGATCGTTGAAAAGAGGTAAATTGAATTTTCAACATCTACTTTATCGCAGTTATAAATCGCCTTCGTTCTGGGCAGAGCGTTGAGCGATTTTCTGATCCCCGAAGACATGTGATGGGACCTCATCATTAGGAGAAGTAGATGAGAGAATTTGGGTAAGTGACAACGGAACGAGGGAAAGAAAGAGAGAGAGAGGGAGAGAGAGAAAAAAGAAGAAAATTCACGAAGATGTGTATATCTATATGAATGGACTTAGGTAGATTATCTAGCACGAACAAGAAGAGAAGAGAAGCGCCGCGAGAGCGCAACGAGACTTATCGGGTTTGATCTTCACGCGGATGGCGCCTACGAGGGGGGCTGCAGAGAGGGGATCCTCTCTTTCTCTCATGATCGCAGCACGAAAAAATGGCTAATTGCCCCCCACTCTTTGATTCGGTGAGTATATTGCTGGGCTGACCATAACGAGCGGAATACACGCATACATAATCTGTAAATATATAGATGTAAACATGAATTTATGTGTGTATTAGTAATACAATTTTCTATTAAAATATACAGAATGTTCTATGTGAAAAAAATATCAAAATAAGATCTAAAAATTCAAACCAGAATAATGGTGTTTAGGGAAACTTCAAAGTTTTCAGTCATATGTTTGAATATTGTATGTAACAGCATTGTCTTTCACGATCTGATATTAATCCGGTTCGACTATTTTTTCAAGTGAAAAAAAAATTGTATATTCTTTGTATGAATAGCAAAAATGATACATCCTTCCGTCCTTTAAATTTGACGGTCGACCCTGAGGTCACCGCTCTCTATTCCCTGTTGAGGCTCTTTGTGGTCCTGAACAATTAAATTCAAGGTAAAAAAAAAAAAACACCGAAGCGTGATAAAATTCAGAGGTTATTAACCTCCGGGTGAAATGTTACGCATATCTATGTCAATTCGAAGAAATATAGCAGGAAGTCATGAGCCCTATGCACACTGCATATATAATATTCCACTTCCATATCGAATAAAGCCTTTGTTATGTGATGGTTTTACGTGACATCATAATGAAAAGTTCCAAATTTATTGACATTTCGGAACACGACGATAAAGAAATAAATAAATCAATATTGAATCAATTTAGAATCAATTTTATTGCTAAACAAATAATCAGATCATTATTTAGGAGACGTATCTGCGCACAAATAAAATAAAGACCCACAATAAGGATCTTCCACGTCCTCATAACGAATAAACGTTAATTTCTTCCAAAAATCGACATCTTGGTTGTATAATCTCGTGGGTGAGTATAACAAATGGTGGATATGAACACCGAAAGATTCGTTTCGTTTCTAGCAGAACCAGACGAATGTGCGGACAGTGGACAAGCTCAACGAGTATAAAATATATCACCTATACATATGGAACACGATGTACAGGTACGTAAAGGGCATACATATAGATATATAGCAATTTAATGAAAAGGATTCCGTTTCCTGTCGACAAGGAGGAAACATATCTCGCATGCGAAGTCTCGCGCGGGAGCCCGAGGCTACCGTTAGCCACCAGGAGCTCTAGCAAGGAGTCAGCAGCGACTAGTATAGCACAACAACGACAATCTATAGCATCCATAGTAGCATTATATATAATTTTATACATACCAGCATGCATATACGTATATGCAGATGGATAGGCTGAGTTTTGCTGACGATATGGCCGAACGTAGCACTATGTATAATTCAGTGTATCTACATAAATATATGTCGCTAAGTCATAAGAGTATAAGCAGTTAATTGGTGTATTTATTTGTTTACTTAATGATCTCTTCAGATAGATTGATTTATGTTATTTATCCAATCAATTATTTCTATTTATAATTATTAAATACTGTTCTTATTTATGCATTCTTTCCTTGGGGAATTTCTCGCATTCATACTGCAATCACAATGTTTTTTGTTCCTCTTAATCATCGCATGAAGAAAAATAGCAAACGATTATTCTCCGAGAGGCCGCATTATCAATTAATTTGATTCAATTGAACGTAAGGAAGCGAATGGAAGAACGTGACAGAGTTGCTCAACCGAACATTATCCCTCATCATTATAGTTTGTTATGTATATTGCGAGTATACAATGTAGATAATACCGATATTATAATGAGCTCCATCCCATTATATCGCTCCGCTGGATAGCGGAATTCTGCGTGCTGCTATTAACAATCAACGATCGTGAATCGTGTATTTCTAATCACGGGAGAATCTTTAACGCTTTCGAAGGACTCCTCGTCGCAACCCTAAAGGCGCAGGAAAAGTTTTGCCATACGTTATTCTTTCTTCTCCCGTGTGATTGATGGATTAACCCAACCTCGGGTTCAGCCTTTTTATTTTCCGAGAGAGATGGAGAGTGTGGCAAAAAATTATTGCACTCATGTTTTTCAAACTTTCTACAAAAACGTATCCCAAAAATATCCAATTTATGTAAAACGTTACGATTTTGAAAGAAATCAAAAACAAGCATTTAAAATACCGACGAATCTTATTTTTATTGAAAAAAAGAAATTAAGACTTTCATTATACACACTAATTAACAAAATTTCTAGAAAAATAAATGTTTTTTACAACGAAAAAGGGTACTATTTAAACAAACACGAAATTGAGGCTGAATATTTTCAATTACGCTCGATTACGTGGTCAATCGCTGTATACTCGTTTATCAGCGATCTAACTCAGAATGTTATTGCATCTGTACATTTTTTCTTTTTTTTATGCCTGATGTCGTATAATAAGAGCGAAGTGAGTGGTTGCACATGCTGCGAGCACGTCTCTCGACGTTATTATCAACTCGGGTACTTTTTTATTTTTATTTTTAATTCTCCCCCATGCGCATATATATTTGTATATAAACACGCAGAGCGATCAGCCGCGAGATGCAAAATTTCATACGTCTCTCTCGAGAGATCTTTTGCCTCGAATTTTTTCCTCGCTCAATCGATCTGTCGTATTCTATAGATGCAAAAAGTGCCGAGGCTCCGCGTTTGTACATGGCTCTCGGAGAGCTCATTGACATTTAAACTTTCGAAATTGCACGCTGTGGGAGAGCTCACGTAGTTCTGGCCTCGTGTATTAAACCATGCGAAGAGCATACGAATAAAACGTGAATTTACAAAAGTACGATGAGGGAGTCTTTCTCTCCCTCAAACTCATTACGTTATATATATTGCATAGAGCCATAGATCGTTATATATTCAAATATACATATATATTTGCTCTTTTATAAACCTTTATGAATGTATATGTACATCAAAGTACAGAAAAGCGTAAATGCGACGACTCCACAGGCAAATACCATCGGGAAGATACGTACTCTAACATTTAAATGCCAATTGCTTACGATGAAAAACCATATAAAGTATATATCCATACATTTTTATATGATACCTAAACTCACGAATCTCCCGAGGCAGATTTACGAATTCATTAATACATACGAGTACTTGAGGCTTCATGTGCACAGTGTAGATATATGATCAAATAGTTGCGTAAATGTAAGGGGACATTCACGAAGATAGTCGCGTTGGCATATGTTAATTCGTATTAAATTCGCATCAATTCTGATACACCAAATGTTAAGAATCTCAAGAGCTTACGAGACTCTACTTTCTCTTATAAAATCCTGTCTCTTACGTCTCTTTAATTGTAAGCTTATTTCATAGCACGTATAATCAATGCATAGAATTTTACGAGGTGTTAGAACTTAGAACGCGACAAGATACACCAAGTTATGGGACTGAGTGTTCATTATGCAGTGGCTCGTTGTGAGAAATCACGTGTGATGAAATAACCCCAAATTCTCGCCAGATCAAAAGTCATTTCTACACATCATTATGCGTGTATTGAATTACTTCAATTTCTCTTATTCGTAGTCCAAATATTTTACATATTTTCACGCATTCATGGAATTTTAATTCATAATAAATAACGTTCGATCCACTTGGAAAATCATTCGGAAATTAATTATATATCGAAGAAAATTTTGAGTGCAATGTTGAAGTAAAGAATTTTGTGCTTCTCTAATTAAGGAAAAGAAATCTTATGTTCAAGTAGATTATATTCAATCGAAATTAAAAGATATTCCTTATTAATAATGGTACGAATTTCGATTGCAAACACACCCAGAAAAAAGTTCTATTTAGATTTACTAGGATCGTTTATTCGAAACTTTTTACTTGAATCAACAAAATTTCTATTCGTTTCATCCAGAAAACTCTATTTAAATCAAATAGATAATATTGTTTGGGTCCGTTTATTCAGCGTTGCCAAAAATCACCCAATTTGCTACCTTTTAACACAGCGGCGTCGCAGAATCTGGCAACGCTATACGTTTACTCGAATACCCACGTTTACGCTTCTTGCTCCGACCACCACGTGGCGCAGAGCGTCGAGCCATTTCTCACTTACGAATTGCGCTCTAGATGTGCATAAATTGCGGGAACCAAAGTAGTATTATTATTATTCTGACTGACTATGTCTAAGAAGACGAACGTAAATTTTTGTACCTACGCAGGGTCGCGGACCCATGAAAATATTATTAAATAATATTATAATTGACTATAGTATAATTAATATTAGAAATATTATAAATAATAATAGAAATATTATTTTTATTTCAACTTCATATTTGTTCAATTTTTAAGATAAAATATGACCGATTTTAATACATATATTAAATTTTTTATTAATCAAGAATATAAAAATATTGTGATAAAAAAAAATAATTTCTTACATTTAAATATACCTCTATTTGGCCGTGAGACAAAGAAAAAAAATTATTTGATTTAACTAGACCCTAGTGAAATCGACTAGATGTTTTTTTTGGGTGCACTTTCTTTTAATTTGTGGGTTAAAATTGAAGAAGCGACTTTTCCCTATTCCTGTTGTCTGAGGGCATAATTTTGGAGCTATTTATTATTATTATTTGACTTATTCGAAAAAAAGTAATTTTTATGACAGTATCGGTGATTTTGAATTTGTTTGATGAATTTATCGAGCCACAATTGTTTGATTCTCGAGAACCGCAGACATGATTTTCGTGGCCCGCATTAAGGGAAACTAAAATTGGATGTACAAATCGAAAACCAACGAGTACACAGTTTGGAGTGTTTGGACATTGCGCAGGAAAGACAAAACCGCGAAAGCCACAATTTGACGAGGGATCATTGTGTACAACACAGTCAGACTCGGAAATTCGTGTTGGCACCCACGTGAATCGAAGGAGGATCAGAGGGAACACCGAAAGCGAGAAAATCGAGACCGGGTCTGCTCGAGTGAGGAGAGAGTCGATAAAGAGCAGCGGAGCGCGAAGCACGCGACCGCAATAAAGTCAACGAGGGTATAGAGCAATAATCTTCCCGAGAGGAGAGAACGATTGAGAAAAAGAAAGAGAAGAGAGACAGTACAATGTAAAAGGTGAAGTGAATTTATGCATGGAAAAACTTTATCGCAGATCAACTGAAAGTACTTCTCCAGCTTTTTCTCCCTCCTAATATTTTAAACGCACATAAAAAAATAAACTAAGAGAAACCATCAACGGAGATAATTAATACAAAAAATAATTTGCCGATATTTTAAGAATCTTGTAACATTGAATTTACCAAAGTTAACAAATTTATTATTATTTGTAATGAATATTTGGAAAAAAAGAGTAAAATTGAAGAAGCTACAAAAAATAAAAGCAAAACAACAATTAAAGTCGATAATAAAAATATGATCATTCAAATTCAGTATTTACTCTTTGAAATAAAAATACTACATGGCTATTTTGTTTAGAAAATTCTTTCAAACAGCGTGTATTTATTTTTTCTCCAACTTGAAGTGGAAGTCGAAGTGGAGAAATTTCATTTCTGTATAAGATATAGACGAAGATCGACAGAGTGATGGAGAGGTGAGTGGAGTTACGTATTAGGCTAACAAGACTTACTTCCGACTGGAGAGTAAAGGGCCTCTCGGATAACCCACAGTTCCCGAGACAACAAAGATGGAAACGAGCAAGATCGAGAACCACGCAGCGATAGGCATGCATTGTTCCACGTAGGTAGACGGTAATGTACTCTCTTTAGTAGTAACAGCAACATATAGCGACGCCAGTAGTAATGGCAGAAGCTCGACTGGGTGGCAAGCTGTTAGGATCAACTGGCTGCCTACTCGTATGTCTATATATCATTATACTTGTATATTATGTCCGATCTACACAAGAAATAAATATATTACATCATCCTAAGCTTCGTGCCGAAGATTTACAAAACTTAAACATCATCCAATCTTGAACAAAAAAGTCCTTATCCATTTTCCTCTCCGACGTACCATTGAGAAATTATTATCTCGTGAATAAAAAACCAATCCGGAGCGCCGTAAAGAAAAAGAGTAAAGTGGGGGAAACGCGCCTCACGCATCTAGTCGAAGCCAATAAGCCGGGGTGTTGCGCGTCACGCCTCTAACTCTAACTAAGTTCTTCTCTTCGGTGCGTCCGATGTGCTGAATAACTAACGCTGCCACGGCTCTTCATTCACTGATATTTCATGAAGAGTATAGTGGAAAGAAAAAATAATAGGGACTTCTCTTCAGAATTCGGCAATCAAACCATCTCTGAACCTGAATATCGATTTTTAGAAGTTTTAAGTATAAATACGTCGATGTATTGATGCCAAACTCACATTGTGCATTAAATTATAAAACTGTGTCACCCTATCGTGGGAAAATACATGAAGTGTCAGTGCTTGGAACTTAACGTGAAAAAATGCAAATGTTGGATAGTCAAAGTTGCAATTCTTGTACGTGAGAACATCGATACGGACACAAATGCATATATTTATTTATCCATAATACTGTACTTATATTAAAAGTGCATATATATATATATATATATATATATATATATATATATATATATATATTTGCAACCTATTTATCTATCTATTCAAACGAACGTGGTATATAATACACGATATATTCTATGTAATCTGCCTTGTGGCAGTGTGGATTCAAAAAAGAAAGAGAAATATTGGTTAGAGGGTAAAGGAAAGAGAGATAGGAAGGATCACAATGGGATCTTGGGTCTCTTCTTTCTCGCCCGCTCTTTTTCCCCTCCTCCTTCGTCTCCTCCTCGACCATCTCTCTTCCTATCAACCTCGTATATTTTCTTCCTGCGAATCCACACGACCTTATTGTCCTTCCTCTTATATCGCCCACACTACGTCTTCCCTCGTTCCTTGTCCTCGAAGTTCTGATCCTTGCCGATTACGACATTCTGCGAGATCCCTGGGTCAGAGGGAACAGCCAAACAGGATTTGAATCCCAACCACAATCACTAACATCAACGTCCAATATGAAATTAATGTTTTTGTACAATTTGACGGAGATTCTTACTTTAAAAAATATAATCCCCGGTAGCAATGGCCATCAAAGTTGGAGGAAAAAATTAGAAAAGTAATCAATTAATTAGATAAATATAGATTTCCATAAAAAATCCTCAAAAAGTATAATTATTATTTTAAATAAAACAAAAGGACTGGCATTTCCTAATAAAATGGCGAAACAACATCTGAAGTTCCTCATTTAGTCACAAGATACATTCCTGTGCATAACTATTTGCAGCCTAGGGATAAAATTCATACAACGTTTGTAGCATAGATGGTGGATCGCAGTAAACGAATAAAAATAATAATCTTTCACAATCGAAAAAGGGTTCTACAATGCTTAGGCACGAAGCTGTACATTAGTTACAGCTACGTCCAAATGATTTATCCTCAGATTATACCATATCCGCAAAATTCACAGATTCTTAAATTCCTCTTTTGCAACATCAATAAAATTTACCATGAAGAAACCTTCTCTCAATCCTTTAATTTAGCAATCGATTTATATCCTGGACATTCTAACAATGACGCTTGTAAAGCGTAAATAGAAACCCGTACATTGAGTCCGCGACAAATATGGAGTTGGTCGTAA
The DNA here is from genome assembly GCA_963989365.1 of Rhimphoctona megacephalus. Classification (NCBI taxonomy): domain Eukaryota; kingdom Metazoa; phylum Arthropoda; class Insecta; order Hymenoptera; family Ichneumonidae; genus Rhimphoctona; species Rhimphoctona megacephalus. Next base: position 12,518,027 of record OZ022420.1, on the reverse strand, counting down.
TTGCAAAAAAGTCAATTTACTAAGTGGAAGATGAGTAGAGACCTGTTTTGCACCTTAACTTCGTTTAAAACTGTACTATTTTTATTTACCTAAGAATTTCTATTTTTCTACCGAATAACCTATATATTATTATAATGTGGTACTTATATTTTCGAAATATAAAAGAATCCATCTGAAAGCTAATGTGCGTTGGGGTCGAGGCTACAAAATGGAGCCTACGGCCACCCTGTCCGTTATCTTAGCCACGTATACATGCATTCGACACAAATCCCAAGACGAAGAGTTACGAGGAGAAAAAAATGTATTTGTACATGTACAACGAGAATTGGCTTACTGTATATACATTAGGTGGAATATGTATATATGCTGTTTTTTTCATCCTCATCATTTCTGACACGTCTCGTGACGAGATGCAACGCCCAAGGCTCATCTGTATCCCACCTTTAGGCGTATATATACATAAATCCATATATATTTATATTTATACGTATATAATATATGTGCAGCAGATGAAAGATTTGACCTACGAATGGACCACAAAGACGAGAGATGTTCGAAGGAAGTCTCTCTCGTGTCGTCTGTCTGATCGTTCTGTCTTGTCTCGTTAAACCTCGTACACCCGCGGTGTGTACACTCTACTCTTCAAGCATATACACGTATATATCAATCTACATGGTGTCTCAAAAGTCACCGTCGAAATTAAGATTATAATTAAATTATTGAGTATTGAAAAGTCCTCAGTCATTTCTCTCGTAGATATGTCGTTATTGAATTATTCATTAATTCGAGCTAATTTAAAGACTGCAATTGAGAAGTGACCTGTAAATCTTTAGCATGAAAGATGGAATATCCTCCTCTTATTATTCGTTTGGGTTTGCAGCACGCCCAGATGTGCTAACGTTAATTAATTAATATAACATCAACCGTGATTCTAGGAGAAAAATGGCAATGACCTTTTTTTTTAGGATCTCACGATCTTTTAGCACTGTATAAGCGTAATACATGAGTTTCGGCACACCCTATGAATAAATATACATACGTAAATGACATTCGTATTCTCCTGACACGGAAGAAAATCCCCACAGTTAAAACAGAGAACAGATTCGAATTTCCCACGGGAGGAATTCCAATTCAACCTCTGTCTGTTTATCTATCCTCTCTCTCTCTCTCTCTCTCTCTCTCTCACTCTCTCTCTCTCTCTCTCTCTCTCTCTCTCTCTCTCTCTCTCTCTCTCTCTCTCTCTCTCTCTCTCTCTCTCTCTCTCTCTCTCTCTCTCTCTCTCTCTCTCTCTCTCTCTCTCTCTCTCTCTCTCTCTTTCTCTTCCTCTCTTTATACTAAAAAAGAATTCTACGTCACATGAAAGAATCGCGTCTTTCTCGAGCTTTGCCGACTGCCCAGCTTTGCGAAGAATTCCCGCATCATCGATCAGTAACAAGCGAGTGGTCTTTCCAACGTTTGTGCACGGAGGTGTCGGAGACCTTTCCCCGAGAACCGGGAAACTAACCGCAGAAGCACGTAGTCCTATCGACTACGTTCGATAGGTTGTGTGTAACGTGCATAGGTAATGGTAAACTTCGATCCAGAGGTGACCTTTTTACGTTTTATAGATGCGCATAGATAATTACGGATAATTCGGTTCACCGCTCGTTCCCCTTTAGTTATGTCATCGAATAGCCAAATTTTTTGAGTGATCGAGGACTTTTCAATGATATATTAATTTTTATATTTTTTATACAATCCCATTCATCTAAAGGAATTTTTTATACAATCCCATTCATCTAAAGGAAATTTTTGATCAACTTTACGAAAAAGGGATACAGGTATATCTTGCACCTTGCGCACCGAAGATTATTTCATACCAAACATATTTTCATATGGATTTCTTCAATGTTTAGCTTCTATAACATCAAAACTTTATAATGTACTTTTTAATAACGCTTTTACCGTCAACGATACGAAACCCTGAAAATAAATTGTGTCCGACCTTTTTTGATCATGATGAGCTATCCGAATTGATAATTATGGGTCGAGAATCGACCAGAATTATCCGTAGTATTGAGTAGTTATTTCCCCACGAATAAGTATGAATATATCGGCGCGTAATTCCTGCAACATCGATATATCCCGATTGTAGAGATGTATTTCTTGGCTCGCGGAATAGCACAGGAGGATTCCCACCGAGGCGGAAGCGCGGCATTGGCTTTTCTCATCAGCGGGTGAAAGAGTGTGTCGCGCGCCACACTCGCGCGTCAGTTAAGCCTTCTCTCGCGGAAGAATTAATCGCCACGAAGCCGAGAGGACTCGCTGCTGACGCGACACCAAGAAAATCGCGAGAAATATGTTCGGAACACTGTGCAAAGGAATTGGTTGTTACAAGTCTCATTGCGGGAAGAAAAAGGAGAAGAAGGAGAGGAAGGAGAAGTACTACACTTGTACATACTGCTATACAAGCACAGCGAGGAAAAACAACTTGGTCCGACCAAAGTGAATTAATAAAACTTGAAACGTCACAGCCATGGTAATTGATTGTTGGTTTCGAAGGTCCCAAATAGAATAGGTTTTTATTTCCTAGTTATGACAACCAATAATGAATTATTATGACTATGACCATGATTACTGGTCATGTTGTCATTGGAAGTTAAGAAACTCAAGCTTGTATCAAAAATAACGTAATCAATGTAACCAATACTAGAATCATGCGGATAAAGTTACGTGATGATAATGATGTGAGGTAATAAAAAAATGTAGTTTTCGAGATATCATGGTTATCGGTTTTATAAACGTAGTTATAAAAGGGTTTTATAAACGTTCTATAAACGTAGTTATGAAAAAAAAAATTATGTTTAAATTCTTGTTGTCAGTGTGGAAAGATATTAATGAAGGTATATAAAAGAAATTATAACAGACGAGTATTATTTTTGACAAGATATCAGCCTGCTGGAATGAGGCATGATATATCCCTTTAAATGTGATAAATCTCACCTTCTCAATAGCGCACCTAATGACTGAGTAATTTGTTTTTGTTACGTGCATATGCATCGGATTATTACTTTACTTAAACTGACGAAGGCAGGCTGCATTAACGATGGAAGAAAAGCCACGAGCAATTAAGCATAGTCAAAGAATCTATTCCTGAGGTTACCGCTTAGACGATACACGCAAAGAGCTGAAACGAGGAAAGAGAGAGAGAGAGAAAGATTTTTCTTCTGCTCATATTTCAAGGAGGAAAGATTTAGAGCCCTTCGGACTTGCCAGAAGCTACTTGACGTTACAGAGAACCGACCAGGGAAATTGTTCCAATGAGGCTGTATTCTCTCGCTCTCTCGCTCTCTCTCTCCCGCTCTCTCTCTCTCTCTTTAAAGTTTCCGAGAGTTTGCGATCACCAGGCTCGAAAGGTCGCGAAGACTTGTAAATCCTGCAAGAGTCCCGCAAGTCGCCGGCGGTTCACCGTTGACCGTTGCCTCATCTTCGCTCGCGCGAGCAAAACATCTTTTTTCGTATCTTCATACACTTTTCCTTCTTCATCTTCCGCGCTCTTTCTCTTTTCCTCTCGTGTGTCGCAAGGGCAATGAGAATTCGAATAAATCGCTAATCGCGGGTATTTATCCTTCCGCGAGAGGCAGCGCACGCGGAGTCCTTTCTCGGGAGATTTCGTAGCAAGAGAGTCAAGTACAGCCGTGTATATGAGCGTGTGTCTCGTGTCCGCGAGGCCCTCGCGTCTTCATCTTGAACGCAGTGTTTTATCAACATCTTGTGATTTTTCGTTTCTTTCTTTCTTTTTTTATTCATTTTTTTTTTCTTCATTTTGTCTCTCGACGTCGTCGTCGTCGAGTACCAAGAAAGAACTCTATCTGTATAAGCTATCGAGTTCGAAGGAATGAGAGAGGGGGATGAAGTTATAAATAAAAAGACATCTGAGGTAGAAGAAAACACGAGGATGGTTAAGCCAAACGAAGAGTCGGTTTTCTTCGCTGATTTTGCAATGCAACGATCGTAAATTATAAGAGGGAACTCTGTTTCGGAGTTCATAGCCCTCGATAAGAAGGCCCTTCGATAAATCTCAACAGCCCGACGTATTTATAATCCCAATGCTCTTGTCACGGCACGCACCTTGCCGCCCTTTCGCGGCTGAAATTTCGACGACGCAAGAGGCCCATACATTGTTCGCTCCCTGTCGTTAATTTTATTATACATTAGTTACGCACATGTATAGGGTGTCGCAAAACGAATTGCCAATTCCCTAAACTTATTTTAAGCTAGCTGCATGCTCGAAAGCTCATTTGGATTTGGAGTTCGTTTATGAACCTAAAAGTTTACCATATAGGCCACTTAAGATAGGACACGCCATACTTAAATATGCGTGCATAAGTTATTCGTGGCTAAGAATTCTCGAGGCGATGTTCCTCAATTTAGCCAACATCTCTACCGAACCGCCGCTGCCGCCGCGCTCGTATATATATTTGCACCCGGGTCTTCGCATTAATTCTCTAACGATCTATAAAAAGATAATTTGCCACTAAATTACAATTTTATCGTCCTGTATATAAAATTAATTACTTTTGTATATAATAAAATAAATGTGCATATTTGCAGAGCAATAAGGCGTTAAAGAATTTAGCCTCGTTTCTATGAAACATAATTTGCGGAGAGGACACAATTTTACATACGTAAATCCACTGCACAAATATTTTACCCGTTAACCCGCTGACACCGGGCCCAACGAACACACACGCGCACCTATATTAATAAAGTTTAAATGATAAAATAAAATTTGTACGGCTTCCAAGAAAATATGTTGAATACAGATAATGTATATTTTAAGACGATCGTTTACCGTTTATTTGACCGGGCGTTCTATCTCGGTAGCACGATACAAACTGCACTTTTAAGCTATGTATACGACTCAACTCTGTATGTTCCCAGGCTACACACCAGGTCGCGACTTTGTACCATCAGACACGACACACTTTAAGTTTATAGCGTCTTCGATTAAATACTTTTTAGTCCCTTAAATGTTCAACACCTCAAAAGAAAAAGGTTTGTTTTTACACATTTTAACTCTCTACGTACAAATATTCATACGAATTTCAAAGTTTTATTATTATTTTAGACTATGCTACTACGATTTTGCAACCTACATAAACGTCTACAAAGAAAAATTCAATCTGCCAACGAAAAGTGATTTTAATTGGTCATTCACGTAGCCTTTTTCGACATCGAATCTTGTTAGCAATAAGAACAAGTTTCGCGAAGATCCCTGCTGAAGAAATTTCATATCAACGACTTCGTGCCTATAGCGCTTTTGACCAATATCTCCACGTTCCGTCTTCTAACGTCGATGAGCATCGGTAATATTTTTAAGTAATTCAATGTCGTGAATTTCTCTTCGGGGTAAGTTTTATCGGCGTTATTATATTATACATTATAATAATCTTCATGAAGATAATATCGATGCGGTGTTCTCACCACAACGGCCAGACAACAACAGACCAGGAGACGGTTGGATGTAACCTCTCTCTCTCTCTCTCTCTCTCTCTCTCTCTCTCTCTCTCTCTCTCTCTCTCTCTCTCTCTCCCCCCCCCCTCTCTCTCTCTCTCTCCCCCTCCCTCCCTCTCTCTCTTTCTCTCGTCCATGGAATGGGAATTTGCTGGGCAAGCTTGTTCTCTATTACCGGTCTCTCTGTACCTGCCCACCAGACAAATCCTGGCTATTACTCGAGCGACGTTATGTTAGATACCAAACGTCGAGAGAGCTCCACGGCATTTCAGCATGCCGAGCTCTCACTGCCGTGGCCTGTGGATAACCCAGCTCGTGGTATACATACAAACATACACACACACAAATTCTTAGATGTAAATACATTTATATATTCTTATATACATACAGGGTGTCTTCCCACAGGTCGTCAATACCGTAAATTAAATATTATCACCGAATCCTGAGTGGGAAGGTCTATGGTGTATTTTTATAAAAACCCTTATGACTCATTAATTACAAAATTTGGACGATCGGTAGCGCAATGACGAGGATTGCATAGATGACCGATTCCGATAATCCTATTAATTGGAAACTCTAATAAGTAGCCCTTAATGACTTTCTGGGTCTGGGCCCAGTTTTTGTTCGATTTCGAAAACAGGAATTCAATAGCAATTATAAATATGTACTTTTCTTCTTCTTTAGCATCTGGTGCCTTAATTTAAGACGATCTATCAGTCTAACGGTCAGTAAAAATTCCGCTGCGCATTTGTCTCCGACACAGTTGAATTTTTGAGAAAAATAAAAGTTACAGGTTGTTCTTTATTCATCAGAGAATAAGGTGTAACTTTTGTTTTTCTCGAAATGTCAAGTGTTTCCGAGAAAAACGTGAATCTGCTTTTCAGTTATCTCGCGTAACGTTACCCACTGATAGATCGGTTTAAAAAACAAGTTCAAATTGGCGATTTATGTCCAGAAATATCAGCGAAATAAATTTCCAGATCATACAGACCCATGAATGGTAAAAGCTGATGGCTGACACAGTGCGCTGGTCAAGTGTCAATAACTTCTGAGCAGGAAGCCTATTGAAAGGAAGTTTTTGACTAGGAATTTAGTGGTTAAACTTAAGTTTATGATAATGATCATTTGTAATGGGACACCCTATACATGGGACGTTGGGAGTCTCGCGAGACTTGGGTCTTCGTCGAAGAATATAATGGTGGACCGAGGATTGACCCTTGCGGTACTCCCACCACACTCAACGTCCCTGCACGATGCAACGCCTATGCATTGATCTCTCTCACTCTCGTGTAATCGCGAGAAAAACAAGATCTAGCTATATATATATATATATGGCGGTGAGCAATCCTGCGAGCAGTGCGGCCGGGGTCATATTCTCATCGTCGACGTATGCCGCCTGATCTTCCGTCTTTCTCTCTCTCCCTCTCTCTCTCTCTCTCTCTCTATCCGACTCTCTCTCTTCCTTTTCTCACTTTGTGCTCTATCTTCCAAGACAAAGAGAGACAAGGATAGAAGCCATCCCACCGAGCAATCATTAATATTTGACTTTTAAGCCCCGTCATCAAGTTATGCGACAACTGGGCAACAGAACCACTTTTTGCCAGCCTTACGTCATGGGAATCTGTTTAAAAATCTTGATCCTCCGAGAAGCGTGCCCTGAGGATTAAATACAAACTGATCTTACTCGCCGTTTACACACGAGGAAATAGCTCTCATTTTACTGGACAATCACTGCGTAATAAATAACGGATTATAAATGTGATTTCTAGAGAGACGTCATTCGGTTCTTTGTCATGCTCAGCTATTGTGTAAAGGATAAGAATGGCCGCGACACTAAGTGTAGGAGGACTTCTCTAGATAAGTAAGATAACCTCAGGAGATTAAACACAATATGGCAGTTACTCTTGTCACGCAAAATTCTCAAACATTTATCGATATTGCATCGCGTCGACAGAGAGCTTGGAAATTCCCTTAGTGTAAGTGAATTATTTGATGTTTAGTCTTCGAAACCACAGTCCTTTTTTCTGCTTCTCATTCAATTATACAAATTATTTAACCCCCAAGATGTACACCCGCTTCAAAAAGTCCCAGTGGTCAAAAAAGAACGTGGCATTTTTTGACGGTACAAAGTGCGAGGATACGGGAGTAAATATAGTGTGCACTCTGAAGATTATATATCTAATTTCAAAATATTGTACAATTTGAATTATTTGTACAGTAATTCAGCTCGAATTTCAACTTCACTGTAAAAACAAGTGTGTTGTCGAAAACAACACATTTGTGTGTTCTGTACTTAACGGGACAGACCTAGTTGGAACGTCAAAAAAAAGGCCTTTTTTCCGATTTTTTTTTGGTCAAACGATAAAATAATTCACAACAAAAGTTATTCCATTTAAAAGATACATATGTAATGTATATGTTGCAATTTTTTCAACGCAATACATATCGAAATAAGCTGGTGACCGTCAATTGCCGAGGACGCTGCAAAAGAAAACACGGTTTGCGGTGATCAAGCTCACGCTGCAACGGCTCATCTGAAACAAAAAAAACGGAGGGGATTTTTAGTTAATGATATAATGCTCCAGTTGAACGAAGGGTTTTGAAAAATTTCCATTTTTCACAAAATGGCGGCCGTTAAAAGTCAAAAGTGTTTTTTTGACCAAAATATCAGTTCCATTTTTTGCTATTAAAAATAAAAATAATTATCCAAAAAAAAAATCCTTCGTTCATATGGAGGACTACCATGTATAGAAGAAGTGATATAAATTTCAACCCGATCGGTAAAGCCGTTCTCGAGCTACAGTGATCACCGACTTCAAAAACATGGTTTCGAGAAAAACGCACTTGAAGTCCGCTACCTGCTTACCTATGGCTCAGACACGACGTGCTACAAAGTCTTGTATTTCGGCGAATAATGGTCCGATTTACATTTACCTGGGCGGAAAATGTTCGTAAGAGATTCTACTTTTTGAAAATGAAATTAAAAAAAAATCGATTTTTCGAAAATTCTAACTAGGTCTGTCCCGTTAACGCCATAAGCAAACTGTAGATTTTCAACACACTTTAAAACGTGTAGAAAATGGGGACAAAGAATCTATAGTTTGCTTATGGCGTTAAGTACAGAACACACTTAATGTGTGTTGTTTTTACACACTTGTTTTTAGAGTGTTTTTTTTTTATTTTGGATACACGAAATTTATACGGAGTCAGTTTGACTTATAAATAAATATGTATTTTTTGACGACAAGGATATGCGGATATTTCTCTTGGGGGATCGCCCATCCTCGGGACGGTTGGCCATACATCGCCAGTCTCTGTATCTACTGCAGCTGTCTCGAGAGACAAGACAGGATCAACGCACCTTGTCTCGACTATGGTGCAGCTACACATGCCTTCCTGCTCTTTGCATGGGTGGCATGTCCAAACGAAAAAGAAAATAACATTTGCAGATAAAGAAAAACAACGAACGCGTAAGAGAAAAAGAGGGAGAGAGAGAGAGAGAGAGAGAGAGAGAGAGAGAGAGATGTAAGGAGGATGTTAACCAGACGGATGTACCGTAAGAGTGAGACTTTGCATCGAGAGCTTTATCCCGGGCTTAATCCCGTAACCAAGAGAAAGAGATAGCTTATTTTTCTCTCTCACTTCGCTTTCGAGTAAACCCGCGACTTTATATGTTATCGTTCATTCTCCCCGTGGTGCAGAAAGCGCGTGCAATGTCCGGACTCACTTCTTCTCTCCGTCTCTCTCCCTCTTTTTCTTTTTCTCTCTTTTCTGTCTTGCTCCACTGTAAAGAAAAGGTACTAGGGGGCGCTCACGAGACTTTATGTAATCCCGTTAGCAGCCCAACGACGACGACAACTACGACATTGCGGATGGAAGAGCCCAGCCGATAAGTATACTCTCGAGGGGAGTAAACCCGAGCAGGTTTACCTTATCGCGACATCGTCATTTTTATTTTATTTTTTTTTTTTCTTCTAATTCCTCAAGCCCTTCAGTCGCGACCCAGCAAAAGAGGGAAGTGATTATTTGTCGACACGCGAATCTGAAACTTTTTGAGTTTACGTAACGGGCTTATGGATGGGGTAAATGAAGTGTTTAAGGCGCTTCAGGGGGGATTCAAATCGTTTTTTTTTATCTTTTACCAAATAAAAATGGCAAATCAAATTGCTTTTGCCGAAAAAACTTTTTAAAACTCGTCCGAATTATCAATCTCTGCATTTTCATTCGTCAATCAATTGGGGCTGCTTGAAATTTCGAAATTTTTGATTTTTCGAAAATCCGCTCGCAAAAGTCTCACATACGGGCAAATTTGTTTTCGTCATTCAAAAATAGTGTATATTTCGAAAAAATTGAAATGTTAGGAAAAAACAAAAACCGTTTTCTCGTTTTACCATCGAAGCTTTTCAGAGAAATATTCAAAAAGTTTGAATCTTCAATCGATCAATAAGAAAAAGTTGTTGAAATTGTTTAATAATCAGTTCTGTCTTTTTCATGATTATTCTGATAATCTGAGACAGCTGAAAAATAATTTGAATCAAAAACCAAAGTCCGATAACGAGACAGCGAATGATTGAGCCCATAAAACATTCTCTCCTAATCGAACAAATGATTCATCACTGAACCGAAGGTGACAAACAGTAAATAGATCGAGCAGAATAGTCAAATTCGTCAGGAATGATTAAAAGTCATAAAACTCGGCTTTGTCGATTTGCCTGCTGACCTCACTCCACAAAGAATGAAAGAAAAAATCAAGGCAAACGCCATCAACTTACCGATAATCTCACTGGTCTGTTATTACTTGTGGCGTCGAATCTCGATTCGTTCTGTAACCAAATAGAAAAAGTACGTTAAAAATATGCACACACGAATACAAACTTTTATTTATTGTTTCATTTTTTTTAATTTTTACTGCTTTCAATAAATTTTCATTCATTTATAAATCAAATAAATGGATCGCGCCTAATCTTAAATTTATTTATATGCATGACAGAGGCAAGTTTACGATTGATAGTAAATTCGAGTAAACTCATGGCCCAAATATTTCAATAATAATGATATTTCAGAAGGCATACAAACAGTGTATAAAATATGTAAATAGTATAAATGAATACGACAGGATTTCATACAATATAAAAAGAAAATGTAAACAATATAAATCCCATAAAAAATGACGACAAATAAAGAAGAAATTGAAGAAGAACGTCAAAATCGCTGAGCCACAAATTGGAGCACTTCAGGTCCAAAAATACCCATACATTTACTAATACACCATGAATATTGGTTTATTTGTATTTCATAAATTTATTATCGTTGCGTGTACAGTACGAGCCCTAATGCGTTCCATTTACTATCGGAACGCGAGTAAAATCGAGAGTGAATAAAACGAGAGAAGGCAAAGGCGGAAGAGCCCCGGTGAGCGCAAAATTATAATGGCTTATAAACGAACGAGAACGTTGAGTTTCGCTCGTTCCATACCCTGTCTCGGTAACACTATTTATTATATGTTCATGTTACACTATGTAGGCTGCGAGAACGCACGAGAGCATAGGCGGAATCTGGACCAGGGCTCTTTTCTGCTATCTCGGTCGCGTGACATCGAGACCCTCGAGCTACGTCTATACACACTCGATGTATGAATATGATACAGGCAATTTCAAGCATAATCGATAATATTCTATCTATACCCATTATTTTGAAGCTGATTAAAATTTTAATTTGTACTCATTAAAACGCAACGAAACTGTTTTAACTCCATATCCCCCGAATTAGTTTTTGCCCAAATTTCGCGCTATAACAATTGATAATTGTCTTAAAATGTTTATAAATTTCCAGCAAAAACTGGCAAAATGGATTTTGACATTCAACTCGAAAGAAAAGTTTTGAAAAACTGTCAACGTCTTGCAGTCAAAAACAAAAATCAATAAAAAATAATGAATTACATGTAAAAAAAAATAAAAAATAAGAACAAAATGTTATTTTTTAATATTTTTTATTATTTTTATTTTTTAATTTTTTAGTCATTGAATAATTATACTGTGCACAAAAATGGTTGAGCACGTCAAAATAATTTTTAATGGATCAATTAAAAAAAGACTCTCGAAAATCTGTCCCTCGAAAATACTGAAATAAAAGATAAATAGTTGTCACAGCTTTGTCGATGCTGCCTGGAATGTTCCATACATAAAACGAGTTGTTGCACATGATATGTGTTATATGTACAATGTAGGTGGAGTACAGAGTCTTGAGTTCGTAGAGGGAGGTTGAAGTATAATGGCAGTGAAACAGACGCGAATATTCTCGCCCGGCACGCTCTCGCTTACCTAATCGAGTGTCTCGCGTCGTTGCCTTCTCTTGGCATTGTCAAGTATCTCGCTCTACCACCAGAGACTTCAAGACTCTTCGGAGAAGGTTGTCTATCTTTTCTACTTTCTTTCTCTTTCTTTCTCTCAATCTTTTGTTAGTTCACTGAATTCTAGGCCCAACTGTAGCCAAAGCCACCAACCATAATACAAAGCCCTCTCTCGATACTTTGGGCTCAACGACGCGTGAACGTTCCTCAGTGAGTGCGAGTACGTTGCATTTGCCTCACCCTGGACGAGCCGACTATCGAGATCGTGCAAAGAACGAGAGAATAAGAAAGACAGAGAGAGAGAGAGAGAGAGAGAGAGAGAGAGAGAGAGAGAGAGAGAGAGAGAGAGAGAGCAAAAGAAAATGAGAGAGAATGAGAAATAATGAGGCAGAGAGGGATAGAGAAAGGGGAAAGAGTGAGAAAGAGCGACAGAAATAAAAGAAAGGTGCACGGGCGGGGGGGGGGGGGGGGTATTATAGTGAAAGAGGAAGCACGAGAAAAAATAAAACTAATTAAGGAAATGAGTCCGAACGCACAGAGAAGATTCAGATCAATCGGGATTTACCCAAAAATGAATAATCATTGATGAAATACCCCATCTATTTATTTCGGAATCGATTCATAGAAACAAAAAGTGAATTTTCATAAAAAATAAAACCATAAAAACGATTTTAAATTGGGAAATACACGTCTTTATTATGGCATTAAATACAAAAAGTTAGATTCGAAGGTACAACGGGAATTAAGTTTGAAAGATATCATATTTATGTATGATAATAAATTATGATAAAGAAATTAATAGAATAATTCATAAATCATAACATGTTCCCACGATATTACCATTTTTTCGGAAGTATTTAGGCCCTTCGAAACCGCTCGAAATTCATTATACACGCATTTATTACTTTCGAAGCTGCCCCCAAGGTATTATTGTTGTTGCAAGAATACGAGAAATCAAATAATTATAGTACGCGGAAGGCGTGATCTCGGCGTGCACGTGTCAATTTAATACGAGAGCAAGAAAAGTTAAATCGATTTACATAACTTTATGTAAGATCAAAAATAAAGAATTGTCCAATCGATTATTTCGTAAGAGAGGTGAAGGGAATTAAGCGAGTGTCCCAGTTACTCTATTATAGTCTAAGAAAGCCAAAAAACATATCCGATGTGACGTTGAATTTACACAACACCGACAGAAAGTTCGGAAATTGACCGTTTATTTAGATAAATATAGATTTTTTGTTGCACATCTAGAGCACCAGAGTTTTTTTATGCTCATGCAACTGTATATTTATTGTCTGTACTGATTTATATAATTTACTCTAATGTGTAAAGAAAACATTCGAATGTTTCCAAACTTACTGATAGTTTATTATTGTGCCTGGGTTCGCGCAGCACTCATATTCGTAAATGATTACAATTGAATTATCGACTGTGTTCTGGGCAAAGAAACGGTAGTCGTTCACTCTGATACGAATCAACACAAATCCGATCTACGATTTCTTTTATTTATTTTTTTTTTTTTCGTATTTCAAACCGCTTAATTAGCCTATACAGAGATGGCAAGCAACTGAAATTTCTAAATCTTGCAGTGAAACCGAATTTAAGCTGCGTTATCCAACTGTAAGACCAGAATAATTAAAACCTATGAACTTTCATCCATCAAATATCATTTGGACTTATTGAACTCGATTTCGAGAGAGTTTCGGAGCTCCGAAAATTTCCTCGGTCTTAAGATCTTATCGATCGACTGGCCTAGTTTTTTGTAGCGCTAACGCGATCCGTGCTAACAACTTCGTTACGACGAAAGGTTCCATATCGAACGATTATTTTTCAATTTATCTTAAAAGCCATGTCGAAATAAAAAAATTAGCTCTGATCAAACGAAATCTTCCTGCTAGAATAAAAATAAATAGAATTTTCCGAAATTACAATTAAAAAAACATCTCCGAAGAAAGTGAAAATAACGCCTTCGTTTGGGGAAAAATGTATTATAACGAAATCAGTTGACAAGAACTTTTTTTTTCTTAATTGGAAGCAACAAAAATAAAAATCTCATACGAAAGTGAAAAAATTACTTTCACTTAACTTACTTAAGGGGGGAAAGTCATGTGAACGTACGTTTTTTCAAGATTTTTTTATAAAGAAATGGAATAGTTTATTGAATTAACATAAAGCATATCTCAAAATAAACGTTATAAGGTATATTGACAAATTTTTTTAGACTCAAATATTTCAAAATGGCGGCGCCACAGCTGCTGGAAGTAGATTTGCGCCGTGCAGCCTACAGGTCTCAAATCTCAACTAAAATCAAAAAACCAAATTTTTATTGTTAAAATCCATTAATACGCTTTGCATAACGGAGAGAAAAAAAAATAAAAATTTAGGATCATTTATACAAAAATACAAAAACAAGTTATTTTTTATTCAAAATGATTCTAAATTTTTATTTTTTTTCTCTCTGTCATGCAAAGCGTATTAATGTATTTTGACAATAAAATTTTGATTTTTTGATTTTAGTTGAGATTTGAGACCTGTAGGCTACACAGCGCAAATCTGCTTCCAGCAGCTGTATAGCGCCGCCATTTTGAAATATTTGAATCTAAAAAAATTTGTCAATATACCTTACATCGTATATTTTGAGATACGCTTTATGTTAATTCAATAAACTATTCCATTTCTTTGTAAAAAAATCTTGAAAAAAACGTACGTTTACATGACTTTTCCCCCTTAAAGCTTGATTGTAACTAATCATCATTGGTCTCTCATTTTTTTTTTTGGTTTTTTTAATGCGTTAAGCATTAAATTTGTTACTTGATGCTTAATTGTAACTAAACATCATTGTCTCTCATTGTGTTGTGATTATTTTCTGATTGCTATGGTTCTAGCATTGCTAGTTCTTACTACATTTCATATATATATTGAATTTACATGTTTTAATATTATATCACAACCATGATTATATTATGACCATTTGTTAACTATTTTTTTTTATTGTTATCATTGCTTAGTTACTTTTGCAATTTGTTAATCTAATCTAATCGAATCTAATCAAATTTCTCTCCCTCTCTCTCTCTCTCTCTCTCTCTCTCTCTCTCTTTCTCTTTCGATTTCACACTAGAACTGACCACAATCTCTCAGCCTGCATTGTCTTTAAGCTCGGAACGCAGTAACGCGTGAACGAGTAACCTTTGACCGATAAAATATCCGCTATTCGGCTCTGGAGACTTGACATCCGCGGGTGCTGGATTTACGAACATTGCGCATGCATGGGCGTTCATTATACACAATTCAAAGGATATCAACCACACGTTGCGGTTTGCGTATGTTCATAATCCTGCATCAATTATCTGCATCTTGCGAGAGAATATTTGCCCCAGCTCTATTCTTCAAACAATGCGAACGTGCAAAGAAAAAAAAGCAATAATAGACGAGAGAAATTGCACTCGCGATCAAACGACGTATAATCGACTAACATATTTTGCTTGTCTCACAATACGTATCGAGGAAACGCGAACCCTCCATTTTGAATGCAATCGGAGAAAGTTTGATGCAATAATGCTTTACGATCGAAGTGTCACGCCTTTGGCAAAGATAGTTGTGCCTGCGCACGCAACGCATTTACTTTGATACACTTACCTCCAGGTGGATTCCTAAAAAAATAAACAATAAAGCTCATTTTTTATCTATGCTTTGACAATATCTTTTGGGCTCCTGGCTACTTTTACCTTTCAATAAGGCATTTTCTGACTTAATATAAGATTTATTACTTTTTCGATATATTTTGAATTATTTGATTGTTTTTTCTTCACATAAGATTTACGACCTTTGCGATATATTTTGAATTAATTTATTATTTGTTTTTCGAGATAAGATTTATCACACCGTATTGATATCTTTCAAATATTATGTGTTATTTCATTGTTTCATAAAGCTAGAAATCGTCCCAGTTACGTCTCATTTTAAGGCCTCAGGAATGGCCTAAGGCCTTAATCTTTTCCATTCAGAACTCGATCCTGAAGTTATCCCCAGGATTTTGATCATCTCCGGAGGACACCCTGTATATATGATGTCCCAATAAATACTATAGCTATTGCAACGTCGAAATAATACCTGAATCGAGAGGGAATGAGATTGAATAGCCGAAAGCGAGAGTACTGACGTGCTCTTTCAAACTTCTTAACTAGCCGGTAATTACCTGCTCTAGCGAGGTTTTAACTTTTACCACAGTGACGAAAAACAACGAAAGAAAAAAGGAAGAAAAAAAAGCATAGTGAGCCCAGTAACAACTCAATAAAAACGGCAATGAGGGAACGAAGAAAGACCTTGCCCCCGCATCTTCCCTGCGATGAATCTTTTTGCGCCTCGGCGCACTTTCTTTCGACCGAAACGAAACGAAGAAAAAAATTGGCCTCCAAAAGGTACTTGCGACGGTGGGAACAAAAAAAAATTGTCCCAAGAAGTGGAATAATAATGCCACAACTGCTGGTTTCCAAGGCTCCAATTCTGTGTCTAATGGCGAACTCGGTCTGTATAAAAAAATTGGTCAAAATAATGCTATGATGAAATCCTCATCAACCGCAAAGGTAATGAAATATACTTTCGATTATTTAAACAATTGCAGCAGCGAAATGGCTTGTACTTTTTATGAGCTGTAAATAATGGAGGCCATTGAAAAAATATAAATACCCATGCAAAAACAAATCCAGCTTTTGAAATCCAATTTAAACAAATTTTAGAAATCTTCTGGTTTTTTCTAGAGATCTTGTGTTCTGCCCGAAAATCTGTTATAAACGGACCAAATCTTAACCGCGAAAAACTAACAATATAAGTGGAAGTTGAAGTTGAAGTTTCATGTTTTTCGAGATTTCAACCAGGGAGGACTTGAAGGTTACCCATTACTTTTTCAAGGACGTTTTCAAGGACATTTCGAGCATATCCGCAAAGGACATCCACAGAACCGCCCTCGAGAAATTCTCAGGAATGTATTTGAGAACGTTGTGCAGGATATCCTGAGGAGAATCGTAAAGAGAGTCCTTGGAATATTGTGAAGAATTTCTGCCAGGTGTCATAAAGGTCATTAGCAATTTTAGAGCCATAAATATATCGTAAACAGTGATAATAACCTTCAGACCGAATGTACAATTACCATTTAGCGAGAAATTAATTGGCGATTAATTACACAGTAATGTGAAATGTCGAATAATCAACAAAATTACAATCACAAGAACTCTTCTGTATTTTCCAACGACCCACTATCGCGACTTTGACGACACGTTATCACTCTGCCATGCAGAATAATCAGTAAAAAAAAAAAAAACTACCAAATTTTCGCGAATCAATATTCCCCAAAAAAACATGCAAATAAATGCCAAAAACGATTGGGTGCCATACTTTTTTGGAATCATATGACACATGAATATTATCAAATTTAAGAGAAATGGAGAAAGAGAGTGAAGAAAGAAAGGGCCAATAGCTCGAGGGCTTTTCCCGCGGAACTGGGAGAAGGCAAGAGAGAGTTCCAATGACGTTTTATTTCTCTCCATAAGTTTCCCTCGGGCAAGAAATTATGATGTTTTCAGCGGTGCAATAAAGATTGCCCAGCCTCCCCCTCAGTTCTTCTTGCCTGAGTATAGTTGGTAGTATCGCCACGGGAAATCGAGCCACTCTGAATTATCTCACGGGGTTTATGAGCCGTGCGCGTGAGCCCCGTAGAGCGGCTATAGAAAGAGAAAGAGAGAGAGAGAGAGAGAGAGAGAGAGAGAGAGAGAGAGAGAGAGAATAAAGGAGTGAGAAAGGGCCGGAGAGGGAGTCTAAGCTGCATCCTACCCTCTCGAGGACTCGGTAGATTCGTGCAACGAGAAAAAGAGAGAGAGAGAGAGAGAGAGCGAGTCGGTACTGATACCGATATGAAAGTTAGCGAGCGATATCTTTCGAACTCGCTGGGTTATTATTTCTCTCTCTCGCTCATTCACCATCTCTTTTGCCCCTTTCTTCGCTATCTCTCTTAGTCAACCGCATCTCTTCAGGGTTTTTTACCCTCAGCAAAGGGTATATGACAGGCAGACTTTAATTTACTTGAACGGTCTCTCGAGGCTCTCTACCTGACTCGCGCATAAATTCTGACAAGAATATGGTATTATATTTGTATTATACTGTGGTATACGGGTAGACACACAGACATATACACGTGAGAGCATATGCGTTTAAATGTTTGTATACGTTATCCTCGGCGTAATAAATAATGAATAATAAACGTATGGGTGATATATATGGCACAGTCACTATACGAAATGATAAAAAAAACACCCATGTAGGTACATTTATGTATACATATATAAATCTACAGCTCCTCATCTAACGTGCACTATTGTAGTTACCCGAGCAGTAGAGAGAGAAAGGGACGATGCAGGAGGGCACACGCGAGAGATAAAATAAATTGACAGAACGCTGACAGGCCAGAGAGCAAGAGGAGCAGGGTAAGGAGCACAAACAAACAAAAAAAATATATATATATATATTTTGTCCGCAATGTATAAATATACATTCAAGCACGTTATAGGGTATAGGTATATACTTATTTCACGTATAAGAGTGCCTCAAGGAACGAAGGGACCCTCCTTACCTCCATAATTTCTTCTTAACGATTATCGATCCGAAGAATACGAGGGGACGATCGAACGATGGTAAAGATCGACCAAAATAAAGATTTCGTCCAGACACGTACAAAGCAACGCACTACGGAGGAATATATATATATATATATATATATATATATATATATATATATATATATATATATAATACATGTATATACGGCCAAAATGCTACTGTGCGATTGAACGATCCTTCCAGACTCCCTTAAGATTCTACGGCAATAAACGAAATTAACTTTTCGTAAACGGTGTGCGATACGTAAAAAAGTGGTCACATTCATTGAAAGGGAGAAACAGAGAGGAATGTGCAACGCCACCCTCTTCCTCTACCTCTTAACTTCTCACTCTTTTACTCTTTCTCTTCATCTCCATCTCCGTATTTGTGAGAAAGGAAGTAAAAGGGATGCTCAAGAGACATTTTCGACCTTTCCTGATCGCAGGATCTACTGCAAATGGCCACAGCACTTTCGTCCAGGAGTTTATATGGCTGTAGGAATTAATGAAGAAAATTTCAACTGTCGAGCATGTATATAAATTCACTGTTCAGCACGCGAATTTTTCTTTTAGTCTCATTTAGGAATGGAAACTTGTGTGAATGAAAAAGCACCTGTAGATAAATTTCGATTAATCAACAGAGACGAAAAGACCGTTTCTTTGATCGTAGTAAACAAAATTCTCTTAAGGGCGTTTTAGCCCGTAATGCAGTCCGTAAATGAATAATATTACAATCAATGTAAGGCCATAATTGTTAATTATTTTTACAGTTATATTAAGTTAGTACTCGATCGTACTGAGAGAAAAGTATTGAAAGGATTCATCGTGCGATGGCCTACAGTCCATAACATTTATTTACTCGCCAGGAATCATATTTTCCGCGCACGAAATGGTTCAATACAATCGAATCTGCCTTTGACCTTTGACAATAATTCTACCATGATGGGACGAGACTCTTTGAAGGAAGGGTCGAGTTGACACTCCCCAAGTTGTAAGAAAGAGCAAAATGAAAGTTGCCTACCTTCTTCAGACGATCAATATCCAAGCGGTGCAGCACACGTGCTCTCTTCTTTCCACAAGGAAAAAAAAAGACTCTCGAAAACTGTTATTTCGTAATTTGAATAAATAATATGCACGATGCCATTTACGTGAGTGACACAACATTTTCCATTATGAAAGTTTCTGGTTCAATGAATCGATATGTATTGGTAGAATAAACGTTTACTTCAAAAGAGGAATTTGTTTAAACAAATTTATATCTATTTCGTATTATTAATTTGAAAACAGGACCGATACGTTCTCAAAAAAAGCTTCTAAGTTCTACTAAAAAAAAAACGCCATTAAAATGGCAAAAAAAAAGAATGCATAAAGATATATAACTCATGAAATTATTCAAAACAAAAGTGTCTGTCAGTCTCATGAGAGTGTTATTATGACGAAGGGGAAAGAAAATGGTCGAATGAAGCCCCTGAGAAATTGAATGAGTTATGCGAGTTTAAGAGTTATTGAGGCTTTAATTAAATTACGTGTTGTGTAGATGAAAATAGCAGTCTTCTCTGTGGGATGCAGGAGAGAAAGAAAAGAGAAAGAGAGATAAAGACACTGAGGACTAATCACAGCCTAGGCTGCGCGCACACCCATGCCAATGATGACAACGACGACGCAGTAGAGCAGGGTGCGGCCCAGGGTGCGCCGATCACCCTAATGAACTCACTCTCTTTCTCTTTCTCTCTCTCTCTCTCTCTCTCTCTCTACTATTTCCCACTTTTTTGGTCTCTTTCTCTTTCCTTTCCTCTCATTCTCTATGCGGCCTTAACATTTTTTTCCACTTTTACGTTTCTTTCCCTCGAGGGAAAGTGTGCATACAGGGTTGGGCAGAAACGTGCTGCACACGCAAGATACTATCTTTCATTTTCACTAGAGCAATTACGTACTACATAATTTTTTGAATATTAAAAATGCAAAAAATAAATGTCGTAGGTGAACTCTAAATTTAGCGGTTAATGACGCAGAAGGGTGTGAATTTTTACCATCCAATTTACCAGGAAAAATAAGAAGAATTAACGTAAGAGAGTGGATACGGAATGGCGGAAAAAATTAAGACATTATTTCAAGCATACCTGCCATGGCAATTTTTCTGCCGCATCACAGAGACGATCAGCGAGTTTTGAATTGCGATATATCTAATTATAAATCATGTTGGACTTGCCAATTAATTTTTAAGACGATGCTGATCATTTTCAGCATTGTAATTAAATCGATTACCGGTATTTGCCAATAATTACTGGCGGAAAATATAGCGAAATTTTCAAGCGCACGTACCAGTAGTTATTAACGGATGGAAGGCGTAACTTTAAACTGATAAAGATCAATACCTTGTAATTGAAATATATGAGAATTTAATTGAATATATTTTTATACTAAAAATTGATTGATCAATTTTATTTATGGAAGTTCGTAACTTTCACTTTTCCCACATATCCTTTTTTGAGAATTCGTGCTTGAAGCTTAAAGTAAAAATAAAAAATAAAGATAACTCTAAAGAATTTATATAAGTGGAAAAAATAACGAGCGTATTACAAAAATTTCATTAACTTAAATATTATTTTCGTACCAGCCATTCGAATGATAAAACTTTTTTCCGGTTGAACAATCAGACGTTAAAACTTTCGAAATTAATTATGCAATTATTAAAATCATAATTACGAAGAGATCTCCGAAAATGTACGAACCCAAGAATGATCAAAATCTCAAAATAGATAGTTTTCTTCAAATTCTAATTTAACTAAAAATAAATTCACTACGAAATTTTTCCAATTAACTGACTAAATGGACCATAAAAGTTAAATAGTAAAGCCAAGTGTGATAATAATGAAATGTGTACATAAAACGAAATTGACGAACTTTAATCGCTATCGAGAGTTTCAACCGTGCTATATCAATTAAAGCATATCGTTTATTCAAATTCTGGAGGCAATAGAAATAAAGTTAGATACCATTTCGATGTATATAAGCATATAAATAAATGGGCGCTGAAAGATAAATGTGAAAAGTTTGGAGCACGCGAGAGAGTGAATGACACGGAAATGGAGAGAGCGATTTATTATCATTCCAATCGACCTAAAGGAAAGTGTATTTCTTATCAGTAAATATATGTATGTGTATTTGTGAGTATTTATAAATTGCTGCTATACATTCAAAAAGTTTTGCGAGCAGCTGTTCAAATTATACTCACATCCAAGCTCATCCCCTAATGCTAGAGTACATTACACATAGATAATACGAATCTGTACACTGAATATGTTTACAATGAGATTATATACGGGACGTTCCATTCCGAGGGCAAAAAAATCACTTTGTACTTATCAAATCGATCATTTTTTCGAATAAAAACATTAGTTTTGCTAACGAGTGTCCAAAATTGAGCCTATATGATAAAAATCAAAACGAACGCGAGCTGCGATGAATTGTGGCATTTTATTTCCTTATAAAAATCGATTAAAGAAATAAGAATCTTCAATTTTTAATTGAAGCATTCGTAACTTTTATCTCATTTTTGAGGTAAATACTTTCTTTGGACTTTCATGTGTGAAAGATTCGAAAAAAAAATGATAAAGTATGAAATACTCATTCATTTTTAATAGCCAGCTTTTTATTTGGTCTTGAAGAAAACAGGAAAAAAGTTGGCTCACGTTCAAAGCAATTTGACATAGAATAGCCGATATAGACGATCAGTGAAACTGCAACTAGGATAGAAGCCGTATGTATCACGTACGTAAGGCGGCAACTAAAATAATCTTTCTTAGTGTGGTTCGTACGTACTATGAGAGAGAGAGAGAGAGAGAGAGAGAGAGAGAGAGAGAGGAAAAGAGAGAAAGAAAGAGAGAGCGGGGGTAGTACCGTAAATTGTGGCACGAGTGGGTTGGCACCGGAGGATACTTATACGGCCCGGTCACGAACCCCACAAGCAGCAGGACTCTCCTCTCCTCTTCTCTTTCTTTCTCTCTCTCTCTCTCTCCCTTTCTCATTCCGCTATTATCTTTTGCTCTCTTGCAGCGTTGCAGGATGCACTAGGCGGATCGTAGCAATCGTGCCAATGTCCTCCTTCGCCCTGACAATCTCCTATATATCTTTTTCCCTCACTGGTTCTTACTCCTGTCGAATAATACAACTGAATCGTGAAAAATAAATGGATTAATCAGGTTTTAGTAAATTTCACTTCAATTAAATAAGCTGTGTGCATTCGTCAATACTTTGCTCTTCTTGGATTCTTTTTTGTTTCACAAACTTTCACTGCTACTCTAAGGCAAAAAGATTATTGAATATTGATTTAAAATATGGCCACAGACTCGATCGGTAAAAAATGGGCTGACCATTGAACGTTCCATCCACTTATGTGAATCCCAACTTTCATAAAATAACCAAACACTTTTATAATTTCACTATATAAATGACGAAATCATGAGAAATTTTTTTAATCAATTTTTCAAATTAGTCATTATTCATGAAAATCGAAACTTCTCGGAAGGACTAAGTCGTATGCGTCTTTGAAAATGTTCGCGCAACGTAAACGTATGATTATATGATTAACGTTTCATATGTTTTTTCTGTTTTTTAATTTCATTTTTTTTATCGTGGCCAAGGCACATTAAGGTAAATGGCCCTGTCGACCCTATTAGTCACGATGTGTTTCGCAACTGTCATATTTTCTAATTCTAGGTCAGGGGAGATGGCAGCCACGTTTTCATCATGCTATATAATTAAAAGAATACATAGTTGAAAGAGCGCTCCTCACACTTCGTAACAAACACTTCAAGTTAGCAGGATAATAACAATAATATTCCCTCTTCCAATTAAGTACCCCTGGAATCAAGACTCAATAAAGGATAATGATCCGTTTGGTTAGTATAACACCATTCACTTTTTCAAATAAAATCGGTTGACACCGTTTTATTATTATCAAAAGCGTATCTCAAATCTT
This sequence comes from Rhimphoctona megacephalus, assembly GCA_963989365.1. Taxonomy (NCBI): domain Eukaryota; kingdom Metazoa; phylum Arthropoda; class Insecta; order Hymenoptera; family Ichneumonidae; genus Rhimphoctona; species Rhimphoctona megacephalus. The sequence continues at coordinate 12,494,551 of OZ022420.1, read as the reverse complement.
ACAATATGTACGAAAGAACGAAGTAGTTCATATTTTTGACCGCACGAAATTACATAAATAACTAAAAAAATCACTTTACAAGGAACGTTGTGCTTCAATCAGCAAAAAATCAATAATGAGGACACGCATGTACGCATTTACAAATTGCACTGGCATTCAGGATGCTTTCTATTTTTTATGGAGGCTCATGAATCGAATGTTCGTAGATCTTGCCTCTCGCAATGCGATATGGCTCAATTAACGTTAATTAAAATTGAACAAAATAGATATGATTACGAAAAAGATAAACGTTAAATAAAATACAAGAGCTCAATGTCCGAGCTTGTGTCTTTGACATAACTCACCTCATAAATATCACGTTTACATACATATATGTATCTATAGCAGTATTGGTACATGTAGTCGAAGCTGTGCGTTAATTAGCGACATGCTCGCGTTCAGGATAGATAAGGAACTATTCATGTACCGTAGAGAGAGAGAGAGAGAGAGAGAGAGAGAGAGAGGTGGTGAGGGAACGTCGAGTCATCGTCAAAGTCTCGCTGGGACGTCGCGCTTTTAGCTTGGTCATCGGACACCCTTAGAAAGGGACTTGGAGTTACGAGGGAGAGAAAGACACCTGTAACGGTGATTTCCGGTTCTAAATGTCCGCTAGGACGTTCTTATCGTTCAATAAAATATCAGACATGCAAGCATCAATAAAAGCAGCGAATTTCCTGACTGGATACGTTGTTGGCATTGATTACCAGTATATATTGGGGTTTAAACTTAATTCCCGCTGTTTTATATGAGATAGGGTAACTAGTATTATTTTCATAGAAGTAACACTAAAACTATACTGTGTTGAAGTATTGGACATAACCTGCAATATTCAATATTCGAGAGTGAATTCACTTGTACACACTACTTTTTTTATAATATCTTTGCTTTTTTGCTTTAATTTAAGAAAAAAATGCTGCTGAAAGTCATCGCTTACTTCAAGAAACTTATAATGAACATGCTCTATCTGAGACAACGTGCAGAAAATAGTTTAGACGATTCAAAAGTGGCGATTTTGAACGTCCAGGACAGCCGAAAAAATTTGAAGATAAAGAATTGGAGGCCTTACTCAATGAAGATCGATGTCAAACCCTTAAAGAATTGTCTGATACATCAAACATTACTGAAATGGCTGTTAGCAAACGTTTACGTAATCTTGGACTGGTTCAAAAAGCGGAAAATTGGTTACCATATCAATTAAACGAGAGACATCTCGAAAAGGGAAAAACGATTTGTGAATTGCTGCTCGAACGATGCGAAAGGAAGTCATTTTTACATCGAATCGTGACTGGCGATCAGAAGTGGGTTTATTATGAAAATCCCAAACGAAAAAAAGCATGGGTACTGCCAGGTGAGCCAGGTCCATCAACGCTAAAACGCAATATTCATGCTCAAAAGGTGATGCTGTGTGTTTAGTGGGATCAAGAAGGTATGGATTACCACGAGTTGCTGAAACCGGGTGAAACGATCACAGCTGTTCGCTATAAACAGCAATTAATGAAACTAAATCAGGAATTGAGAAAAAAGCGGCCTGAGCACGCCAAACATCATAACAAACTAATTTTGCTCCATGACAATGCTCGGTCACATGTCGCAGAAACCGTAAAAAAGTATATAAAGGACATGAACTGGGAAGTCTTACCTCACCCGTCGTATTCACCGGACACAGCAGCACCGTCTGATTATCATTTGTTTCGAGCGATTCAGAATGATTTGTCATCACAACATTTCAAATCTTTTGAAGATATCAAAAAATGGATCGATGAATGGATCGCCTCAAAAAGCAACGATTTCTATTGGCGTGGAATCCATTTGTTGCGTGAAAGATGGGAAAAGGTCGTAGCTTCTGAAGGACAATACTTCGAATGAAATAGAATGTACCGTAAACTATAAATAATTTTTTTTTTCTAATTGAAAAACAGTGAGAATTAAGTTTAAGACCCCATAATAAAATATAAAATAAGTTCCAAAAAAATGCTCGCATTTCATATATGAATACCAATTTAAACTGAATAATAATGAAACCTCGATTTGACACGCTCTATTTACGCGGATATTAAGTAATAAACAGACCAGATTCGTGATCACCTCCATGTGCATAGAACCATTGAGATTTTGCACACGAGAGTAAATTATAAAGTGTTCTGAATTCCGGAAGTATAAAATTCATAAGATTGCAAAGAAGTGAAATTTTTGCCATAGCTAAATAGTTAACCGTTCAACAGGATTGAAAAGACGACGGAAAAACACGAAGATCAGGTTCACACCAAGTGTGTATGCACTTATACTGTCTTTATATAGATATATGTTGCTTCAACAGATAAATATATATACATGTACACGTTGCAAAGTGTGCGCAACGTGTTCGCTCCGAGCGATTTCTTCGACACGCTAGGATATATAAACGCGTACGTATTATCATCATCGCCGTGAAGAGGCCAAAGTCACGTACTCACAAGGGTTGTAGAGAGGAGGAGGAAGGGGGAAGAGGGCAGAACAATTAACTGAAAGAGCCCTATGGCCCCGCAGCATTTTCTCCATTTTTATTTTCCGCTACAACGGGGCGAGAAAAGGGCCCCGAGACCAGCAATTAGTAATTTCTTATTTAATTTTTTTTTTTATATCCAATTTTTTTAACATTTACAGAGTATACGCGTGAACAATGCGAGAAATCTTGACTCCAGCCGGAAAATCGTGAATCGCCACGCTTATGTTATACATCGAAGATATGTATAGAGTCCATGTATGTGGGTGTATGTAATGAAGTGGAAGTACTCAAGGCGGAGGTCATTGACAGCAAGAAGACATTGGTATATATATTTATATGTGTGTGTATTTGTGTTGGGTACACGACGGGATTGCATGATGAGAGAGTTCGCCGTGTGAATTTCTGCCGAGTCACCGGTCACCGCGAGAGCGCCCCGGACGTTCCGCGACTCCACACGACCTTGTTGTCCTCTCTACTCAATGCTGTCAAGTGTTTCTATATATGTACGGTAAGAATATGTACGGCTGTGTACTCAGAATGCCAAGTACACCTTGTTACTTTACCGCTCCGTTCGTGACGTTATTTCATGAAAGTGCGTTAACCGTTTAATATCACGTGAATATATATACATAGATGTAGACTTTTCGGGTTCGAAACTTTGGGGGTCAGGGTTCTTTTTGTGTTGGAAAACACCCGAATTCACTCGCATTAAATTCTGTACACAGAACTTTAAATAAATATGTCTACTTCTTTACAATTCGATGTAACAAAAAACGTAATGGTGATAATCGAAAGAAGTTTTACTACAAACGGTAGAAGAAGAAGGAAATGTGTGAATATATGAATAATAGGAAAGTTTGGCTGCCAGGAAGCCAATTACCAAAATCCATACACAGAACTTTAAACAAATATGTCTACTTCTTTACAATTCGATGTAACAAAAAACGTAATGGTGATAATCGAAAGAAGTTTTACTACAAACGGTAGAAGAAGAAGGAAATGTGTGAATATATGAAAAATAGGAAAGTTTGGCTGCCAGGAAGCCAATTACCAAAATTCATACACAGAACTTTAAACAAATATGTCTACTTCTTTACAATTCGATGCAACAAAAAACGTAATGGTGATAATCGAAAGAATTTTTACTACATACGGTCGAAGAAGAAGGAAATGTGTGAATATATGAAATATAGGAAAGTTTGGCTGCCAGGAAGATAATTACCAAAATCCATGCGCGTTGGTATTGGAGGAAAAAAGTGGAAGAGGATAATTAACAAAACGTTTTTATTAATTCGAGTAACCGACGATTGAATGTTACGACGATTGAAGCTTTATCCGCGATAATGGATATTGGTTTTCATCCTGTCCATACAGAATACTAAATAAAGCGGAAGCTAGCAGGTGTCGAATGAAATGGATCGATGAATCATCGAGACAGCAATGAGAAAAACATGTCAGAGTCAATTTGTCTGATTACCTGCGAATGAAAATGGAAATCGCGAGCGAACATGAAATTCCTTTCGAATGATTATGCTTATTTCAACGCCAGGCTGCCTCCAGGCTTTATGGAGAAAGACCCAAAAGTATTTTAAGCGCGGTAGCAGGTAGCGTCGAGTTTTTAATCCGTCATTCACAAAACCACACACAAACACTAGGGCCAGTATCTACATATACACATGCAAAGCCTGCACAAATATCAGGACCGTTACACGAGGTGAAAGCATTGAATTTTATCAACAAATAAATCCTCGTGTTCCAGTGACCTGAAAATATATTATTATCGTACTCATACAACAAGACGTATTCGCACAAATGATGAAGTCCGGTGAATTTCCATAATTGGATGAATTAACATGTCGACTGGACTATAGAATAATATGCAAAAAAATCTACACAACGATCCAATGGCGAATCCCTCAAACGTACATTACGAGATCTGTACGGTTGCTCTTTTGGCTCGTAGTTTTTGAGTATAAGTGCACGAGGAAGTTTCACACAATTGCAAGATACGCTGTGATGATTTGGTTTAATAGATCTGCGAATGAGTCGAGAATCCTCGTAAAAGGGGGGCACTCCGCGGCTGCTCCTCATTTAACAACACATTTCGTGCGTAATAACTCGCGCGTCGCCCAGCGCGCGAGCACGAGAGATAGGCGCAACCGAGCGACTAATTTTCTAACTAACCTAACGGTTTCATTCTCGCCACTGGCAGCCCACGTTCCACTGACCTCAAAGTCGTATATACGTATGTGTATGGATTCAAATATGTGTATATATGTATGATTTTATATACATATAAATGTATTTATATGCACGGACCTCCGTAAAACGAAATAACAGAAACCCGACCAAACAAGAGAAAGCATCATGATGACTCGGCAGGTTGATTTCGTTGGGAGCAGCCACATAAGTGTGAAATAAAGATGGAGAGTCTGGGATGCACATTTCACGAAAAATATATCAAGAAGATAAATGGCACATGGTAGAAAACGACTCAACGAAACTTTGATGGATTTCTGTATATAAGCACAAGGAAGTTAGCCTAGGTTTTTGCTCTCTTTCGAATAACGTTATATACGAAGAGAGAAATAAAAGAGGGGGAGAGAAAATTACACCGAGAGTCTGATTAGTCGAGCAGCTCTCCGGCTCTCATGCTCCTCATTCCCATTTTTCCTATTTTTACTTTTATCTTTTTATTTATCTTTGTTTTTTTCCTCTTTTATTAACTCCCTTTTTCTCTTGTACTCGTAGAGAGCTCTTGATTCAAGGGCTTCGAGAGCACACACAGATTGGCCTCTTCCTGTTTGTTCCTCTTCTTCCCGTACAGCCTCTCTGTACTGCGTAACCACTGCGCTGTGATGTTGCAGAGGCTGCGCGTGGATGGATGTATCCACTTGCTGGGTTTAGTCGCGGAACTCGCGTGGATATGTATAATCGAAGCGAGAGGAGAAGAAAGCAGAGTAAAGCGGATCCACACGTTCGCCGAGAATTTAAAGGTGAGGTTAAGTAATTATCCGAGACCGAAGGGTAAACGAAGAAGCGAAGAAGGATGAGTGTACGAACTGGTATGATTATTACCAAGTCCGAGTCAGTCAGGGACGAGGGAAGATCTGATTTTGTTCTTCTTTTTTCTTTTTCAAGTACGTCACATTGTACGTATTGAGGCTTTCCTGGGTGTATTTATTATCCGATACAGTTTGCCCATGCAGAGAATACCCGCGAGAAGTAAAAAAGGGCCGAGTCAGTATAAAATACTATACATACGAGGCAGCCAGCATCAACTTCCTCCTACTCGGCACCTCATCCCTCGCAAAGACGTATTAAGATCTCCGGGTACGATAGACCACGCGCTTGCTGCATTCATTCGTCCAGTCATAAAGATAACGTGCTCAGCCTATTCGTTTCACATTCAAGGTATATACATATATATACGTGAATACAGTACGATGGGTACATAGTAGCTTCCGTTTGCTTCCATTTCTCCTTCTTCTTGGCTACTAATTCAACTTTGATTCCTCCCTCTAAGGAATGATAAAATTAGGTTCGTTTATCGTACTGTTCCAACGAACAATAAAAAAACTCACTACCTTAATTTAACAATGAATATAAAAAAAAAATAGCAAATTTTCACTGTCAATGGTAGAACTAGGGTCCAGCATTAAATATACAACTTTGTGTATGGTAGAGAAAGCGAGTACATCGATAGACTGTAGTATTTACGTTGAATAAACAACGTTTATTTTTGCAATTACATACGTCGGTAGTGCCTCGTTGAACCCACGAATAAAATACCAATCGTAGATTAAACGCTGACGTATCATTGTTATCATGAGAATTTGTACCGGATGCAATTGCGTCAACCGGTTTTTGTTCCTTCCCTCTCTTTCTCGAGGAAGGTATTAGATTAGGGTGAATCGAAGTTCAGCGACAACGACGACGCGGTATAGAGATTTCCCGCCAACAATTTCAACGTTTTATTGAATTTGCAAATTGAATTACGATTATTGGCTCTTATCGTCCCCTTTTGGTGCGGCCCTGAGTAACAACGTCCTGTTTCATTGTATCCTTCTTCATTTATGTTCATGTGTAAACATGTATACGTATATTTAACGTGCAAGATTCGCATTGAGCAAAGAAGGCGTCAATTACGAGGATATGGGAGAGAAAGATAAAAAGAGACACAAGCAAGCATCATACACCGAAATAAATTAATCCGACAATTAAGTGTCGTCGCCGAAATACCGCGGATGCATTGCACGCGTGCAATTGTATGTGTTACGTGCCTTTACGAAGAGCATTCACGGCTTTGAGAGCCGAGGACAAAAACCGGTCGATCAGCTAGTCTCTTTGGATCCATCAACCGACATATCTGCGACCCAGAGCGGCCAACTTTAATGCACTGCACCGCTTGTTCTTCTTTTAACAGCATATTCGACTGTTCGAACTACACAATCGTTGTAGTACTGAAATCTGTCGCTTTGTCTCTTTGTCTTTGTCCTAGACAAGGGTAAACATCGTAGAACAAAGTATAGAACATCCTGCAAACGAATCATCCTGAATTATGCACTGGAGTGTTACTGCTTTTGTTAACCATGTAACATTGCGTGACACAAGTCAGAATCATTGTTCAATAGACAGATGAAGGCATTATGTACGTTCGCGTTTGGATACCTCGTTAAAAACGACTAGCACAAACAACAATGATGGCGTTTACGTTACGAGTTCTCATTTTGGGATTCACGAGTAGAAAGGAACTGTACGTCAAGCGAGCGGTCTAATCCAGATGCTCATAAGCATAAACATCGAGAAATTTGACCTGGTTAATCTGTTTATTTTACAATTATCCTGCTTAAAAGATTGAAATGCGGTCGAACTTGTAAATCAGATTAAATTCAGAGTTAAATCCGCCACAAACTGATTTCATATTTTTCAACCTGTAAAAATTAACGATGTTTACGATATGCGTATTCTGCGTGTATAGAGTATGGACCACCATCAGCCCAAAATGTAGGCTTTGCGGTCAGGTTCGATCGACCAGCTATTTTGACCTTCCCACATGTTTAACGGAATGCCGCATAACGTATCACACGCCAACTCCCCGTCCTCCACGTTTCTCTATCTTTCGACGCAGGATTATAATCTTTGGTTGGACAAATGAACTCATCCGTATAATGAGAAAAAAGTACATAAAAAAAGAAAGATCGCTAATCGATTAAGTCTTCACGGAGAAAATAATTCGCTATTCGAAGCGACAAGATGCGAGTTTCTCGTGTGTCAGAGGTTTAATAATAGATATGAGTGTAAATAGTATGTCGGAGAATCCGCGAATACTTAGGATCAACAGAACGAGAGAAAGAATATGAACTAATGGCTGGTGAATCTAGGACTCCGGTTATCCTTGGGCCTCGTAATACCACCGGAACGTCGCGCCAGGTCAATCAGCGGAGACAATTAATCACCGGTTACCATATTATATTTATTTTACATCTTTTCCACACTCATCCCGTCATCTTTAACCAGAAATATTACCGACCCTCTTTCAACTATCCTTCTGTTAGAAACCGATTCAATCGCGTCATTATATACCTTCAACATGAGCTAAATTATGTGTTGTGTGTGTGTGTGTGTGTGTGTGTGTGTGTGTGTGTGTGTGTGTGTGTGTGTGTGTGTGTGTGTGTGTGTGTGTGTGTGTGTGTGTGTGTGTATGTGTGCATCATCTCTGCAGACTCCCCCGAATATTGTTATTCACAAGAGGGTCGGACAGTGACTCTGGCTTTTCGGGCGTAATCAAGTCACTATTGTTCTTGGATGTTCGGTTCAACCGTTTTCTTCTCTTTCATACAATAGTTCGTATCATGTACTAACTACAGAACCAAGTAAGATCGAAGTTTTAAAGCGAACCGCCTAGGGGATATCTGGTCATTAGGCTTTTGCCTGGACGCGCGCGCAAGGAGGTTCATGAACACAAGCACACATACTCTTAATCTGTGTATAGCGGGACCGACATCCTCCAACGTCAAGCTATATTGAAACCGGGTTTAAAATTGTCCCGACGAGAAAGGCAAGACGAGAAAAGAGAGAGCCTCTCTTAGGCACATGATGCTCGCATCCACACATCCGGAACAAGACTTCAAAGTCCACCCCCTTCCCTCTTCCCATTCCTATCTCGCGCTCTTGTGAATTATCCATTTTGTCTCTTATTGCGAACCCGTCGCTTTTTGATGTATACACTACGTACAACCTTCTTCGTCTCCATTATCATCAATGAAACTTTGCCAAACTCTTTCAGTGTGAAATGTTTCATTATTTTTTTTCATCTCCTTCTAGTCACTTCGCATCATTAGTAGGTTGTACGTTGTTTTTTTATTCTGAGGTGAGTCTGCCGAGCCAGATAGCCGGCCATTACGCCTTGACCACATAGTTGCCAAAGTAGCGGTACTCACATCCTGGCAATGCCGAAGAGAGAGAGAGAGAGAGAGAGAGAGAGGCAGGGTCCTTCTGATTCGTCTCATAACTTACGCAAGATCGACGGAATGAACAATATGCTAGGTGATCGACATTGCCAACACATCAAATTGATTAATAAGATACGTCAAATTTAATTCATGATGATTAACGTCAGCCAATCTATGCTTTGACAATTGTTGGTCATTATAATCTTGACGTTCATAGAACCAACAACAAAAAGAGCTATGCTTATATTTCATCCGCTTGGTTGCAGTTTGTCTTGTTTGTGTTAGTTTTACACATTGCTTGTCTCGCTATCAAACTTGTTTAACGTACTCATTATCATTTTCAGCCAGCTTTCTTTCAGAATACGTTGAATCATGCATTTGCAATTATCAACCCAATATTATATTCGAAGGATTCCCTTTACAAACAATCATTTTTCCGTAATTTTCATTCCATCATTAGCATAATTTCTTTCACTTCACACTAGAATTCCTAATGGCAGTGTATCTTCTGGGACCTTCCACTGTTGGTTTCCCACAAAACCACAATTCCTCAATCACTCGCTCTTTCATAAATCCCGGCAATTACTAATGACCCAAATATCCGTGGCTTATTTCCACATATGAGAAATTCAAAAGTGACTTTCTCAGAATGTTGTTTCTCATATTTTTTTATTCCTACAGCACCTGATATTCTCAATTTACGTCAGCCAATTCCGAGGTCCCGTTCATCATATGAAATAGCATCATGCCTACGCATTGACGAAACAAATCACTAATTGTAAATTGAACCATCATATTAAATCTAATCGCGGATTGTTGCGCCATTGATTGAAATGGAATAAAATTATCCCCGCGACCTTGTCACGAAAGTGGCATTCATATAGGAGACGTTCACCGATGTAATTTCCAAGTCTTTGTCTCCTTTCAAAGTTTTAATAATTTTCCTCGGCTAGAAACGTAACCGAGCATTAAGCCCATTCAGTTTGACTCACAGAGAATAAAAATGCAATTCCAATGAGGGAAAGAATGTTTCTACTTTCCCATGTCGCACGTTGTTCCAAGTGGAACCTTTGAGTCCGTATTTATGCCTAATTATTGAAGTTGAAACGAGTCTCGGGGGTCGACGCTATGTTTTCTAACTTTACTGGAGTGAGAGAGAAACGGCGGGACAGAGACGTGAACTTTCATGGAGAGCTCAATGCCACGCGAGCAATTGGCGTTCCCCACGTCCTGTAATTTCAGTCTGAGACCCCAACACACCATCAACCCGCTCTCTCTCTCTCTCTGTCTCTCTCCTTCTTTCTCTTTCTCTCTCCCTCTCTCTCTTTGCTATTATATCGTGATGACGCCAGAACAGCAATAGACCGCGTGGATTTACCATCGCGACAACTCTCGTCGCTCACGAGGCTCGTCCTTCGAGCTCTCGTTACACTTGCGCCATGTAAGACGCATACATACATACATATATATATATATATATACACTAGCTCTCAACAGATGATAGACGAACAAACAGTAACGTACTTAGTCGCACGATTTATATCCCTTAAGGTGATATGCGATATCGCGGTGTCATGGCGTCTGGTAGGATCCGCGGAGATTCTCTTCAACGCCGCATGAGAGTCCCTTTCATATTATCCATTATTGCTCCATCTGAGTGACACATAGCTCAAGGGACAAATTTAGACTCTAGTAACTGGTTATATCGGCTTCTTGTCCATGCGCGCCAGCTTCTTATTTATCAAAGTAAACACATACCATCAAGCACTTATGATCCTAGTTGCAGATCGGTATTATTATTATTTTATCAGTTCGTCGAACGATTGAGAAATTGTTCGTTCATCATGCACTCGCTTGTATCGCTGTTTTTATGATTGCTGTCGTTTATTCTTCCCAAAATACTTATTATCACATTGACTGAATTTTCATGTCTTCATTGACATAATCTTCGTGATCTATAATGTGCTCATTTCGTAGTTCAACCAACTCGTCTTGACATTGAATAGAATTTGAGAAGCATTCCATGTAGTTTTTTTAAATTAGAGGACTTAGCCAGCTTAGCCTAGATTTTCTGCCTCAGCCATAATTGAAAATAGTGACTCCTCTCCTATAACGAAACTTTCCTCTAAAACGTTTCCTGACACGAACGACAGTTGACAGGGATACATGTTCATACGAGGAAGCATCTTATCCTTTCCTGGTGGAAACCTCTCGAGATTAGCATAGTGTTCGATAAAAGTATGGATTTAATGCCGGCGCGATAAGCAAGTCACTTGACTCATGGGATCATCGTGATTGTGTGCGGCTTCTAAAAGAGTACTCTCGTCGAAAATAAGTGCCCGTGTAACGCCATTGCATGTCTCAAACCAGAAGGAAAGAGAGTGACGGGGAGAAATACGAAGTGAGAGTAAATACGAGAATGAGAAAGACGAAGGGAAAAGCTCCTTGGAGTATAATTTACACGAGAGGAAATTACGCATCCTTTTTATTAAGACATTACATCGTGCATATGATGGACACGGCGCGTACAGCTGAAAGAGTTCAATGGTCAAGTGTGCGTTGCGGCTTTACTGATGCATCAGTTTTCCGCACTGCTACCTCCTTTCGCCATGTATTCACCATTTATTTATGCATCAACATGTTCTGTATACATTTGTGACCGCACTTTTCACGAGCATCTCGAGGGTAATATTACGGCTTGATAACAGACACTACCAAATGTAATGTTTGAGGCATTTTTTCCCCCTACATTGATTACACTAAGGATTCACCGATGACATCAAAGAATTTAGACATGACAATCTACGAAGCACATGACACGAAAATGGATGTTGCACTGTCTCGAAGAAATTTAAGGTCTTATCATCGGGTGAACATCAGCCTATCAGACCGACTACATTGTCGTCCAACAGGCAATTTGAATGGGTTTCAAAAAGTCATCATCCCACGATGATTATGAGAATATTAATGGATTAAAACAAGTAACGCGGCATAGCTTCAAAGTATTTCATTATTCCGTGGCTACATAGAGGTCTCGAGGAAGGATGAGAAGAGAATGCCAGCAGGGGGTTCAATAAAAATTGTTCTCATCAGGACATGTCCGAAAGAACGGTTGATGATGGCTTTCGAGGCAGTGAAGCTTATCGATGAACGAACTAAGTATCCATATGGTGATAATGCAAGTATTGGTAGCCTTTGGGTAACCGTTAAACACAATTTCCTGACAGTTTCAGATAAGAATTTTCCCATTGGCCATCTGATGCCAATCCCTGCTCTAAACCAAAGTTCATGCAGGTTGCCTGTGAAGTCTTATGAGGGGATAACCCCAGATTAACAGCTTGACCCAGGGGCTTCGAATCCACACACCCACTACGTGAATATTAAATCTCTTATTTCATTGGCAGATACACTGTTTTTTGCACATCAAGCTGAGTGATACATCAATTAATGATGATCCTGTGTCGGAGAATTGCTCGTCGGAGGCAATCTTTTCCTCTCAATCACACAAAACGAACGGTTTCTTAGCGTCCGAATAATAAATTCCAATAGCGTCTAATATATACAACCAAGGAGATTACTCACGTGTGTAATGATTCGCCGGCCTTAGGTTTACACATATTTGACCTTCGTACACGGGACTCCACTATACATAAAGGATAGGCGAGTCACGGCGAAGGAGCATGGAAAACTGACGAATGTAGACGTGAGAAGACTTACCTGCAAAAAGGAGAGAAAACAATTAGCATGATGCAGAGGGCTTTATCGTGTAGGCTGTGTACTGCGTTGGATTTCACGGAGCGCTCGTCTTCGCGATCCAACACTCGCATCGCGTGCATACATTTTGATATTAATAGTACATCTGCGTATTTGTACACGCACATATCTAGGGAATTCTCATCGCGAGTTGAAGAATCTCACATCGTAGTAACGGGAAAAACGAGTTTTTACGTCGATTATTCTTTTTATGTATACACAAACAGTATGACCAAAGGAGAAAACCTCGTGAATATTTTCCACGCGTTTACGAGATAATTCGTCGAAGGCATGTCATTGATTTTTTCCTGTTTTCCTCTCTGTCTTTCGAGTCATACTCGATTAAATATTTATTTGAAAATAATTCTCATATCGATAAAATTCTTGTAAAATCTGACGAAAGATATATCCAATGATAAAAGGATTTATGAGTGACGCGTGACTCCTACTGCGCTGGTTACTTCTACTATTTTTTTCCCCTTTAATTTCCATTTTTTTTTTCGCTCAATCTCGCTAACTCGCGACTTATATCCACAAGAGAGTTAGCACAAAACTTGTACATTCTCATTCCCACGAGTGGTGGTGTTCTCCCTCACGAGAATCAACTTAATATCGAGTCTAGTTGACGCAACTTCGTGCAGAAAACGTGCGGTCACACATCTCCGTCTGATCGATATATATAGACAGGTATAATGTATACCGAAGGCAGGATGCAGGCTGTCGAGAAACTGCACTCGAGAAAACAGAGTGAGGGAGGAGCGGGGGGGGGGCAAAGCTTGCTGCTTCGGGCGAAAGTCAAGACCACTGTGCTTGGTTGCAGAGCGGTCGATGACATAAGAAATCGTGAATGCCCCTTGTAGTCGCCGTTTATTATGTTTTTATTGTTATTTTTTTTTTACACGACTCGATCAGCGTACTGTTAATAATTGGCTCAGCTGTGATGGTCACGTTTGCAGTTAACAATAGCAATAATTATAAATAATAACTCTAAATAGTAGAAGATATTTTTCTTATTGTATATTGCTTAGAATATGTAAGTTAGTTACGAGTGCAAAAAATTCCAATTGCTACTTGTGCGACTGCAACGCTCCAGATAAGTGTTCGTAATTGTATAGAATTCGTATAATTATGTGATGAAAGGTAAAACTGTATATTGACTGCTCTCAAGCTCAAGCTCTGCGATTTTTAACAGGTATCGTTTTTTTTTCTCATTGAAATATCGTTTCCAGATTTACTTCGACATATTATTTAATGTCCGGTTCGACGAAAAATATTATTTATTGTGTAAGAGTTTGTCTAATTATATTGGCGGATTATCGCCCAGTTAAGACTACTGTCATAATTCCGTAGGTATTGAATCATGTGATGAACATTACCGGAATCAGTCAAGAAAATTTGATAATTTTCAGTAGGATACCCCAATGTAACTGTTATTTTTTTTTCTCAATCAAAACATCCCTACTTCGAAACGCAACCATAAAATATGAATTTTTTTGAAATTTACTGAAATTCGATCGTAATATGACTATTTTTTTTACACTATCATTTAATTTCACATGCAGGTAAATAAACCGCTGGTAACTCGCGTCGCGTGACGAAACCAGTTTCCGCCGGAGGTTACGAATCAACCCCCATCAACGTTCGTAGTATCGTGTGTGCCGATGATAGCCCCTGTTTTACCAACATCGGTATAAATTCTACCTCAAGTATTTATTCATTACAATTAACTCATAAAATCAACTTCAATGTTTTTATTAACAGAATTACGTTTATGCGTTGCTCAATGAATTCATAACGTATACACGTAATTCCCATGAGTAATCAGAGAGAGGAAAAAAAGAGAGAATTTTATAACGATCTGCAAAATTGTGCATCTCGAGTCTCACGGATATTCGAATATATTATTACTCCCATATACATATAGATATAGAGCCCTTATGGGCATCTTACAAGCCAAAAAAAGCTTTGAGAAAGTGGGTGGAGATGTTGCTTGCTCGCATGTGAGTTTACATCGGTGCAAATACTATATACGTTCATCCTCTTCTCGCGATATGTTGATTACGTATACATATATATCCTACGCATAGAATGTAATCAGTATGTAATGACACCTGCGAAAACGATAAACACGAAGCTCGTATCACACTGTACGCGAAGCATGTACATTTTGATGCGCTTGTCGTTGTATGGTCACGATAGAGCGAGACGGACGAAAGGATGGGTAAAAAGAAACGGAATATATGATCCCTCTTTCCATATGCACATTTAATGCCACAAAAACAAGATTGCAACTTTTTCTGGCAGCGATTCTGAGCAAAAGAGAGAGAGAGAGAGAGAGAGAGAGAGAGAGGGAGAGAGACAGAGAGATTTCTCGTTGAATTTCTCACCAAATCATTATTTTTTGTTATTTGCCATTAAGGATTTGCGGAATTGTACATCCATACGTCTAATCTACTTAGTGCCTCCATTACAGGAGGCACGTGCAAGCGAATCTCGAGAGAGAGAGACGCTTCTTCGTAATGAGCAACAAAAATGCCGCTGGCTTTTTCTTTCACTCGTAATAATATTATAAGCACATGTATACGTATGTGTAATGCATATCACTTTTGGGTCCATGTTCTTGCAGGTATATAGCAGCTTGCATACATATTTATGGTCCCGTATTCATATATACGAGAGAATATTATTGGCAGTTCGCGGGGGCGCGCCCTTTGCGTGCGTCTATGCGTAGAGTATACGTACATGCGTGCTTGCACGAATAATACAAATATATATATATATATATATATATATATATATACGCCCATATACGGCTATAGCATGCAATAAAGTACATGCATGTGTATAGCTATAGCTAATACAGTTCATAAGCCAGAGTGTACTTTAACACGGCGTGCAAAAAGCAGAAAGTAATCAAGCATGAACGCGGGAAGAGAAAGAGATCTTATATAGTAAAGAGTATGGTTCTGTAGATATATAGTGAATAATCCATGTTGAATCTTAGTTTATATATATAACGTGTCCTGATATGGACGTGGTAAGGTCAGGGTGTGCTCTTGCCCATTGCTTCTCATCTCTCTCCATCTCATTCTTTTTTTATCTCTCCTCGAGGGCATCGTCGCCTCGAGCAGAATCCATGACACGAGGATATAATACGCACCTCGAACAGAGTCAACGATACCTTGCAATGAAGACGAGCTGAGAAACTTGCAGAGCTGAGGAAAATGCGCCTGGAATCTCATTACCTATCGATGTGCCAGACTGCTAAGTTAATGCTTTTTTAGGTCGCATCAATATTTAGACTCAATACGAGCCAAGTATTTCGGTGTCAAAAGTAATATTTGAAATTTCTTCGGAAACACTTTGACCAGAGAATAAATAGTAAACCATTCTAGGATTTCATTTGGGCTTAATTTTATTCCTTCAAAGCCATGATGACAAGTGTGAAGAGTTGAATTTAATGGATCTTGATAAATCATATCGATTCGAGATACAATGTCAGTTTCAGACTACTAGTCAACGAACTGTCGCAGATGAAAGAAAAAATACATTAATGCAAATTATTAAATTTCACTGGGCTGATGTAATTCATACAGAATCTACCAGAAATATTGTATTTCCTGATTAGATTTAACGCTGTTGGGTTGGACACATTAGCATATATAGGAGCGCAATCGAGGGCATATCGAAAGAAAAGAAAAAGTGCCTGGGGGACTATTATTATGGATATATGGGTAGCACACGTTGTTAGAGGATCTGGGACCTCATCTGGGAAGCCCTTCAGACGCAGGGAGAATCATTGGCCAGAAGCAACGGGGTAGAAGACAAGAGCTCTCAGATCGGCCATTTCGATTCCTCCTATGAAGGCTCTCTCTCTCTCTCTCTCTCTCTCTCTCTCTCTCTCTCTCTCTCTCTCTCTCTCTCTCTCTCTCTCTTCTCTTCCTCTTTTACCTTCATAGTATGCTGACCACTGACCGCTATGGGTTCTCTCGAAGAGAGGAAAGAGGAGGGCATTTGCATTCTCAACTCTCGACCTTCGGAATCCGCCTTCGCGGATCTTTCAACCTCCATTAGCAAATACACACATACACACACACACACACACACACTCCTCTTTTTCTCTTGTCTCAGTTCCTGCTCCTGCATCTCTGCAGTTATCTGAAACCCAAAATTTTGGAGGCTCCAAAGGAATTTCATATTCGCACAAAACCAAGTGAATATTCCGACAAAAAACGAGGCTTAACTCTCGAAGCGAGCAGCGTAATAACTTTACAAGCTATTAAAATTATCCAGAGAATATTTTTCTCATCGTTTTTTTTTCACCAAGATTCCCCTGAGAAAAAAGAATTGGGTGGAGAAAAAATTAACGGCACGAGACGGGAAAAAGAAGTAGCTTATTTATATTCGAGGGAAAATACACGCTCGTATAGGCATACACAAACGAAACAGAGACCATGGCCGTGCAACGAGTGTGCATCGCATCAGAAGTGCAACGAGTCCAGGCTAGTATCAGCCCCAAGAGAGGAAAGAGAGAAGCCCAGAGATTATATAGAGTCGCCGAGATCTCGAATGGTGGCGGAGCCCGGGCATAAAACAAGCTGCCATACATGGGGCGACCGTCAGCTCGGCGGCGCAACAGCAGCAACAGAACTCTCTGAGAAGCCTCCAGGTTATAGCAGGACCAGTGTTCAGACTCTCTTGCTCTATCTCTCTTGCTCTATCTCTCTCTCTCTCTCTCTCTCTCTCTCTCTCTCTCTCTCTCTCTCTCTCTCTCTCTCTCTCTCTCTCTCTCTCTCTCTCTCTCTCTCTCTCTCTCTCTCCTCTCTCTCTCTCTCTCTCTCTCTCTCTCTCTCTCTCTCTCTCTCTCTCTTTCTCTCTCTTTTAGTCTCTTAGTCTCTATAGTAAAGGCCCTCGGAACACAAGAGCACCATGAGAGCCTCCCTAACGCAGCGAGATACACCAAGCAATATTATTCGTGACGAGAGACGAATCCTTCTCTGGAGCATTCCAAGTTCGAGCAAATACTTTTGCAAAATGGCATTTAATAGCACCTACCAGGGTTTTATCAAGTTTCTTTTCATGGGGATTTGTTCAGGTTTGATAAAGAATTGCAACAATTTCAACGTCAAATAAGTAGGTAGTACTTTCACTCAACTAGCTATTGTTCCTTGGATTTTTATCAAAGGAACCAAAGCATATGGCATAATCGACGAAAAGTTGTGTCTCAACCATAGCGATCATCATTATAGCACGTTTAAGAAATGAAAACTGATCAATAAAGATATGGAAGAAATTCACAAATTGCTTATCCATTCATAAGTCAATTTTCAACGCTATGCGCTTCTCTATACCGAGTGAGAGCGAGAAAGAGAGAAAGATTCACGGCTGAGTGATACGCCAGGAGAGAAGAGGCAGCAATACAAATGTATGCTTCGAGGCGCCTGCTCCAAGTGCACGACTTGGAATCTAATGGACAGTGATCGATTTATAGCCGGATCGATTGGCTCTGGCAGTCTTTCTCTCTCTCCCTCTTCCTTTCATACACGCGAGCGTACATAAAATCAGTCACACACCTCACATTATATACATATATCTGGTACCCCAACTATATTCGATTAAACGATTATAAATGATTGAATAATCGTTACATTACCGGATCTTCGTGGGTGTCGATCATCATCATATTTCAAATAGTTCCATGAAAAATGAGACTTCACGAAACCCTGCTCTTTGACATCTTGAAATGGTTACATTGAAATAGAGATTCTTCATCAAAATTCAACATTGAAATTGGCATCAAAAAGTTAAACAACTTAACTGTTCTTACTTTCCCTCACACTGAGAAAAGAAATTTGTTGTTTCAACAAATTTTTTGTTGAATCAACAAATTGTGGCGAACAAAATGAAATTTGTTAATTCAACAGAAAATTTTGTTCATTCAACAATATTTTCGTCATAATGAGCAATAATTATTTGAGCCAGCAAATTAAGTGGTTGATTTAACCAAATTTTTATTGAGTTAACGAATTTCATTTTGTTCGCCACAATTTGTCGATTCAACAAAAATTTTGCTGAATCAACAAATTTCTTTTCTCAGTGTATTGATACGAGGGAAAGTAGGGATAGCTAAGTTGTTTAGCTTTTTGATGCCAAATTCAATTTTAATTCCAAAATTCTCGTTGTTTAGTGGCTCATGCCAAGTCTCGTATTCTGAATTCCGAATTTCAATATCAGAAGATGAATATAGGCACGAAGGACTCCAATATACACCTATAGCAATATTCCTTCGAGTCCTCATTGGCTTTAACCGCCATGTTTGACTGAATAATTATATTCAAGATCAACGATGTTCCCAGGTACAAATTTCCATTCAAATTGCCTAATTTTCAGGCACTTGCTTGAATTAACATAACACGTGGATCCATTATCATCGCCTAGCAAAAACCTGTCTTATAAATAAACGCAGTGGAAGTTTCATGCAAAACTTAATATATTGTTATATATGAATATATTGAGCGAACAGCTTCATTACAATTCAAGATTCGTATTGGTCTTTATGTACCAGCAAATTGTGGAAGAAGCTTTAACTTTCACTATGGAGAGTCTCATTTTTAAATCACTCCTACTCAGCAATCGTCAATTGTCCGAATTTGACAATAATCTAGCAATCAACTGCTATCGTAATGAATTTAAATACCACCAAACTAGAATAAACTTCTGCCTTTAAGAACGTGTAGCGATTTTGAAAAATGACCTACTTTTTGACGGATAAGATAGTCAGCTTACTTGACTGTCGAAGGATGAATCTAACGTACTGAGGGAATTAGGTTAAACCAAGCAACTGTAATGAAGCGAATATTCATCAAGCAAACAGAGCCGAAACATCAATCAGTCGAATCAAAACAGAGTCTCCAAACTTTCGGACGAAGTTGTCCCCGGAAAATACATTTTGGAAGAAGAGCCAGACATGATTTTCATGATAATCGCGTGGGAGAAACGTATTTCGAAGTTTCGATATCACGATAGTTCTACTTATTTCCAGTGGCCGAGATCGATCATTGGAGAAAGATAGAAATGCGGGCAATTCTCGGGGACAACTGGAGCGCGGAACGTCCGTTTTGTGTTCGATGACCCGATAATTGTATCGCGTTCTCCGCGACTCACTTTTCTGAACGTATACAATTGAAGTAGTCGCCGAGATTGCTTATTGCCTGTCGAAAACTTTGTACAAAAAGGACGCCGCGGTAAAGGATATCGTGACCTTCCTACCGCAATGTCCTGTCTTAACGCAGACTTTGGAAAGGATGAACTTGTGAATTTCGCGATATAATACAGCGAAGCGAAAACCGCAGAGGGATGACATTGATCATTGCGAGTGGCCCATTGTGGCAATAGCGGAAGACGCGAACCTTGAAACTTGTCACCCGCAACGACCACCAGATTCCGGATCTTCCATTAAACCCAGAGATACAGAGAGGAAAGGAAAAACACAAGGATCTCAAATATGTTGGTCGGTGGAAGAGGTGACCTCGGTGGACAAGGATCTGATGCTTGAATAAACCGTTGAACGAACGGTCCGATGAGAAAGATACCCCGGGAAAAGTAACGTCACTATTGCAACCAGAGATTTACTGAGGTTCGTTGCTTTCAGGGCGGTTGGATCCGGGATGCAAAGTGGCTAAGTAAAATTATTGTGACAAAGACATCCGAGTTTCACTCAGTTTGAGAAAGTAGCAAACTTTGATACAAAACGAATCATTGCAATAATTCTCTAGCGATATCAACCATTCCATGCAGCTTCATCAAAAAGTACAATGTTCCATTTTGGACTACGTAAACCATTGCACCATAATGCGCAAAGCAAAGTAGGTGGTCATGTATGTATTCCAACTACATATGACTCCAACTTATCCAACATTTCATCCACCCCCGCTTTGGGGGTCGACACTAACAAATCGCTTCCTCCATTCGAACAAGTAGTCAAACGTAGTCTGAAATTACAGTCGCAATCTACGAAGCTTTTCAAAGGCGAAGTATGGTAGTTACCGGATATATACTTCCATTAAGATTAATGGGCTATTATCACACTGAAATATCGATTGAAATGCCAAATGCTACGTTCAACGCCGCTCTTCTTCTACTACATCCGTTGAAACATTAAGTCTTTAGGATTGACTTGAAAATAGGTCGAAAAACAAGTCTTAAAAAGTTTTCATACCAATAGTTGTTACGTGCAAACACAACACAACCACTCCGCAATTTTCTAACTGATTCGTGATCGCATTAAACCAAAAACGTTAAGTTTGGTATTTTTTAACGGAAACCAGATCACGCCACTAGCCATCAAAAAGAAACATCAAAGGGTGATGGACTCGACACTAAATTCCGTTTAAATCGCGTGATTTGCGAAGTTTCAACTGAGAGCATCGTTCGATTTCATGCGAGACGTAAATCGATTGTGCATTTCGAGAGCGTAATGCCGAAGTGAACAAGAGGAATACGTACGAGATGTACACTGTCATCTAAAAGTTTGCGGAAATATTCCAATTTTTCTTATAATTTATTTTAAAAAAATAATAAAAATAATAAACTTAAAAATACTAATATAAAAAGCTATATGAATTTACTTTAAACTATTAAGAGTCCAATGAGTTTTATCGATTAAAAGGTGTTTTTACTCGAATTCTGTACTATGTTTATGGAGATGGTTAATAAATAATAGCAATTAGCGTTAATCATAAAATTGCGGTTAAAAATAAACAAATTCTTTGTTTTACAGAGTAAATAATAAATTCAAATTATTTATGAAAATATCGATGTTCTCAAACTTTCTGACGGTATTGTATGTAGAATTTGCTATTACGATAGAGGTGCATATGCTGCAGGTCACGGAGGAGAGGCATGTCGGGCTTTTGTACTTTATTGCTCGTGTATATATTCCCGAGAGTTCGAGGAGACCCCAAGTCTGACGTGGGTATTAAGTAACGCTCCTGCTTTCACTGTCGCCTACACGGCCGTTAAATTCCTCGTGGGGTTACGGAGCAAGAGAGAAAGAGTAAAAAGTTGCATTGAAACAAAAAAAATAATATTATTGAGATGACTTTTACTTGGTTCACACAAAAATTATTTGAAAAAAATATGCCGATTTGTTGATAAAATTGCAATCTAATTATTAATATTCAATGAAAATAAATAAAAATATATATAAATCAATTCATGGCGTCAACCAATTTAAAAAAATCTTTTTTTAAATAAACAGAATTAAGATTAATCTTATGAAAAGCGTTGTGTTCGATCATTTTTCATAGTGGTTTGACTTTAAACGTAACAGCAACTTAATTACTCCAGAACGGATGCTCTCCTCTGCTTTAAATTCCCAATAAATCCCGAGCTTAAACTCCCCTGGCTACTTTTATTTTTTATTCGTATCCATTAGCTGCACTATGGTGCTTGACTCGATTCTCTTTTATTTCTAAAAAACAAATACGAAAAAAACTGACTAATCCGAGGTAGAGAAGACAGGACTCCCCAGAATAATCCCTGACCCCGGGCAAGGTATGAGGAAGACCGAAAATTAAGCGGCCTTCGGATTCCTGGGGTTTCTTCGCGGAATAAATTTGCATTTTGACGAATTATTATTTCTCACAGATTGAATAAAACTAAATATATATTAATACAAATAAACGTATAAGTATAAACAAGATTGCAGACAGGTTCTTTTCCATGGAAATCAATTACCGGAGTGCTTAATGAAGCGTCACAGTCCTGTAAGCGTCGTTGCAGGGACAAGGAGAAAAAAGAAAGAAAGATTAAAAAAAACGAAAAAACAGCAGAAGATGAAAGATAAATATAACAAGAAGGATAAGAGATCTATGAAGGCGAGACGATGAGCTGAAGAATCGCGGCCACGGAGAGTGCGTTCTTTCGGAGCAGCATCTGCAAATCGACGCGCCGACAATGAACAACCTTGAATTTAGCAGAGCGGAAACACCCGACCATGGTCTCTAACTACTTTCTCCGGTAGAAAACTATATATACTATGTGCTCGAGTATCTCGCCAGGATCTAGGCGAATAGGTGTGAAGTAATACAAAGCGGGAGAGAAAGAGAAAGAGCGAGAAAGAGATTGCAGATAGACAAGAAGGCGAGATCGTGTGCAAGCTCGATATAACTTAATCCCCCTCCCCCCCCTCTCTCTCTCTCTCTCTCTCTCTCTTTCTCTCTCTCAAAACTGGCCTCTCTCGTAGGCGTATCAATGTCACATTATCAATATTCTCATTTTGCTTACATTTTCTCGAAAGTTGTGTTTTTTGTGTTATTTTGGTAATCTTGACGCGATAATTGGTTCCATACTTTGTCTCCTTGATCATTTTCGGCGTTTACATAAACACGGATTTTTCCAAAGAAACTTACTCTAAAAAAAATGCTCAGTTTCTAATTTATCTCTAGAAATTCTTTCGAGAATACTCTTAAAATTCTCATTGCATCGCTGATGTTTTTTTAAACTATAATGCATGATAATTATGTTTATTCTTGTCCCGCAGTCCCTGAGTGCCACAATGTAATGCAAATAGAAAATTCAAATTTTATGTCAATTTGAAATTGAAATTTTATACAGTGGCGTGCAAAAGTTTTGGGCCACCCTATTTTTTTCAATTAATTGATAAAATATTTTATTTCTCCACTCGTTCATTATTCAAAATATTCAAGAGAGTTAGAATGAAGGTAATAACGTCGTATATTATATTTAATTATGGCGGATCTTTCGTGTACTACGTGGGATGACTTTGGTCGGTGTGCAAAAGTATCGGGCCACTATATCGCCGCCGCTTCGTACGCACGGTTTGTTTACATTTTTTTCCTCATTAGTTTCAACACATGTCCTACAATGGAAAATCAGTCTCCTTTCTGCCACAATGCCGAAACACACGAATATTCAGATTCGTGAAATCGTGTTAAAACTTTCGTCAGAAGGAAAAAGTTCTTGATGTTGCGGAGACTTTATCTTTTGGCAAAAGTACTGTTAATCGTATTATTACTAAATATAAATTAACAAACTCACTGTGTAACAAAAATCGGAGCGGTAGACCGCGAAAAACTTTGAATCGCGTTGACAAAATTATAAAAAGGAAGTGCATTGTAGATCCACGAAAAAGTGCTGCAGATGTTTCCCGGGAATTGCGAAGGGAAAATCTAACTGATGTTAGTCGGAGTACGGTATCTCGACGTCTCAAAGCTGCGGGGCTGATTGGACGTGTTGATGTAAAAAAAAAACCATTGATTAGCAAAAAGAATAAGAAGGCTAGATTAGACTTTGCAAAAAAATATCAGCGCTGGACGGTATCAGATTGGCGGAAAGTACTTTTTTCCGATGAATCGAAATTTCAATTATTCGGAAGCGATGGTCGGAAGTACGTAAGACGTCCGGCAGGTACCAGATATAGTGTAAGGTACCAAATTCCTACCGTAAAACACGGTGGCGGAAACATTAAAGTTTGGGGAGCATTTTCTGATGATGGCGTTGCTCCGCTGGTGGAAATTCATGGCAATATGGACGCTGCAATGTACAGGGACATACTACAAGATCATATGCTCCCATTTGCAATGGAAAATTTGCCGCGTGGTTGGGTTTTTCAACACGATAATGATCCGAAACACGCTTCGCGTTTTGTTAAAAATTTTCTTCAAAGCCGGAAAGTCCGCCTTCTTGATTGGCCATCGCAGTCACCGGATTTAAATCCTATTGAACACCTGTGGCAAGAACTCAAGCATCATGTTGGAACGAAAAATTACTCCAACAAAATGGAATTGTGGAACCATTTGCGAAGTGAATGGGAAAAATTGTCACAAGAACGAATCAAACAAATAATTGGGTCCATGCCTCGTTGGTGCGCTGCAGTCATCGCTGTTAAAGGCATGGCAATAAAGTATTGAGTCGAGTGGAGAAAACCAAGACATGCTTCCTTATTTTTCAAGTTTTTTGTTATTTTTTTCATACCCAAAAGTACGCGGCTCAATACTTTTGCACAGCCAGTCATAAAAAATTGTTGAACAATTAATGATTTAAGATTGATATCAATGCTTACAACCTATTGTTTCCAAATATAAGTGATTACGTGTTATCATTACTAGTTCGGTTTTCTCTCACCACCATATTTCTGTTCAATGTGCATAAAAAATAGGGTGGCCCAAAACTTTTGCACGCCACTGTATATGTTTCTCTAGAAAGGTACGTATAGAAGATGTGTATGTATAACAACTTTCATGATGCAACGGTATACAGCATAACCCACTTCCGCCGAGAGCTCACGCTTACACCTCTTTCGTGTCCCGCGTTCATTCACCGCACACAACTCTGAAGAGATCACACACTCATGCTTGCTCACACTTTTCCGCAAAGCCACTCACCCTTGTACTTGCACTCTCAGTTACACACTCGTGCAATCACATTTAATTTCAATAAATCTCTAAATCGCTACTTTTTTCAATTAATTCACTAAAAGTTTACGGTAAATATATATAGAAATTTATCTTTTTCGAAAGAGGACAGGAAATTGATCTTTTTTGGCTATATTTCAATTCTACATCACCGAAATCAATAGCTTATAGCAAAAGTAAATAATTAATTATTATTTATTAAAGGAACATTATAAATATTGTTGATTTTTTTAAAAGATAAAACAAAATGTAGGCTCATCAAAAGGTTCAAATTTTTTTGAGACTTTTCCAAATTTTGGAGCTATAAAATTAAACGAAAATTGAAAGAATAAAATGTCTCAGACAAAGCTAGTTTATTCCCTTAACAACATAAATAATTGAATGCTGGATTTTACTGACTGAATTTGAAAACTCTATTTTGACTTTGTTAAGAAAAAAAACGTTTTACAAATATTTTCCTAAATGAATTTATAGTTATAAGAAAAACCGCAAAAATAATGAATAATTCTAAAAATATGAAGAATAGAATCGATTTTTCAAAAATCCAATTCATTCGTCCGGAATACCCGAATCAAACAATTTTTTAAGTTTAACTAAATTAACGAACCACTCGAAAAAAGAATATGAATAGAGCCTGATTGACGATGATTAATGATTCCCCGTATCAAATATCCCTTCATCCGAATGGTCTATTATCCCTTTCTTCCCACTAACAAAATCATTCGTCCAATTTTTCAAATCTTATTACTCAATTGGACTCACCGAACCAGTGCAACATCGTGGAAAGGACGCTCCCTTTTTACAATTCCAAACAATACGAGAATAATCCCTCGCCTCCCTCTTCTCCTACAAGAATGTAATCTTAGAAGTCGAAAGTGATGTTTTATTCATTCATTCTTTTCGTCTCCCAATCGAAAAGAACAAGTCGAATAGAAATGGAAGGTTTTGATGATCACAGCGGCTTTTGCGATGATCTTCAAAAGAATACGGCGAAACACTTGGAATCTTGAACATGTTGGAGGTTCTCTTTCGCGTACGTGGCAGAAAAATGGAGCCAAGGGCGAGAGACACGATTCCGCACTAAGCCCCGTATTATTATACTAGATCGTGAAGGGATTTCGCTGACCCTCCCTAGTCCTGTGTATACATATATACAAACTAATATACCCGAAACGATTGAGTGGAATATATACAGGGTGTCCGATTCGAGATGATCAAGAGGACAAACTGAACTTCAGGACTGCATAGGCAATCGTTAAGTTAATTTTTCGATGAGGTCCCTCATCATCGATGATAATTAAATTTTAATTTAACGAGTCCAACTTTGATAATCAAAAAATTCACCGGAGAAAATCTTGTCGATAATACTTTCGCTTTTGTTTCGGTTGAAATTTAAGTTTACGATGTTGATAATCTCTGACAGGACACCCTGTAGATAAGTATATATTTGAAATTCGATTCGAAGCGAGAGTAAGAGGGAGGAGATCCTGGAATGCCCTAGCAAGAGAGAAGCAATGCTGGAGTCGCCCAGCCACGAAGTTACTGGAGCATGGCTCGTTGTTCCTCGCTGGGTGATGCCGAAGAATGCATATATGCTCTCCGCATGTCTCGGTTTGTAGCCAAGCTTCTAGACCTGCTGGAAACCTTGCTCCGAGTCTGGATATCTCGCGAGAATGAAACGAGAAGAGCTTTTGTGCCAGAAACCCACACAAACAAGAGAGAGAAAGAGGAAGAGAGGGACATGAGGGAGAGAGTTAGAGAAACAGAAAAAAACGAAAGAGCCTCGTATTAAATAGATAGAAAACACAACGCCAGAGAAATCGAGTTCTTTGGTCGAGGATAAAAGCGAGAGGGACTAGAACTAGCGGTGAGTGCATCCAAGTGCTTCTCGATCTTAGAGGCTCCGTCTACAAGTCGAAGATGAAGATGAAGAAGGAGAGTGAGAGTTTGATTGATCAGGAGTCCATAATTTTTTAATTATGTTATCTAAAATTGATCGTTTTTTTTTTCATTGTTTGCATACAATTACATTTTTTCTTATAACTTGGTATTTTGCGCTTCATTTCGATAACCATGAATCCATTAATTATCCATTAATTTGAAATAATAATTGAAACACAAGAAAAAATCTCTCAAATACACTGCAAAATGTTAAAGAAAATGTTCTCTTCTAAATAAATCGCAGAAGATTCCCTTCAGGTATACAACCACCCACTTCAGACCCAGAGCACGCCTTGAAAGCCTTGAAAAAATTCGAAAGTCGACTAAAATCGATCAGAGCCAGCGAGATAACAATTGTGTATCGATAATCATTTTTTAAATTCACCGCTAGACTTCGCAGGATACATGTATGAAAATAAATCAGAAGGAGTCCTCGAGGAATTCCGATGTAAACTGTGTATAATCAGCGATATCGAAGAACGATAACAATATGAGACAAGCCCAGCACGAGGACGTATGGCAGTTCCCGCTTATATCGACCCAGTTATGTGAGAGTTTGTATGTAATCTCGTTGGGTCATCGGTATGGCTGCTATTTGCCACGGAAGAAAAGAGAGGCAGGGAGAGATACTTGAGACAAGATAAATTACATCGTCGCGTCCACTGTAAATCCGTCTATCACCATGTATGTATATTTATACACTGTGATACGGATATTCATTATTTTTTCTTTCATTCTTTGTTGGTTCATGATTAAGAATCAAAAGCACTTTTTTTATATTGAATTCGTTAGTGAGTTCTTGAATAACTATAATGAAGTCACAGATGTTGAAGACAAAAGTTTAAATAAACCTTCATTAATCTAAAAACAGTAATTGGAAAAAACAAATTCCTCAAATTGTTTAAATAATAAAAAAACAATGAATTATTCTCGCTTGATCAATTTTTTTTTATTTTTATTAAATTTCATTCAAATTTATTATATATTGAAAAGCGGATTTATGAAATGAACTCCTTTAACCCTTTCGTGCACGGTGTCACGTATACGCGTCACCTTTTTCCTGACAATTTTTCAGCTCTAAAATATCACTTTCTAGATATTTTTGCACGAGATAAGTTTTCATATGATCTCCAGACATGAACCAAACAGTGTGTGACTCCCCGAAACCGCTTATCGAATATACCTTTTTGTTATAAACAAATAAAACATAAAAAATGCTATATTTTCAGAAAAAACTCGTTCGTGGTGAAGTTAGGTCGTAAACATACCAATATTTTGATGTATATTTATGTTTTAAGGGTCGCTGAACACGAATCAAAAATCCGTTTTTCGAAATTCAAAATGGCGGATCCAATATAACCGACCAAAAAATAAAAAATATCACTCTGGCTGTGAAATTTTGTATATTGCAGTTTTTGGGGTCGGTGATTACGAATTCAATATCCAATTTTCGAAATTCAAGATGGCAAATCCAATATGGCGGACCAAAAAATTGAAAATATCGCTCTTGCTGAGAAATTTTGTTCGTAGGGGTTTTCGGGCTTGCTGATTACGGATCCGAAATCCATTTTTCAAAATTCAAGATGGCGGATTGAATATGGCACCCCAAAAACCCCCATATACAAAATTTCAAAGCTGCAGTGATAATTTTAATTTTTTGGTCCGCCATATTGGATCCGCCATCTTGAATTTCAAAAATCTGATTTCAGATTCGTTATCAGCAACCTTAAAAACCCCCGTATACAAAATTTCAAAGCTAGGGCAATATTTCAAATTTTTTGCTCCGCCATCTTGAATTTCGAAAATCCGATTCCAGATTTGTTATCAGCGACCCTAAAAACCCCCGTTTACAAAATTTCAAAGCTAGGGCAATATTTCAAATTTTTTGCTCCGCCATATTGGATCCGCCATCTTGAATTTCGAAAATCTGATTCCAGATTCGTTATCAGCGACCCTAAAAACCCCATATCTAGGTATTATCAATACAACTGATTGCACAGAAAAATTCGTGCATGAAAGGATTAACTCAAAACCTTTTTAGGAATAGTTAAAAGACGGAATTTTTTTAGGAATAGAAGAGACATTTTAGGAATAGTTAAAAAAATTAGAATGTATTCGAGCTCATAGGCAATAGAAAACGTGTAAATAAATGAAATAAAAAAAAGAACCCAAAATTACGAGGTGCGATGTTTGAAGTGCGTCATTTGGACTCCTCGAGATCGCTTCGGCACAGCTTCAAAAGAAAACGGGATCTCCTCGACATATTGCACAATATATGTGAGACAGGCGAGTGTTTTGAGAGAGTGAGAATATAAACCATCCGAAATGATGCGTGAGCTGAAAAAATCGTCGTGACAAAACGAGCTATAACGGGTTATAATACAGACTCACGTCTCCGGACTTCGAAAGAATTCAACGTTTCCTCGACTCATAACGTTCGCGTGGATATATGTATGAATATACATTTTATATTCACACGAAAAATTAACTCCGCATATATGTGCGTTGGTGAGGGCGAAGACCCCAAAAACAAGTCAATATATACGTATCAAAATATTTCGTCAAAATTTGCAACTTAGTCGTAATATGACCTTCAACACTTTTTGGAATAATATATCCCTAGCTACGCACTATAACTTTTAGTACCTTGTTTACACACTATCGGTCTATTGAACCGACGACATTTATTGCTATATATCACTGTAACAAACACGTCTATTGAGGTTTAATTGTAGTGAAATCGAGACGCCAGACTCCGACCAATCCAGAGAAGTAATCAGTAAAGCCAAAAAGCCATTTGATAAAAAGTTATAACGTTTATGAAAAGGCGTGTGGTGAAAAAAAGGTGAAAATGTAGTATTGCTGTCGGTCCATTGGACCCCATAGTGCGTAGCTAGGGATTTCGATAAATTTTAATTTTGTTTTTTGGCAATTTTAACAATTAAAAATTCCAGAATTTAATAAAGAACTAGTTGATTTAAACGCGCGCGTCAACTTCTTGCCTAATGCTATTTTTAATAATAAAATAAACTTCAACATCAATGAAACTATCAAAATGTATTAAAAAATATGGTTTACACACAAAATATTATTATTTATTAGTTATTTACTTCAATTTTAATCAAATCTGCCTTTTTTCGAGATGTATTGAGAATAATTTTCGTTCGCTATTCTTCTTTCCTGTTCGCGACTTGTCAAAAACGAATTTCAGTTGTCATAGATATTTTGAAGGACCAGCTGCCATTGTGACATTTTAGGACAAACACACAATAACTTCAGAGTCATAATTTGACTTGAACTCTAGCGCACGAGACGCGAGCTACGTGCAACGTCATAGCGAACCAATGAGAATAGCAGAAAAGCGGTGACAAAACTGCAATTTCATGTGTTACTCATAAACTTTATATATAAGACGATTCAAGAAGCTGTAAAACAGTTAACTTGATGAAATACTCGAGAGAAGTAATATAGTATTTAAAAAAACTATACGACGTATAATTTTTAATATTCGCCTTGTATTTAAAGAGCCCAAAAATCCTCAGGAATTTCTCGCATGATACACGTTTATGCGGAGACATTTTTATCACCCCACTTAAAGTTCAACATTAATTTGCAAGCTAGTTTTATGAATACGCCTATATGCATTAAGGTTAAGGACTTTCGAGAATGTCCCATTCTCATAATGATTTTTTTTACCCAGCACACATAATCCAATAAAACGTATAAAAGGTTATGCAAAAAAATGGAACAAATGGGAAAAATGGAAAATGGAAAAAAAATGGAACCCTAAGAATATTTGAAAAATGATGTCAAAAAAAAACAAATTTGGGTTTTCACAAAAATAATATGAGAAGATAACACAAATAAATCTATGAAAGAATTACTTCAAAAGATTAAAAAATCAACACATTTTAAATTTGATTATTTTTCACCACAGAGGAATAATATTCGAAAAATTACAAAAATCGCGATACCAATTACACAAAAGAATTACGAAAAAAAAAAAAAAAAGTAAATATCTTTCATCCTGAAATTCAGTGATTGTTCGATATTACGATAAAGTTCCATCCGATTTATTTATGGAAACCTAGAGAGGCTAAACTTGACCCTGAATAAAAATCAAGCTCGTTCGGTCTCCGCGAAGCAGTAAAACTTTTAATGCGAGTCTTGCGAGAGATCTATTCGTCTATATGTATATATATATATATATAATATATATGTGTGTTGGCTGTATTTGAAAGCGATTGAGGGATAAAAGTGAAGATAAACGCGTGTCGGAGAACTCATGAATAAAATCGTCCCTTCGAGGCCGCAAACATCTATAGAGATATATAAATAAATAAATAAATAAATAAATATAAAATACAACGTTGAATAGAGAAAGCATGAAGAAGCCCCACGGCCTACACTTACGTATAGAACGAGAAAATATTTCGAACTAGATGAAACATTGAAAGTGGATGATAGGCCAGTAAGCGCCTGGCAGTCTCGTCAGTTTTCTCGATCGACTAGGTCCGCTAATTGGCCGCGTGGTCGGATAAATTCTCCAAGGAATACGAGACAAAGGAGTCTCTCCTTCTCCTTGCCTCTTCTCTTTTTCACTATTTCTCTCTCTCTCTCTCTCTCTCTCTCTCTCTCTCTCTCTCTCTCTCTCTCTCTCTCTCTCTTTTTCTCCGTTCCTATCTGATATGTCTTTGCCTCGATCTTTGTCTCTCTGACTGGGTGTTTTTTTTTCCTCTTAGCAGCATCCGGATTCAATGGGGACTCTCAAAGAATATCCTTCGAGGCTCTCAATACAAATCTATACTCTCTTGTTCGAAGAAGCCCGAGCTCTCGTCACCCTTTGGCCTTTCGTCATTTATTCTCCACCGCAAGAGTAATTATCCATTGCAGATTCCGAATGTACATTTGCTCAACACAGAGAAAAACATATTTTTCATCTCGCGCGCTCGCGGTGAAACTCTTTTTCCTACTGCGATGACGCCACGAGACTCTCTCGGCTCAATTATCAATCAATTAAATTTTGCATTTCTATACGAAGCGGTACAAAGAAAGATTCAAAATCGAATTTCTAAACTGCGATCAATTTTGAACGGAGCACAGTTTTTTTTTTTGTTCAATAATCGATGAATAATTGCTTTCGCAGAGGCCTCAAATTTACAGTCCGGCTTTGAACGGATAATCGTCGAATATTATTTAGACCTCTTATTAATTACATACCCGTGAACCTTCCACATGCAATCGACGATTGTTTTTTATGGACATCTATTTTCATTAGTTCCAAAACTGTCTTTTATTTTCCGAAGAAAAAATCGACAAGTAATGGAGAATGTCGTAAAATTGAAAATCTATTTTATGAAATTGACTAATTTACCTCAATTATTATCAAGATTTATTCTCGATCAATTTCTTTTTGATATTTTATTAATTAATAATCAATTATTAGTATCTAGACCAAAATTACTGACTGCCTTAAAAACTATCTTAACATTTCAATCATTAATGCACACAATTTGATTTTTTTTTTTGCAAATTTATCCTTGAAAGGGTTGTTGAACTTTTTTGACTCTGTAAAGTATCCAGAAACCATGAAAAAAAAAATTAAAAATATTGAAAGCAGATAAATATAAAAAAGATTAAAGAAATCGTTCCGTTCGAGCGACGCTGAGTGATTGCAGTACAATTAACGACATGTCCGATATGATTTCTGTTCAGGAAGTCATAATGAAAATTACCGACTGCGAAGTGCCCGGTCGACGGACAATGAAGGCTTGTCACTGAACATCGGGAGGAATTACACCCACGCATAGTGGATTATTCATTGATCGAAACACACGCACAGACATACACAAGCTCATGACCTTTCATCGAGTTTCTTTCAAGTAGTTAAGGGAAGTGCATGTACATTATAAAGCCTCGATATTTGTCGTAAAACAAAAGAAACACCCCCGCAATCCCCCCACCTCACTCGCCTTACTCTTAAGCATGCTCTTAGCAATATTGTCTTTCATTCTAACAAAACACAAAACGTATATTTCGATACGATGAAGATGACGCGAAGGATTTACCTACACATCTATGAACTTGTATCGTTTCATGAATATTCAACGGTCGAAATAATACGTTTCTCGCGTTCTTCCAACTCTACATATGGGGCATTCCACGCCAAACCGGTCACTTTTGAAATTCGCATTTTTTATTGTGTTGATTTTTTTTTCTCTAATAGAGCTCACTGAAAGGAACTCCTCCGAATTTTTTCAAATTTTTATCTTAACACGTTCATCGGAAACGAATTTTTGAAAAAAATTTCGATTTTTTTCTTCAAATATCAATAACTCTCTCAAAAATGCAGTAAACCGAATGAATGAGGAGTCAAAATTTTAGTTTTAAAACGTACTTTCGTATGAGAATATGTAGGAATTTATCAAAATATTACATACAACAATTTTCCAAATTTTAAGCGAGAAATGTTTTTTTCCACAGTGTTAGCCCCCTTCGATTCTGCTCTTGAATTTTTATCAAGAACTATCATTTTTTATAACTTTTAAACCTAATTTGATGATGGGGAAATAGTTCGTTGTATTTTTTATAATTAAATTGTGGATTTTTTTTTACTATTAATCATGCACAAATCCCTGAAAAATCATACAAACCGAATGGATAAGGGCGTAAAATTTTTCGATTTGACAGGTGCTTTCGTTTAAAAATATGTCAACAATTATTTAAAGATTACATAAATTATTTTTTTAATTATAGGCAAGAAAAGTTTTTTCCCGCAGTGTTAGTCCCTTTTGATTTTTTTGTTAAATTTTTATAAGGAACTATTACTCGTTTAATGCATTTTAAGACTAGTATGATCGTGAGAAGATATTAGTCTAATCAACGACAAAATACTTTAATAAAATTAACAATTTGAAAAATATAACTATTAGCTATTTTCTCACATTCGTACTTAGTTTAAAATTCATTAAATGAATCATGCTTTCGTACAAACATTAAAGAAACAAATTAATTAGTACAAGCGCTATGAAAAAAGGTTATTTTATCTTAGAATTGGAAAAACTAGGAGATGTAAACTTTGAATAATCTTTCACATATTTTTAAACAAAAATACATTTCAAAACAATTCGGTTTGTTCGATTTTTCAGGGAGTTATAAATAATTAATTGTAAATAAAATCTATATTTTAATTATAAAAATATACAACGGACGATTTCTCCACGATCACACTAGGCTTAAAATTTCTCAAAAAAATAATAGTTTTTTATAAAAAATTAACAGCAAAATCGAAGGGGGTTAACTAAGTGGGAAAAAACATTTCATGCTTAGAATTGAAAAAATTGATTCATGTAATGTTTTAATAATTTTCTACATGTTTTTAAATGAAAGTATGTTTTAAAACTAAAATTTTGACCCTTCATCCATTCGGTTTACTGCATTTTTGAGAAAGTTATTGATATTTGAAGAAAAAAAACGGAAAATTTTTCAAAAATTCATTTCCAATCAACGTGTTGAGATAAAAATTTGAAAAAAAATTAGACGAGTTCCTTTCTTCGAGCAAAAAAAATCAACACAATAAATAATGCGAATTTCAAAAGTGGCCGATTTGGTGTGAAATGTCCCATATACACATTTGTATATAGATGTAGATGCACCTTTGGAGAGACAATTGAGGATAATTTTATATCCCTTCGTACATTTCTGATGGCAGCATAAATAATACTCTGTAAATCTGTATGTACATATGTATGTGAGGCACAGAAGAAGAAACTATGCTAATAGTTGCGGAAACAGAACATTTAGTCCTAATGGTTTATAAATGTTACGGGAGGGAATATCATTCGTATATATTTATGTTAAGCATGAACAGCATAACTAAAATAATCGCTGGTAAAAATACAAAGAAGTCTAAAGTAACATTCGATTCTTGATTTTTTTAGATTATAGCAATAAAAATATAGTTTGAACAAATCAGGAGAGCGGTTGGTTCGGTGGATAGGGGCTCGGACTCGCACGTCGCGGGTTCCGGGTTCGAATCCCAGCCAAAACACCAATGAAAACTTTGAAAATGTTTTCAAGTGTTTCTGCTGCGATCCCGGGTGGTTCGGATTCCACCTTCATAAATCCACGGCCAAAACACCTCTCTGCGATGCATGAGCGGCGGTCGGTGTGCGGCTTTTGGTGGCCTCCCGTGGACGGTTCTCATCGTGCGGATGGTGGCCCTCTAGCCGTGCACTGGCTGGCTCACTGCATCACAGCTGAGGAGGTGCCAGCCTGAGCACCTCTGGTGGCCGTGCTTGAGCGTGCTCGCATTGCCACCCGCGGAGATTAGTCGGGCACGGGCTGTATCGGCAAGGTTTTCTGCAGTTTCCCTTCGCCCTCGGTAAAATGCGATACAGCGCGGGAATAAGTCGGCTGCAGCCGCACATGTGGGAGAATGGATGGAAGAGTAGAGGAATAGTTGGAAAGAGTTGGGAGGCTAAGAGGGAAGGACCCTGGGCCGTGGAAGTAACAATCGCGGGGGCGATTGGTTACAAAACCCCAATAAAAAAAAAAAATAGTTTGAACAAATCAGGTCTTCAAAAAAGTGCTTTAAATAGCTCTTCGACAACGATTAAGCTTTAGTAATATGAAATCTTTAGTTAAATACGTTTTGTCGAATATTTTCATACGATACTTGTCAGCTGTGTCGTTGACCATAATGGACGTCGATAAAAGAAGCTTTGTCCAAGGCTCGTGAACGATTTAATGCCTACGACGAGTCTCTGTCGCTCACGATTCTTCCAATTAACAGAGAGTTCGTTGATGAGAGAGAAAAAAAAGCCGGTTCACGGTTTCGTCGCGAAATTTCTCACGGCCTAGGAAAACAAGGGAAGGACAGAAAGGCAATAAAAAGAGAGAAAGAGAAAGAGAGGGAGTGCGAGAGAGGCTAAAGTACACAAGTTGACGCGTTCCTCCCGACCCGATTATTAAAGCGACGATGATCTACCGTTTCGCGGCACAATTTCACCGTGTGGCACGAGTAAAAGAGGCGCGAGATTTTCTTTTTTGTCACGAGAACACGCGACCAGTTCGCGAAAGCTCACGTGGCACACAAACACGAAATACAAGCATACAAACCCAGAAACTTAACACATAAACTCTCGCACTATCGCATACGGACACAAACACATAAAAATATGCACACGAACGTAAACAGATGCAGAAAAAGACACACACTCACACAAATATCAATATTACATACAAAAACAGAGATGCACACATACGCACACATAAAAATAAAGATTGCGGGTGTGTGAGCTTCTGTATTTGAGGACACGTGACGAGGCTCATTAATTAGCAATGAGAGAGACTCGAAGGAACGACAGGGTGGGACAATGGGGGAAAAGCGAGACAGGAGCAAACCGTTAATTATATGGAACCGCATTGTTCCCGAATAGGAGTTAGCAAGGTCGGAGAAGATGAGTTCTCTGTCTGTGTCTCGAGTATACCAAGACAACGACGACGGCGACGATGATGATGATGATGCACCTCGTTCGAAAGTACCCATCGTCAAGATCGCGGCCAAGTACCTCTGAGATCGACGAAAGGAAGAAAAAGAGAGGGAGAGAGAAAGAAATATGTGAAAAAAGGATACAAGAGTGAGATAAAGCGAAAGCATCGAAACTGTCGCGCGAGTACGTATCTGTTTGGAATATTAATTAGGCTCATTCACCAATAACAAGAACTTCTGGGTCGAACGTAATGCAGTCGTTTCATTGATAAGGCAATCTTATTATTTAAATTCATTGATTAATAAAATGATCGCCATGATTAACTGGGTCAAGCGATTCTAACGTACGATACAACTATTCATCAACTATATTTTCTTATTAATTGCACATCGTGCGATACTTTCTAAGCTCCCGTTTCTCCGTTGCGCGTGACGATCGATGGAAATCGATTTCTCATGTGGATCGATGAGAAATCGGAACTTTCAGCGGTTTCAATAACAGTGAAGCTGGCATCGTTTCAGAGCGATGATATATCTTTCTTTTTTTTTCATTGTTGCAACGGATTTTTTTATAATATTTCAACTACGGAATTTAATAAGATTCTTTTTAGTGAGCAGGTTGAAATTAATAAAAAGAACCATGGGAACATTTCGAGGCGATAAACTCTTTTATTTAATAACGTTCAATGAAACTGATTATTAAACAAATAATTTACGTTGTAAAATGGACATTTCAGGTCCAATGCAAACGAATACAATTTTTTTTCGACTTAATGTTATTCCATTTTTTTTTTAAATGGAACCGTTCACGAATCTTCCAAAATTTATACGACCGAAAATTCATTTGCTTAACGAACAGGAAGTGAATTTTATGTTCCCCGATGGATTTTAATGGTTCCATCATTTCTTTTTTCTTTTTAATACGAGCTCGTGTTTGCGGGCACTCGCACGCACACGCACGTATATTTAACTCTAGGTCGAATCTCGTCAAAGTCTCGGAGTCTCTCGTCTCTCCTTTAGATCGATGTGATTGCCTCGTTCGCGTTGGTTCGCGAGTTCGTTGGACCTCAGAGGCCTGATGGGACTCACGAAGAACCCGATCTTCCGGTTCTCCACTTCGCCGAGCCAGGTGAAGTTGTACGCGACGTTTTGTATGTAACATGCCCCTAAGCCACTCGGCAAAGCACACGGAGAGTGTACGCCACGAACTCTATATACGAAAATTGCGGGGAGCACGGGGCAAAATGGAACCTTTTTTTCTTTAACCTGTTCGTAATCTTGATGGATAAGAAAAGTTAATAAAAGATCGAGCATTTATGCTGGATCAGTTATTCTGAGTCAAATGCAGAATAAATTCACGACAAAATAATAAAAAAGAAATATAACCAAAAAAATATCGATATTGCAAAGTAATTCGTTGCAATGCAATTTAACCAAAATTCCTTTTTATTTGTCGATTTCTTAGTTCTAAAAATTGTTAAACATTGAACATTTTTGCGAATTTTATTGGCTTTTATTAAAAATTGTAAATAGTAGCTATACAGTCGAAAAAGATTTGTTCTAAGCTTCACCAATCAGTAAACCAATTGCCGAATAAATTAACTAACAATTGCTGCGGTAAAATAACATTAAAAACAAAAAAAGTACATACCCAAGGAAATTATACTCAATTTTTTCTTTCCGCCCATCGCCACATAAATGGAAAACTTCGTAGCACGTGTTAATGCAAAATCATGTGTATAATATGCCATAATAGCACGAATTACAAACACCAGACTTATTAGCGAAAAATGGTATTATCCGAAGTTCCAAAAAACACGCGATCGTTAGCTTGTGCCGTAAAATACAGTCTGGGAGTCCCTTTTTCCGGCGATTTTGATCACATCGGTAAGTTCGGTAGATTAGATCGTCGATATTGGAGAGGCTGAGAGGGGCTGAAATCTTTTTTCCTGCCTCTTGCCCCTGAGGATATTCGGGGATCGCAGCGGGGGATGAATCGAGTTCTCAGCAGTGATTGCAACGAGAGTACTTGGCAGAAGGGCGGGGTGGGAGGGGGATGAGAGCGAGGGGAAGGGTGCTCGCGGTTATACGAAGGAACGTGAAATCGTGAGAAGGAGAGAGAGTTTATTGAGAGAAGCTGAGGGAGAAGCACGAACGAGGCTAAGGGCAAGAGACGTGGCCGAAGAAAACGAGATGAGGAGGAGAAGGATGAAAACAAAATAAAATAAAAAAAAAAAATGAAGAGGAAAGAGGAAAGTAAGGGAAAAAACGAAGAAGAAAGAGAGGGAACGAGGAGGAAAAAAAATGGAGAGGAAAGAGAAAAGAGGGCTCGCAGCCTCCTCGTTAATTACGGGAGGGCCCGGTGCGCGGTGACGGCCGTGGAGAACGCGGGAGAGACGCGCGCGAGAAAGCCGCAAAATTGAACGAGAGAGAGAGAGGAATGAAAGAAAGGACGAAGAAGACGAGGAAGAGAAGGAGGGACGAGGGAACGAAGAAGATGAAGAAGAAGGGCCCAGGCAAAAGATGGCCCGTCGAGGGCGAACGTAACGAACCAAACGAAAGAAACAAGAAAAACGAAGCAAAGAAAAAGTGGCGGCGGGGGGGCGGAGGATAAGAGCCCAGAGATCAAAAAGAAACCAAGACACGAGAGCAAGCTTCGAGCGTGAAAGCAAAAGAGCCAGACTATCACGAATCCCAGAGGGAAACATGATTTCATTTGATTTTTGTAAATTCTACGAAAACCGAGAGTTTCGTGCGCGCGCGCGAAAAGTTTCAGCTCATGGAAATAAAATGGAGCAATGAGAGATATGTGAATTTATTTTATTACTGACCAAACCCGATTTTAAGAAAAACTGGTTCTGGCTAGGACGATTCAGCTTATCTTAGAAGGCTAAATTATCTTGTCCCCGCGGAAAATTCGTGTAAACATTCGTCCTAACACCTTATAAAATGAACTCGAACCGGTAACATATAAATATATTACTACAACGTTAACAAGGTTTCGTAACAAAAAAATTGAAAAGCGTGAGAAGATTAAAACACATTAATTGTTTTTCTTCAATATGGAGAATAATCCAAGAGCTGATTTAAATTCCTTCGAATGTTCCCCTCTATTGTGACAAATACATTTTTCTTATTCAGCATTTTCTTGAACAAAACTGATGATGATAATTTCAGTTTCGCATACACGTGAACTTACTGAGAAAAACGTTTAAAGAAAATTTGCACATTGCTTCCTCATTCTTTTCTACCGTTCATAATTGCGGCCGCAATTGAATTTTTCATGAAGAAAGCTCTGTGAAGGAATGAAAAGAATAAGAAAACAATGCGAAACCTGCTTAGTTCTTATTTAGCTTTGTAAGCAGCTGAACACTACTGCTATTCAACAACAAAAAGAAAACAAAAAAAGACAGAAAATTATTCAGTAAAAACATTACACTGAACTCGTCAATGTTTTACGAATTTCGTAATTTTTGTAAAATGTTAGAAAGGAAAGAAAATCGGCTGCCCTGTTCAAATTTCGTTTACGATTCAATGATTTTTAAATTTAAGTAAGTAAATTTAAAATACTGAAGACGACTTCTTTCAACAATTTTTGCCAGATGTAATATGAAATATCGATCGAAGCTACAATTCAACTTTATAGAAAGTTTTAGCTCCGTTTCTCTAACCTTGCCCCATTTACAATGTTTCGTGTATATAAAAAAAATTAATCCTATTAAATTCCACTATTCATTTTCGTCAAAATGGACCCTAATAAATTATTAAAGTATGAATTAGCCACGTATTCGCAATCGTAGATTTATCTCACGTTTAATGAAAAAATGTGTTACAAAACATTCCAGTATTGATATTGAAAAAATGTCTTTCTCTTTAAACTGCAATTAAAATGAGAAAAAGTCCAAAAAAAAAGAGTAACTTAACGTAGTAAAGTTTATCAATTATTTATGAAACATTTTTTCTCTAGGATTAACAATGAACAAAGAACATAAAATATAAGTAACGTGATGCATGCATATTAAATAATTAGTTAAAAATATGATTTCCGTAATTTTTGAAAGTTAATAAACACTTTGACCCATGAGGCACGAAAAGAAAAGAAATATCACTATTACATGGTGCTTTCTCCTTGAAGAGGTAATTTTTCGAGAGCTGTGAAACACAGCTCGTAATGATCATAATATTAAGTGAAATATCAGCAAGATACGCCCTTGTGTCAGAAAGCGATAAAAATAAGCATAAAATGTTTATACACAGGTATGCACAACGTTGGATTACCGGGATAGAGAAAAGACAGAGTTGCAATTTGTATGAGGAAGATTGATCGGTCAGCACCGAGAGTTTATTCGCGATCTCGTTGCGCTTTCACATACAGGATGTCCCGAAAGTTACGAGAAGAAAAAGAGTTTTTGATCATTTTTTTGTGTGATGCAGCGTTTGCAGGATATTAATTAATTAGTGAGAGCCAATCCATACGCAGTACGCTAAGAGGAAGGAATGGGCGTAACAAGCGTATTATCGCGATTGGTCGAACAAACGATTGGCCGTCACAAATGAATTTTTATCGCGTTAAGGGACCAGTCGACTTTGAAAATTTTAAAAAATCGATTTTTTTACTGTTTTCGAAAGTACATACATTCAGAAATATTGTGTCAAAATTTTATGAAAATCCGGGCTCTCTAAGTATTTTTTTTTTTTTACCTGAACGTCAGGACCTCATTTCGTCTATCCGAGCGTACAGCACGCTCAAACGCGTTTTTCTCGAAATAACGTTTTCAAAATCTAGCTCCATCGGATCTCTAAAGCTAATAAACCGATTCTCTTGAAATTTGAACCACATATTGTAAACATGATTCGCAACAAGATGACCCTCGATGGTATTAAAATTTTGATTTTTACTCTTTTTTTTGTGAAAAACTGCGAAAAAAACGCGTTTTTTTTTTACTTTTTTTATTTATCATCTACTATTTTTTTATTTTTTGATAAAACTTTATATCCGAGGGTCATTTTGTAGCTGGTGTCATACTGAATCTAATGGACTTTGATTTTTTTGTTTCAGACAAGCCGTTGCTGAGTTGTGATGGAGTTACCTAGCCCACCTATTTTTGAGGTGTTACGTTAAACTATAGTTTTTGTACTTAAAAATGAATAAAAATGAATTAAAAATTTTTTTTTATGTATTTCAAGACTTTATTTATCAAGCCCAATAACTTTTATATTCATATCTTTTATAAAATCCTCAAAAAAAAATCGCGAAAATAGTCTTCTTTTCGTGGCTCCAAAGTGACTGGCCCCTTAATGGTGTGTCGGAGAGAAAAATGGTTAAGGGCTTTTCTATTCAGAATTTCACGGTTTACTTGCCCTGTTAACTTTCGACTCGGTTTTTAAGACACTCTGTATATACGGCGTTATAATACTTGCTAGACGTGTCAACAAGCATATTAATTACTAGACGACGTGGGACAAAAAAAAAGTAACGCAGAGATAGCGATTCGCGCAATGATTATTATGATTCCGCGACTGACTTATTGTAAAAGTCGGGGAGATTCTAGATTCTAGGCCAGATTGCCATGTCACTTTTACGTGCTCGTAACATAATATCACTCGAATGACGAGAGTAATTGCGCTAATATAGATTCGAGATAATATGAGTATTTGCGGCTCTGCAGTTTCATGAAATCAGTGGAATAACAAACACAAAAAAAGAAGCCATATCACTCGCTGCTGGAAACTCTGATCCATTTAGAATTCCCTATTATTTCACCTCGAGTGAATTATTATTTACGGATTAATTATTGCGTTATCAGCGTACAATATGCAAACGAGTTTAGAATCATCTTCCATTTCGTGGTAATTTAAAAAAAATTAATCCCCCATTTTATGACGTCATCGATATAAAATATTTGAAATTCAATTCGGGAAATTAAAATTACTGTACCACAGAGAAATATCCGAAAATAGAAACCATGTCAGTAAATATTTTGGACATGGAATTCATAAAAATGGATAATTAAGGAATAAATTGGAATAACAATTCCGAAAAAATGAAATTCTGAAAAAATTCATAAAAAACAAACTAACTTTATAAGGAAAAAAGTTCTGTTGTTATTCATTATAAAATTCGGAATAAAAACATCGGTTATTACAAATTTTTCGGCATTAATGTACGTGTAAAATATCCTTAAATGTTTTTATACAAGAGAATTGTTCTCAAGTGGGTCAGGAAAACTTCCTCGAGCCAAGAATTCACTCAACTCCCATAAACTTGAATTAAAAGGCACAAATTCATTATTTTTTTTTGTCTCCGATTAGTCTGGCAATTGCCCAGCTCTTCGAGTGCTACTAATCACCGGGGCTCGCCACGAGCTCGCTGACACACATTTTCACTCCATTATCTCATCGCTGTTGAGTCAAAAACTAAAAAAAAAACTTTGCATTCTCTTACGCTCGATTACCGCCATTAAAAATGTTCGTCAAATATTTATAATGTGTAAAAAATTAACTCATGTATGTACCAACGATCAATTTACCTACGAACGTATAAAAAATTTACGGGCCCAATGCACGAAGGATTCAACACAAATATTCCCTCTCAAAAACATGCGCAATTTTGGATCAATTATAAAGAAAATAATAGCCCATAATTATTTTAATCCGGTAACTAAAAAGTGCGATATCAAATGTAGAAAAATTTTTCATCGAATCTAACGACGAAAATTTCAAGAACCGAAAACTAAAGCCCTCCAAGCGACACAACAACGAATCAAAGACTCACAAAAATGGACTTATTTTTTAAAAAAACGTGCACAAAGCAGTCTGACTTATTAATGACCAAAATTCTCCAAAATTCGAATCCCCAATTAATGAATCACACGTTTTATTTTTTAGTAAGATTTCAAAGGTTGTTTTAAATTTAAAAATTCAAAATTTCATCAAACATTTATGCTTAGAACAATTTTGACCGAATTTGATATACCGATCGTTCTAAAGTCCTCGTTTCAATGTGAAAAAGTAGTCCAATATATCAAAAATTGAAGCAGTTAAATTCTTAGGATCGAATTTCGGTAGAATCGGAATTTCGTAAACGCCCAATTTTGCGATATTAAAACTCTTCTATTTTTCAAAGTCGAATTCGATAGAAATCGTTCGTGTTTTCTACTCATGCGGTGTAAAAAATTTGATTTCAATAGACACATAATATAAATTAATTATAGAGCAGAACCTCTACAACTCGAACCTCCATAAATCGAACAAAATATCCGTTCCCTTCCCTTCTGGCCTCAAAACCTCTACCCTCTGTAACACGAAACCTCTTTAACTTCAATTTTCTAGCTTTTCCCTGAAATTTCGAGTTGAGAAGGTTCTACTTATAAAAAGTTGTACTTATTATAAATTGATAACGATTTTCATCCATCACATGCATTTTCTATATAATATTTTATATTAACAAATCATTAGCAATGAATAAGCGATCCCTAAATTCGTATTCATAATTTATAATATTTTTTTTTTATTACTTTTAGTGTTAAAACTTTCTTCATTACTAAACAATTTACTCAAAAATACAAAAAATTTTACACGGATTTAGGCCCCCAATTTTGATGAAACTCATTTTT
This sequence comes from Rhimphoctona megacephalus, assembly GCA_963989365.1. NCBI lineage: Eukaryota > Metazoa > Arthropoda > Insecta > Hymenoptera > Ichneumonidae > Rhimphoctona > Rhimphoctona megacephalus. Next base: position 12,450,332 of record OZ022420.1, on the reverse strand, counting down.
GAGATTCTTTCAAAAATCCAGAGGCGCAACAGCAAAAAAATTATGTTAACGGGACAGACCTAGTTAGAATTTTCGAAAAATCGATTTTTTTTTTATTTCATTTTCAAAAAGTAGAATCTCTTACGAACATTTTCCGCCCAGGTAAATGTAAATCGGACCATTATTCGCCGAAATACAAGACTTTGTAGCACGTCGTGTCTGAGCCATAGGTAAGCAGGTAGCGGACTTCAAGTGCGTTTTTCTCGAAACCATGTTTTTGAAGTCGGTGATCACTGTAGCTCGAGAACGGCTTTACCGATCGGGTTGAAATTTATATCACTTCTTCTATACATGGTAGTCCTCCATATGAACGAAGGATTTTTTTTTTGGATAATTATTTTTATTTTTAATAGCAAAAAATGGAACTGATATTTTGGTCAAAAAAACACTTTTGACTTTTAACGGCCGCCATTTTGTGAAAAATGGAAATTTTTCAAAACCCTTCGTTCAACTAGAGCATTATATCATTAACTAAAAATCCCCTCCGTTTTTTTTGTTTCAGATGAGCCGTTGCAGCGTGAGCTTGATCACCGCAAACCGTGTTTTTTTTTGCAGCGTCCTCGGCAATTGACGGTCACCAGCTTATTTCGATATGTATTGCGTTGAAAAAATTGCAACATATACATTACATATGTATCTTTTAAACGGAAGAACTTTTGTTGTGAATTATTTTATCGTTTGACCAAAAAAAAATCGGAAAAAAGGCCTTTTTTTTGACGTTCCAACTAGGTCTGTCCCGTTAAATTTAGAAAAATAGTAAAATAAAAGATAATAAGAGGAAAATTTTGACTGCATACCAACATGCGAACTAGAATATCAATTGTAAAATGAAAAAAATTGAATAACTGAATTTGATAAGTATTTTTTATTCATGTAATATTTATTCATGTACATAAATAAATATATAGATCCACAAATATATGTAATATGTATACGTAGCGCCAAGGGGAGATACGAAAGCGAACGTAAGAGGCTATACCTATCCTACAGCTCATAAAAAACTAGACTGGTGCTTTTTCAAGGATGTGCTGCAGGTTCAGTGAATTCTCGGGTAAACCGGTGGTGCGGTCTCTCCTTCGTGTGCGAGAGACTTCTCTCGCGAGGTGGTATACGATCTTGCTTGCTCTCTGGCTTTTCCCCTCGGTCTTACTCTTTCTACGTAGCTCGTCACGAAGCAGCAACGAACGGGTTGCATTTCGAGCGAGTTTATATAGAGTCTCGAGTTGTGGCCACAAGAGTACAGAGAGAAGCGAGTGTATACGCGCACCCAGCCCTGCACTTACTCCCTCTATCGTCTGCCTATTATTTTCGAAATGTATAGTACGTGGCAAGCAAAAATCCACGAAGACTATTAGAATAGTCCGTGGTAATGCGTATCCTGAATAAAAAGCCCTTATCGCGAAAAGGAATCGCTTACAAATTCGCAGTTGGTACTTACCGAAAGAAAAATTGGAGTATTATCCGAGATAGTCGTCGTAGTAAAGTGGAGAACGTCAGTTCTTTCTTTCCCTTGGATCTCTATCACTCTGTTTTATATTTATTCATTTATTTATTTCGATCAAGCCCTCTTCCAAGAATCACCAATAGTTTTGTTTTATCTTTATTATCACCACTGCATTTAAAACTCACTATTCTTCGTATTTATTCCGTTTTTGAACCACTGCGCGAAAGGCGACATGCGCGCCTTCGTTCGAAAGTTTACAATTGTTACGAATGTCAAAAAAGACCGATAAGAAACGAAGGATTAACGTTATTTTTATAACAATTGGAAAATTCGGCGCGTGTCAATGCTACCGAAGGATCAAGTCTTCCCGAAACTTTCTGCTACGCTTACTCCGCTTTTGAAGTTAAGGGAAGCAAAAAATCATGCGATAAAATCGTATATTTATATACGCAAGGCCCTGCTCTGACACACAGAACACTGACCAACTTCACCGAGGACTGACGCGTTACTGACTCGCGCTCACGGTTGGAAAACGACAGGACACGACCGGCTCCCGTACCTTCGGCTCCTTTCGTTCATTTTCGACTCACCTCGGCCTCTCCAACCGTACTTCTTACCTGCATATGCCTATAACTTTGTATCGCAGCCACAATTTACTCCATGTATGTACAAATATACGCTGCCAAGTGTGAGTCTTAAACGCTTGTGTATAGGTTTCGTCGCCGGTTACACGAATGTACATGCATTCGAGACATGCGCTAACCCACGAACATTGTTCGCGCAGATTATTTCGTATTTTCATTCTCCGCGCTATTTCTTAATTTCTTATTTTTCTCGACGAACTTTCGCACCGATCTTTACTTCCGCCCTCCTTTTTTTGCCTTTGTTCCCCAACTCCGAGCTTCCGAGACCCCTCGTTTCGACAGTGTCAGCGGCGATAGTTTCAGTGTTAAACAAAAATTAATAACAAATAATAATAAACAAATAAAGTAAACCATGAACACAATAATTTATAGTTATAGTATCAGTCCTATAAATCACTCTCATTACAAGAAACGAAATGGGTTGGAAGGTTTCGAGCAAACTTTCGATAAAATAAAATTAAACAAACATATAGCGCCCTTTTTTCGAAATTGTAAAGCGCAACTTCTTAAAAACAGAAGTTCTGTCAAATCAGAAAGTACTTTGCCATTTTTTGACAAAATTTTGGACCTCCTGATATAAATTTACTCCTGATCGACCTTGCCGTTTTGAAGAAACTAGAAATCGCGTTTTTTAAGTACTCGGACAGTTGGACATCCGGTTCCGATTTCTCCGGCAAGTAGATCAGGCTTTCCCGTATCTACTTTGAGCCCTCGTAAACCGGAAACTTTTCAGCCATTCGATCATCTCTCCTAAAGGAAAACTATATCCAAAGTTTGTATAACTTACTGAATGAAATTTGGCAACATTTTTCTGGTTTTATAGGTAAGAAATATAAAAGATTACATTGGGGGTAATCAAACGTCCGCCATTACTTCTTGGTTTTTATATCGATTATATAAAGACCCCTGTTTCGCTACGAGCTAGACGAGTTTCAATTTCCGGCCTTGAGAATCAATTATCTTGCCAAGAATACTAAAACTGTAGACTGTAGTCATTGTCGAGCAGCGAGAGTGCAGCGCGCGGGAAACCGGGAGTGAGAAAGAGAGACGGAAAGAGAAAAGGAGAGAGCAAGATTGTGCGAACTTTGGGTCGATGGTGTAGGGAGAATGAAAGTTAAAAGTTGGGACTGAAGTTTGAGGCACGAGAGGTCGCTGAAATAGCCCTCTGTAGGTAAATATCGCTCATGCGGTAAAAACCATATGATCCTAGGACTTATAGAGGGCGACGAATCACAGACGCACGACAAAACATCGAGGGCAATTCTCAACTACGCAACACGTGTCTTAGTTCCCTCGCGAATCAAATGTGACCCTCTCTTTTTCATTTTTTGAGCGATTCAAGCTCATTGTTCACCATGAGTTTACCTGTTGATCCAGAAGGACATCTCTTGGCAGCTTATGAAGAATACAACAACAACGCGGAGGAATGGCCGAATTTTGCAAAAGTTTCAAACAACTATCACGGTAAATAACTGAATGAATAACGAATTTCAAACTTTGTAGGTTAGTTGAATTCATAATTCGAAAATGGCGGAAAATTTTGGTTAGTTTTATGGAAATATTGAAGCGAAGCCAACACCGTTCTGATCTGATTAAAGTCCAGAAAACTCCTCGTGGAAGCCTTAATATGCCTCTCTATTCACCGTTTAATTATAATTATTCTAACCCCTGACATGCAAACATCTAAACAGTATTCCTCTCATGGCAATGAATATAAAAAGTACCCAGTTGCAATTAATTTCGAATGTCTCGGCTCCTAATAAAACTAGTGAGATTTTTTTTTTCAAATCCCAGTTCAAAAGATTCCGCATAAAAGGGTTGAATTATGAAAGTGATTAAATTGAACTAAAGAGATGAAAATGGACGTTAAAGCTCAAATATGTGAGTTTTAGAGATTTTTCTTTGAAATACTGTATCTTCGATTCCATTGCGCCAAAAAATAAAACTCAGTGAGTTGGAAAACTGAAGACGAATACTTGATAATGGGGAAATCCGTTTTTTGATACATTTCAAAAAGTAGAATTATTTTGTAACTTGAAAGCAAAAAGTGGCGTATTCTAACGAATAGATAAACGACGGGCTTTGAACTTATAAAAAAAAAATTTTATTCATCTTTTTTCTCATAATTATTTACAGAAAAAAATAAAAATATGATTTTCGGTAGGTACATGTACATCATACATTCAGTACATTAGAATAATTTACACTAAGTGTTTCAAGAAATATCTTTTTTTATGAAATAGTACATTACGATATGTGTGACCTAAGTAAGATCGTATACTATTTTATAGCAGATGTCACATAAACCCGCCCCGGACCCGCGGCGGGGGTGGGGGCGGGAGCAGGGGGGGTTCGGGGGGGCGCAGCCCCACCCGATGGATCAAATTATTATTTTAAAAGTCACATTCAAATTATTTTCATTTTTAATTCAATTAGTTTATTATAAATTTAGCAACCGCTTTCGTCTGTTTGCACAGTCTTGTTTTTGGTTGTGCACGTTCGTGTGACAGTGCAATTATTCATTACAACATTGCCGCAAGGGCCATTTATGGTAATATTGCAATTATTAAAGGTATAGTTCGGCCTAGGCCCCTCCTCTTCAGTTAAATTTTGAAAATATAAGCCGATGTCCGGATGATAGAGATAAGCTCCATTTGCCTGTTTTGGTTGGACCGAAGTGGAAGGAGTATGCATTGGAGATGCTGTTGGAGTTGAAGCGGCACTATTTTCATTTGTGGCGCTTCTACCCACGTTGACCCCGGAAGTTGACGGTTCTGGCTCCGGTTCCATACCAGCGATAGTGCGTCTGGGTCGATTTGTTATTTCCATTCCATCTGTAATTTGCTCACAAATTCGTTTTTTATTTTTTATCGAGTCAACAATGTACCCGAAAGCAACCGTCGCCGATTTCCAGCCTCCGTGTCGCTGCAGTGCCGTTATGTCGGCACCAGCGTCAACCAAAAGTGTTGCCGAAGTCCGGCGGAAACTGTGGCCTGTAAAATTCTGCGGGTCAGGCAGATTTAGATACTCGGCGATGTCTCTGGGTATCGATCCGAATTTATTTATACTAACAGGCTGTTGGCAGCGTGTTCCTTTTGAGTACCGAAGAAAAAATCGATCAATGGGACAATTTTCCGGTCTTGTTTGCATATACTTCCAGCATAAGTGGTACAATTCATTTGTTATTGTGAATGATCTCGGCACGTAGTTCTTCGTCTTCGGAACTTGGACCAGAAGAACATTATCTTCCACTTTTTTAACATCACCGACGGTGATGTTAACAAAATCTTCTCGCCGCAATGCCCCAGAAATCCCGAAGATGAGAGCTACCTGAACATCGTTTTTTGCGATAAATGATTTGAGTAACAGCAAAAATTAAAGGATGTATATTATTGAAGTTTTACTTACCTTTTCGCATAAATATAAATCGTCCGGTGCTTCGTTTAAAAACTTGGAAATGTTTTCTCGAGAAAACACTCTCGATTTTTTTGGCCGATACCCCAAATTATTTTTCTTTAAAAACGCTGTTAATTTTTTATAACGACCAATTTCAACGTTATCGTATGTGCTTATTGTGCATTTCAACATTGAATACGTTGCCCATAAACTCGGTGGCGAGTATTTTTTCGATAATTGTGCAAAATATGCGAGAAGTACGTCTTCACAAAAGGAATTTGACTTATTCTCTTTGCGCCATTTCTTGAATACGTTATACGCCGCTGTATATAATTTTTTGGATTTTGTGGGCAACAAATTCAGTGTCACCGATTTCGCCATTTCTTTTATCGTGTCCGGAACAATTTCATTGTTCTCATCTTCGCTAAATTCATTGCCCGAACTGTCCATTTCTGACCGAAAGTTACGATTTCCGCGAAACGAACTATAGGTCAGCGTTTCTCTTTGATTTCGCTGTCACTTTTTCTACAACACGAAAGTGGTTTCAGGAGAATCGCTAACCTATCCCTGTCTTGTCATTTGTTCGCTGTGAATTTTCAAGCTTCAAATGACATTTAAACATGTTTTCTTTCATTTTTTATGCATGTGTGAAGTTAGTCGATTAATTTACACACCGTGCAGAAATAGGAAACTTAGGCCACGGAAAAGCGTGCGTAAAGTGCGGGTTTAGGTCACACTGTGCTATAAATGTAATTTTGATATTTTTCGAAGGAATTATGGAAGATTCATTAAAATCGATTCGGTGTTTCTCGAGTAAATAACAGTCAAACTGTTTTTCGCCTGCAGATTTATATATAAAGAGAATATGAGCGAAAAAAATAGAATGAAGATTTTTTTTTTTTTTCAAGAAAAAGAAATCTGTAAAAAACAATGTATTGAAATGTTATACAACCTACTACTTAGTGGGTTTTCGAAAGTTCGACCGAAGGTGTTCTGGAAGAAAGATATTTTTGACATTTAAAGGTCCGCCAATTTTCTAAAAATTAAGATATCGCGATCAACTTTGCGCCATTTACCTCGTTATTGCACCAGCTTTTCAGAAAAATATTCAAAAGCTTAAAATTATTAGTCTAAAAAATACAATGGAAAACGCCCTTACATAGAAATCCTGAATCTTGATTTTTCGGTCAGTTATGGCGATTCAAAATTTTGGAATGTTTCGGTTTTCGAACACCGGGTTCAGAGGTGTCCCAACAGAGGTGAATTTTTTTAAAACTTTCAGAGTGCTGTATTTTCCTTACAAATTGACACATCAAAATAGCAAAAAATATTTTTTTTGTCTTTTATGAGGTTTTCGAAAAATTCAGCAGCAATTTGAATGTCTAAACGACAATTTCGAGAACGTTACCAATAAAGTGGTTATTTGAGGTTTTTCTTTACAAAAATTTGAAGGTAAAGAAAATGGTCATTGTATTTGGATTAAATTTAAAAAAAAAATTAAAAAAAAAAAATTTTTTTAAATGATGAAAATTACAGTTGCAAGTGGCGAGCCATTACCACTGCTGATAAGAGAATGCGGCCGTTTAGTTCCTGTGCACAGCAAAGATTCTAACTTCGTTCAGTTCCATCCATTCAATACGCCCAAAATCAAAGTTCAGCGTATTTACTTAATCGTAATGATCGTGGATATAAAAATGAGTAATAAATACGTTCATTTTGTAGGTATGGTCGAGTTAACGAGTTAAATGATAGTAGAACCTTCGATTTTCTAAACATTCAATTGAACAATTATTCTGATTTTTTTGTCAGCATATGATGGAACTGGGACTATTACAGTTCTGTACAAGTTCCAGTTCTACGAGAACCAGCTAAAAAACAGAGCGGCAATTGACAGGAAATACAAAATATCTCCACAAAATGTTCCGAGTTATGAACGTTTGATGAAACTGATGATCCAAAACACTAGCCATCCCATTCCCACTCGGCAACGAATAAAACAGTTGAGTGCCATAAATACTCTACCGAAAAACAAACGAAACCGAAAGTTTTGCGATAGCGAATCGAACGAAGTACATTTTCAGTCGAAAATACATTTCTACATGAACCATTTGTTCAGATTTGTTTGCACCACTTTTAGATTCTAAGGAGATCACGAGGCATGGTGGGAAGAATGTTTTCAAGGAATGCTCAGAAACCCTCTGCGTGTCGGGAGTTACGTCTACGTTATTGGCTTTTGTAATATTAATCTAACAATGTATCCCATCCTGCTGTCAAAAACAAAAACTTTTGGGCAAAAGTATTGCCTGAAGTAATTTTTAATGCTTTCCATGTCCAATCCATGACCGAGAAGTCATACAACGAAGCGCTGCAGAAATGGGTCGACAGTGTCTTCAGGGAAAAATATGTCGACGTCGAAAAATCCATGTTCACAGCAACGAAAGTCTAATGATAGATAAGGTTCCAGTAATGAATTTTGTAAAAAAATATAAATAATTTTATGTTGACTTGTGAATAAATATGATAATATTTTTATATTAAACTTGATGGTCAGTGTTAATAATCATTTTAACCTTAGAGCGAGTATTTATATTTAAGGTTTCGACCATTGGGTCAAAATGACCCAGGCCAAAACCGTCATTTTCAATTAAATGACGATGCACTTTTTCTGAAAAACTATCTGCAGTGAAATGAATAATTTTATAATATCGGCTCCTGTACCTGAACAGAACAAATCCCTTAATCGAGATTTGTTCTGTTGAGGTACCTACGGGAGCCGATATCACGAAATTATTCGGGAATAAATTCCGATGAAGGGATTTGTTCTGTTAAGAAGAAATGTCGAAAAATATGAATTCCTTCATAAGTTCACGCAAAGATACACAGAGAAAACGAGGACGGAAATTAAAATAAATAACATTAGAAATCCAGAGGATTAATGCTAAAATAACATAGTAGTTTGAGGATGGTACCGAATTTTAGTACTTATTCAAACGTCGTTATAAAAAAAAAATATTACACAGCATAGTAGAAATGAGATGATTCATATAACCCTATTTGGTATTTGGTATACTGATTCATAGGTCATTGTGGAATCAGAATCTATAATCTGCCCTGCACAGCGGCGAGAGCGAGGAGCGAAGAGCCAATACATCTCATAAGAGTAACAGTTACATTAGCCATCAAGTAAGATAAAAAATATGGAAACGAAAAATTCCTATACCAAACAACTAGTTGTGCTATGATGAAACACTACACAATGCCTAAACTGAAATCTGACATGCATTTAGTATTCATTCTCTTGTTGGAAGTATATTTTTACTATGCTGCTTTTCAAAATGGCTCACTTTTAAGGCATCAGTTATAGTTCCTAAAGGGCATTGTAAATATTTCATGAAAGCCCATCAAAATATTGTTTTTGCGCACCCTATCATTTCTTGTTTATACAGAACTGTTTAGATCGTACTGAAAGGAAAACCGCAAGTTGCAAAAATTACAAAGCCTCAATGTGACTGTTACCTAAATTCTCATATTGTATACAAAGTATAGAGGGGTCGTAAAGACCCATGGCAGTAGCGGCCAGGACCAAAAAAATCGTAGTAACCTAAGATTTCATAAAAAAAGTGCCCATTTGGCATTACCCTGCAATATCTACAATAGTTCTATTGGTGAAAGAAATGGGGAATATTGCTTATCTGAAAAGGGTCTGTTGGTGAGAAGCGAACAAAATACCAATATGCAATTTATAAGAGAACAAGGTATGGCACTTGATGCATATACTCTACGCAAGCTCTTAAACGTTAGGCGCACATGTATCCCATACAAAGCCATCATCCCACGCAACTCAGTCTCGTCCTCTTCTTATATGATCAGCGAAGATAATAAAGAACTGGAAAGTAACTTAACCAAGAGTTTTATGTTCATCGACGTTGTTCATTCAGAGTTTGAAGTTGTATCTCAGAATTCAATATAGGAATGGATTAGACGTCCCCATGATATCGGCATATAAAGGATCCTCATGTAATGAAGAACATGAGAAACAACACAAAATAAAAATCGCGATTGCCCTTGCCGTAAGCAATGCACTGTAACGAAAGTTGTGCATTTCCAATCTTCAAAAATGTTTATTTTACAAACTGGTTGTAGAAAAATTGGAAAATGGAAAGCCAGCAATCTTCAGAACCATTATGCGTCTGATAAAGGGTTAATTTTATCCAGTAATTATATTGGATAATCAAGGTTACATCTAGCACCCGCGTCCTATTTTCGCCAACGCTAATCTTAACCAACTGCAGCAAATTTAATTACAACTCCTTTGTTCTGAGATCCAGATGTGTATAATTCTGATTTGGATATAATTTGGTTGGTTTTTATAAAACCAGCCAAAGGATCATCGTTTAACTGCACATACGTCAAGACACGGATAAAAGGTTTTAAAAACTAAGACTAGTTCAACCGTTAGCCACCAGATGGCGTAAGCCACTACATTGTTCTTTGTAAAGATGTGAAGAATTGAGTATAAGGTCAGCCTTGAGGGTCTGGTGGATGCAGCTTGGTTGGATCAACTGTTTTCTAGACATACTTTGAAGAGCGCGATTGAAGATTTCGCGAATCTTTGCACGTACCAGGCGAACAGGGACTCTTGATATATGCCACGGTGCTGTAAATCGAGGTAACAGAGAGTGCTCTTGGCGCACTGGACAGCAAGCGTGCGTGCCTTTGTCGCGATTAAAGCACACGTAGTGCTGCTACTGTTCGTGGAACACGGAACCTCAGGGAAGCAGAAAAGAAGTTGAAGACAAAGAGGAAGCACCAGAAGAAGCATAAAACGAAGTGGATAGATATATAAGGGGACAGAAGCAAAGAGTTGTATGAGGCAGGCGGAAGGGAAAGGGGAGAAAGCATGTGCAAACTCCACTGTTCCCTCGTAACTTCCTTGTTTCGATATTCCATCGTGGGATAATTATGGAAATGGTTTTCGACCGTTATGGGGGCGTGGAGCAACGATGGAGCAGCCAAGACGTACTCCCCCTGATGTACAATTTTCGTTCCTTCACCCACACGCTCGACGAAACTCACGAAGGACACTCAAGGAGCAACTATATCCCTGGAATTGCTGGTTCCCGTTTTGTTTAGCATCAATAACGGAGCTATGCAGAATTCGTCCATATATATACGAACAAACTACGTATATATAAGAGATCACTGGCCCTCGTCAATGATTTATTACAATAAAATGTCATAGTCACCCGGAATGGAAATAAAACAATAAAGTCGTGGAGCGTGTAGAGAAAATCTTGGTATGAAATCGCAGTAACCATAGGGAAGGAAAAAAATTTGCATGCATTCCATGTCACAGCTATTATTACTCGGAAGCGTCGAACCCAAACGTTCTTTCCACACTTCCTTGTGCGCATCCTACCTTCAAAAGCGGATGATTTCCTGAGAACGAGTCATTGTTCACAATTTTTTCAAATCGTTGATATGAAAAAGTCAAATTAAAAGAACATGCTATGGGCTAGGTCACCACGACTGGGTCATTTTGTCTAAAGCCAAAGTCGTCACTTTCTAGTAAATTGAGATACTCTTCTATTAAATTTCAACTGCGATTGAATAAATCGATTATAACCAATATGTCGAAATAATCCAATTCCTTCAAGAGTTGTGAGCACACAAAGTTGCATGGGTCATAAAAACCCATGGAGACTCGAAGAAAAGGTAAGCTGGGTTTTAATGCTTACTTTCTCGAACACTATTAGCCGAGAAATAATTCGTGCCATGTATAGATCGCTAATCAAACACTATCCTAAGGCGTCTAAAAGGCGTGACTAAACTTCCTCTTCGTATGTGGGTTTAGTGAGTATAAACGCATTCTGTAACAAAAACTATCGTAAACGTCCATGTCGATTCTTAAGAATCTCTACTTTTCATAGAAAATTATTAGCAAAGGTGCTAACTTATCCAACGTCCACTAATAATTTACCAAGGTACGTACAACGTCTTAGAATAACATAAGCTACTGTTTTTGTTAGCAAATACAGGGCTTCGCCTGTCCCTAAATCAAGTTATTGAGTAAAGTTCTCAAGCGATTGGATAAATGTTTCAACCCTACAGCAACGAATTTACAGTATATGTATATAAATAATAGAAGAAATGATTTATCGTAAAATGTTAATTGAACGAGTACGGGGCTGAGAAAGAGGCATTATTAACTTTAGAGTTTAGAACGCTCGGTTGATCGTGAAAAACTGACTGCCTATTATGGTCAATTTATCATTTACGAAACACACCACGTCACGTATGGCACACTCCACGTGCAAAACTCTACACATTGGATATACTTGCAAAACACACGAGAAGCGATTATTAGATCGTACGAGATAGAAACGATTACATGCATCGTTACAGAATAAAGCGGTTGCAAACGTTCCTCCAGAATAACCCGCATCGTCCTCCTCGTCCTTCTATGTGTATTTGTGCCACACTTCAGACTACGCTTAATGTTTCGAGTTATTTTGCGCCAATTATGAATTTGCATACGGTTCAAATGAGACAAAAACCAGTGAGAAACCATATGATAATGGTGAAATTATTTAGAGATTTTCTTCACGATTAGTAAAAACTAAACCCTCCTCAAACATATTCCTAGACAACAAGTTATCCTTTCTATGTGTTAAAATCTTTCATTGTATGTCGCGCCTCTTCCTCAGAGATCAAAATGTAGTACTACTATTTTACGTTACAGTGTCATCACAAGTTTAATGTTAAAAAGAACTTTATTCTTTTTTTTTTTTTTTTTTTTTATTCCGACCAACATCATGTGGGCCTTGATCTTCGATCGTCCAATCAATCCTTCATTCTTCTGTCTTGTGCTGGTGTCGTCACACAAAAATATTTTCAAAAAATTTCAATTCAAAATGGGAAAAGAAAGATTAGGAATGTGGAGGATTCATCGGAAAGTGAAGAGGAAAGTAAAAAATTATGAAAATTGATTAAAAATTTGAAGAAAAAGAGAAAAGAACGAAAAAGAAGACAATTTTGTAAGTTGAACAATGATGGATCCAAATTTGGTTTCTTTCGACATGTTATGGAAAAATCGATGGATTGTTCTTCAAAAATGTATCGCATATGCGCTGGACTCTAATCGAGTTGTATATGGCAATTGACCATCATCTTACTCGTTGTGTATGACAAGAATTAAAAAATGCCTTTCTTGTTTGGGCTCTAACCTGGGCAAGAAAAGGGTTCCTGCAAAATTCTGTTTGGTATCTGAAACCTTTGGTTTTTAGCTAGAAGATCGGACTGCTCGAGTAGAAATCAACGCAAGTCTCTCAATGACCGCAGGTCACCTTTTCGAGCTTCGTTGGATGAGGAACTTGTCGACGTTGTTGTCAAACAAATGTTCATGAGACTTGTTAATTTTTAAAGAATTTGGGTTTTATTATTAATTATGAAAAGAGTCAAGTAATTGCCTCACAACATTGTCAATTTTTGGGGTTGATATTCAACTCAAAGAAAATGATAATAGAACTTGCGGAAAATAAAGTTAGAAAGACTTATAACCTCATAAATAGGTTCAGTAGAATGCAGGCATGCACTGCCCGAGACTTCGCTGCGTTTATAGGAACACCCGGCGCTCAATGTCCGGCACTTCCATAAAGCAGGCTTTACACGAAGAGTTTTGAAAAAGAAAGATTATTAGTTCTAGCGAAAAATGATAACGATTCCGATGCTCGTATAATTATTTCAGAGAACCTAAGGGAGGATTTCAATTGGTGGAAAAGTAATATTAATGCTGCCAATTCACCGATAATCGAACGCTCTTATGATATAGTTATATTCTCTGATGCATCTCGTACGGGTTGGGGAGTATATTATGCAGGGCAGAGGTATAATGGACATTGGAAAGCAAGTGAAACGTCATTTCACATAAATCGGTTAGAATTGTAATGGCTGTATTTTTCAGCTTGAAGTGTTTTGCCAACAACAAGAAAAATTGCTAAATTTTACTGCGAGTTGACAACACAACAGCAATAGCCTACGTTAATCGAATGGGAGACAGTTGTGTAATTGAGTTAAGCACATTAGCCAAAGGAATTTGGCAATGGTGCGAAATGCGAAATATTTGGGTTTTTGTGTCTTACATTCGTTCTAGCGAGAATAAAGAGGCGGATGAGGAGTCCAGAAAATTAGAACCGGAAACGGAATATGAATTATCAAATAGAAGTTTTCAAGAAATTCTAGAAAACTTTGGTGCACCAGACATCGTCTTATTTGCTTCACAATCAAATACTAAGTGAGTTCAGTTTGCCTCTTGGTTAAACAATCCAGAATCAGTTGCAATTGATGCGTTCACTTTGAATTGAAAACGTTGGTTTTTTTATGCATTTCCCCCTTTTTTTACATACTGAGAGTATTGAGGAAAATCTTTCAAGAGTGCTCGGAAGGAATTATCGTTGTTCCTCATTGGAAGGCTCAACCTTCACTTCCGCTCTTTTTGTTATTGCTTGATGGCGAACCGTTAATATTTGAACCACGTATTAATCTACTTCGTTCTTCATGCAGGGAACTACATCCCCTATGGTCATGCCTTATCCTGGTTGTAGACAAAGTATCCGGGAGGCATTCGTCCGAAAAAATATTCCGTTGGAAAGTATCGAAATAATGATTTCTTCGCTTACGGATTCGTCGTTACTTCAATATAATTCAGGACTCGCGAAATGGTGGAAATTTTGTACAAACATAGGAATTGATCCTTACACTGGCACAGCAAGGGATGCGCTGATGTTTTTAACCAAAGAATATCAAGCGAACGCGTCTTACAGTTCTTTAAATTATTATCGATCTGCAATTACTTTAATTCTCGGCTTCGGCTTGGGTCAAATATTCAACGAACTGAAGAGAGCTTATTGGGATTAAAAGTACCAGATCAAATAAAGACTTCTGCTTCAAACAGGAGTCAACCAATACTAAGATTGCCTTTCTGTTTTCAGAACACATCAATTTCTCCAGCATCTGCTCTAATAGTGTATTTTTCGAAAGGACAAAGGAAATAAGGAAATCTTTTGAGAAATTATTTATTTCATTCAAGACGCCTCATGCACCGATAAATACTCAAACTTTGTCTCGTAAGATAAAAAATACAATGTTTAAAAGTGGTATAGATATAAATATATTCACGGCGTATAGTACGCATCACGCCTCAACTACAGCAGCAAAACGTAATGAAATAAATATTGAATTGATTCGAAAAACAGTTGGGTGGGCAAAGGACTCGGCTACTTTTGCAAAATTATACGATCGATGTGTTTTTAAAACTGATAAAGATTAATTTGCTCGTGTTGTTCTCAAGAAATAATTTTGAAAAAAAAACGTTGTAAGTTTGAGTTGTAATGTTCTGAGAATTTCTTCAAGAATTTCTCCAAGAATTTCTTCTATATTCAAGAATGATAATAATAAAAAACTCTTTGACAAGACCATAATTCCCCAGGTAATGTGCCGAAACGGACTTTCAACATCTACATTTTGATCTCTGAGGAAGAGGCGCGAAATATAAATTATGATTAAATGAACTTACCTGTAAGTGAAGTTCAATCATGATTGTATGAGTGCCTCTTCCGAAGAAATCACCCCCACCCACCCACATTTCTTATTAGAAATCCCAAATAGAGTTTCGGCACTACTTTGAAAAATGAAGGATTGATTGGACGATCGAATATCAAGGCCCACACGACGCTGATCAGAATTAAAAAAAAAAAGAATAAAATTCTTTTTGACGTTAAACTTGTGACGACACTAGCGTGAAATAATAGTACTACATTCTGATCTCTTCTAAAGAGGCGCTCATACAATCATGATTGAACTTCACTTATTAGTATTAGGTAAGCTCATTTAATCATAAAGTTTAATGTTCTTATTTACCAGGAAGCAAGTAACATCTACCTAGCAACAGTAAATTACGTACAAGTTGTCTCGTAGAATATTACGATCATCGATACTCTCTTGTATTCCTATTCAACCATAAACATATAAGATCTTTTAAAAAGTCGTGCGTTTTTCGATTCGTGTAGATTGAAAGAAAAAGTAAACTTAAGCTAATACTGGCAAGACTTTGTATACGGATAATATTCGGTGTTATCAAACACTGAAATGATTAAATATTATGACGACCGCTCATGTTGGAATATGGCAATTTTGATCCATATGATTATTTTATTGCTAATTAAGGGTCCTTTTTAAGGTCGTAAACGTTTTCATGCAGAGAATACAATGTTTTGCCATCTACGATAATTATTTGGCGCCACATACACAGTAATTTTTTCAATAAATTCAAATTTCACCACACGAGCTTCTATGAAAAAGTAACAAATGCCCTAATTCCACTTTTGTCAAAATTTTCTTTCTTGTAAATGGTATAAGTTTTATGGATGCTTGAGAATTGAACTTTATCTGCATTAAAAAAAAAATATTGTCTTTTACGTTCTCACGTTTTTACTTATTCAATAATTTACATCCTCCTTCATCGTATAATACATGCGAGTCGTCCGAAGTTATGTTTAACGGCATTACCTCTACAATTCATGCATAACTTATCGAAGGAGAAAAAAAAGGTCTCTGAAAAATTGTTTTGACCCGAGGATAAGAGAGGCCACCAAGCGAGGTGGCAGAGGCATGGGAGTTTGCAGCAAGTTTCAACGTTATACTATCTATATGTACATATCCCACGCCTTGCACTATTATGTTCACTCACTTACGCTGTATCTATTCTTTGCAGGCAACGTGCGGTAGACTCGTTGCTACTGGCTATATATAGCCTATCTTGTCTCTATATATAAAGTCGCTATATACCTTCCGGTATTCTGCGCGCGGGTGCAATCTGCATATTATTAAGCTGTTACTATTATTGCTGAGCATCATTCGAACAAATAGTCATATTCGTATACACAATGAAAACAGTCCCGTGCAATTATCGTCATTAAAATCAAAATTATACATTGATCGAATGGTTATAACTTGAAATTATCAACAATGATTTTGCTTATTTATACAGGAAATTAAATGTCACTGTACTCATTGCGAAACAATGAAGAATCAATTTACAAGATCTCTTCAAATTTAACCCCAGCTTACCATCTCTTTTTAACCAGATTCGTTACAACCATGGGTCTCTACGACCCAGGCAACTCAGTGTGCTCGAAAATCTCGACCAGATCGGTATTTTTTGACATTTTTTGTACAATAAAATAACTCCTGACTAAAGAAATGGTACAGGGCCAAAATCAGGTAATGATTTGTTCCACTGCAGATAAATAAAAAAAATTGCGTGTCAATTAACTCCTGGTTGAGTTATTGGTCTGGATCAAAATGACCCAATGGTAGTAATCTAGAGTAAAGTAGACTTATTGTGGGCCTGGTTTCTTTGGCATTTGATTAAATACCATCCCAATCGGTTGTACTATTCCTGGCTGTGTAAATCGCGTTTTCAAAGCGCTAAGAATGGGTGGATACACGAGTATATAAATTAATGACTTTTATAGATAAACTTTTTGGAATGACGAATAAAGGAAAAAAGAAAAATCCTTTTGCAAACGTCGCCTGGAGTCGGCAGTAACTAATTACAGACTCTGGGGACGGGCAGTCACGGTTCCGGAAGGAAAATCCGCGTTGTCAATATGGCCTCCACGTACACCGCTAAATATACATGTATATGTGTACAAGTTGGTTGGATAACAACATTAAATATCCTCCTCAATGCCGATATGGCTGCAAAGCCATTTCATTGATTGGCATGGCACGTGGGGACATCGTCGACTCAAGATAGGTTTACCTTTACGTCTCCACGAGCCTCCTGCCTACACTCTACCAGGAAGGCGTTCATATTGACTATATCGTCGACTATTCTACCATAATGGCGTACACCTTTGTCCATGTATCTATCTTTGAACACAGGGGCCATTTATTTTGCCGTTAAGTACGTCGATCCTCGTACGTGATGAACTTTATCCGCGAGAAAAGAGAGACTCAAAGAAGAGACACGCTCTCTACGAGATAAATAGGGATTATATATGTGGTACATGTACATTAATATTCCAAGTGAACTACTCAAGGAGAAAAATCTTGTCGGGTTTTCAATCAACGGTCACTATCGCGTCCTTTAATTATACTTCCGATGTACCCACGTCATGTTACGATATTCGTTCTGGCCTTGACTACATCATGACGAATCTCATTTTCGTCGGTTACGTATGCCACCGCACAAAATTACTTTTTGACTCTGACCATCTAAATGTTTAATAGCGCGTATATATACAGAGAAAAGAAGATTTGTTTTTTTTTCTTCTAAAGACTTCAATGTCAAGTGAAATAGTAATATTTTATAAATTCAATGCGTAGGTATATCCAAAATGTATTGCTAGCTTGTTTATTCTCTGCTTGCATATATCCGGATCGTTAATTCTCTTGTATGCGTAATAAAATAATGATAATTTTGGGGAAATGATTTTAAATATAACAAAAAGTATGAATTATCGAATGAAGACTAAAAAAAAACATCAATTATGGTGCATATTTCAAAAGAAATAGTTGCTACTGAGGTAAATACTTAAAATCAAAGCTTCAATATTTATTCGTATTATTTTTAAGGGGCCAGTCCACTTTAAAAATTCCAAAAAATTGACTTTTTTTACTGTTTTCGAAAGTACATACATTCAGAAATATTGTGTCAAAAATTTATGAAAATCCGAGCTCTCTAAGTATTTTTTTTTTTTTACCTGAACGTCAGGACCTCATTTCGTCTACCTGAGCGTATAGCGCGCTCAAACGCGTTTTTCTCGAAACAACGTTTTCAAAATCTAGCTCCATCGTATCTCTAAAACTAATAAACCGATTCTCTTGAAATTTGAACCACATATTGTAAATATAATTCGCAACAAGATGACCCTCGATGATTTTAAAATTTTGATTTTTACTCTTTTTTTTGTGAAAAACTGCGAAAAAAACGCGTTTTTTTTACTTTTTTCGTTTTTCATCTGCCATTTTTTTATTTTTTGATAAATCTTTGTATCCGAGGGTCATTTTGTAGCTGGTGTCATACTGAATCTAACGGACTTTGATTTTTTTGTTTCAGACAAGCCGTTGCCGAGTTGTGATGGAGCTACCTAGCCCACCTATTTTTGAGGCGTTACGTTAAACTATAGTTTTTGTACTTAAAAATGAATAAAAATGAATTAAAATTTTTTTTTTTATGTATTTCAAGACTTTATTTATCAAGCCCAACAACTTTTATATTCATATCTTTTATAAAATCCTCAAAAAAAATCACGAAAATAGCCTTTTTTCGTGGCTCCAAAGTGGACTGGCCCCTTAAATGAGATGAATTTAAAATAAAATATATTTATACGTCTCTATTCCCCTGTACAGATATATTAAACAATTTTTATTTTCGAGAATAGCGGTATACAATTATTATTAATTTTTAAACTTAATTCACGCTGTTTTTCAATAAAAACAAAAAATTATTTATATTTTACGGTACATTCTATTTTATTCGAAGTATTGTCCTTCAGAAGCTATGACCTTTTCCCATCTTTCACCCAATAAATGGATTCCACGCCATTAGAAATCGTTGCTTTTTGAGGCGATCCATTCATCGATCCATTTTTTAATATCTTCAAAAGACTTGAAATGCTGTGATAACAAATCATCCTGAATCACTCGAAACAAATGATAATCAGACGGTGCTATGTCCGGTGAATATGACGGGTGAGGTAAGACTTCCCAGTTCATGTCCTTTATATACTTTTTTACGGTTTCTGCTACATGTGGCCGAGCATTATCATGGAGCAAAATTAGTTTGTTATGATGTTTGGCGTGCTCAGGCCACTTTTTTCTCAATTCCTGATTTAGTTTTATTAATTGTTGTTTATAGCGAACAGCTGTGATCGTTTTACCCGATTTCACAACAATAAATATAGCAAAAAACGACTATAAAAAATAATCGTGGCTTTTTAAACGAGCTATCATTTTTAACAACGAATTGCACCTCGTAAAGAAGTTGAAATCGGCCATTATCCTCTAGCTAAAAAGGAAAATGCTCGAAAAATAAACCATGCGAGAAACGGGGCCAAAAATAATAAACAAAAAAAATATATCGGAGTCTGGGATGAAGGCGAGGTATATTGGCAGATTGTATCGCGGACCTCGAAAGTGGTAAATGCATAAAATGTCAGTCGTACAAGTATATTGGTGCGAGTGGCCTCGTGTGTCTATTAAATTAACTTTACCATAGGTAAATCCTGCAATTATAAGTCCGCGTACATATCAGTAGAAATGAGAGTGAGATAGAAGCCACGTATTCTCATGTTAAAATAATCGTAAGGCAGGATCGTGTGCGTGATATCTCTCGCAATCACAAATGTTCCTGAATAAATGAATCCGGTCGATCTTATACGAAGGGATTTAAATAAAAAGTTCTTGCTCTGCCCCAAACCCTTGCATGAGCAATGTGTGTATATATATATAGTCTGCGTGTGCGTGTGTTGCGATGTGTGCACCAACGGATAATTACAACTCCACGGGCGTCCATTTTAATTATCCGGTGATATCGCTAATCCTAAGGGCATTTACCGTCAGAGACCTGTCCTCGTAAATACACTATGAAGATTCTCTATTATCGTGCCTACAGGATTATAATGCACCAAGAATACGGCACGATGAGTACTCACAGATCTTTCTATCTCAAAGTTGTATATTTTTTTATATAAAAATGTACACGTAGATTCAGGGTGTCCTAGAACTGGCAATCAATATTGTACAAATCAATACAAGATAAAATCCTGAGTCCAAAAAGTATTTGGATGTTTTGCTATCCGATAAAATCTTTATGAGTTATTAATGATTGAATGTCAGACCAATAGGATGCGTGCGGAAAACGTCGTGTCTTCCCCCATGCAGATACGTGCTCTGCCCACGCACTCATGCCAAATAATCGTACGCATCTTATTGGTCCAATTTTCAATGGTTTATAACTCGTCAGGATTTCGTCAAATCAAAAAACATCCAAATTCTTTTTCGATCAGAATTTCATTGCAAATCTAATGTTACAGCTCTTCTAGCTCTGGGACTCCCTTTATATAAAATATATAGATATATGTATAGATCCGCAAAGAAACGTACAACGGGGAATTCATTTATCGAATATTTCTTGAACTAAAAGGCGAGCCTGGCGATTCCACGAAAGCTCACTCAAAGATGTTTGCAATGCACCAGGAAAGAGAATAGAGGATGATTTCCTCGTCGCATTTTTACTTCGAGACAGGAGGGAACTCTACCTTCATTGTGTACACTTGGTACAGTATATTGGATGTTGGAGCGTGTGTTTTGTGTATGAGGGATCTTACGAGGAGAGAGAGGAAGAGGCTCAAGAGAGCTCGGAAATACGGAGCACTGACACGACCAGAGATCTTCTTTTCTACTCTCACGTGAATCTGAGATTCTTCAGAGCAATTATCCTGGTAATTATTATTGCGCCAACTGCCCCCAGGAAATTAAATGGGATTCAAGAGGAAAGAGTCGAGAGCTCATCTCTTACTCTGTTTACACTCAACTTCGTGTAGTATACATAACTTAATGGGATGTTAAATGGAAGCTATCTTCGAACAAACAAAAAATTTAATTACCTCTTATCAGATGTTTGTAATTTAGATTTTGCATTCGTACAATCTTGCCAATATATCTCGTAAGGAAATTAATTATTCTCTTTCCCTTGTACTGTAACAAACCATATTTATTATTAATTTTGTAACAAACAATCTCGTGAAGTTGAGTAAGCGAACAAATTTTGTAGTCACATCAATTGCCTAATGTCGCTAAAAGATCGCAATTAAAAATAAAAACCGAGATAGGAATACGTGCTTAAGCGTTGAATCGTATCCCCATTCAAAAAGAGCTATTATTGGCGTTCTATCAAAGAGAAAGTACGAAGCGTGAAAGGGACACACTTGCAAATGGAGGGACCAAGGGAAAAAAGGTTGTCTCGCAGAAGCTTAATCGTGAACTTTGATCAAAGTGTGGGTTTTCGGTGAATCGCAGGAAGTGTCAAATTACAGGAGGTGTCAGGGGTTTTCGAGTTCCCACTTGTCGACACTTCTATTCTCATAAAAGTGTCGACAAGTGGGAAAGAGAAAATTAAACAAATTAAAGGTTCCTACTTTGTTTTTACAAACCTATGAGAGAACTAATCGTTCTCGTACCACGGTAAGAAAATTCTGAGTGGGATACAGACGTGAAAAGAGAAATGACAGTAGGACAATAGCACTTTTTAAATCATTCCGAAGCGATAGAAAATTTTTAAGTATTAAAGAAATCTTCGTCGGAATTTTAGTAATGTTATTAAAGACATGAGTAAAAAACTTATTTACAATGCCTAATGTACATAAGTAAAAAACTTATTTAAAATGCCTAATGAACATGAGTAAAAAACTTACTTAAAATGCCTAATATCCGGAACAAGTGAGAGTGTAATGATTGCACATCTTATGCGAAATGTAAGAAAACAGAATTGAATGAAATGAACGGTCATTAGCTAAGAGGTAAATGAGGTCAAGAAAACTGGGTTAAGTAATCATCTGGAGTTCATTAAATTCAAAGCGCAGTATGGGATCCATAACAAACATCGCTGGACTGAAATACAATGAATTACAAATGGAATTACTTGATGAAATTACTGCAGCACGTAAATGATTGTAAAAAAAAAAAAATAGTATCCACATTCCTCAGCAGGTGACTGAAAAAGAATATCGAGAAAACTGCATCAAAATGATGATTTTCCATAATGAGGATTTCATAATTCGCTGCACTCATCATATACGATAAACTTGTTTGAAAAAAATGGTCTAGATTCACACAAATTTGGCATGCCTCTTCCTTTCTGCAGCAAAGAATCTATATTTATAAAATACATGTTGGCCAACCGAGAATCGTCGACCTCCTGTCATCTCGTATGTCATATCTAACGAGAACAAGACTGAAGAGTAGACCGAAGTCTTGTCGTTTACATGCTTGTGTATATATCTGTATACATTTATTTATGATAGTTTATTTGGTGAGAAGTCACAAAGATGGAGTGTACTTAATATCTATATAGGATAAACCGGGCCCAACGCAAAATGATGATGTCCTCTCCCTCTCGTATACACCACAGACTCGTGTGGTTTCTTACCTAACCTGATTACAAAGGCTTACTCGCGGAAGAATCTCTCTTGGACCAAAGAGTGAGTTTACGTTTATATGTGTACGTGTGTATATTTATGTGAGTGTGTGGCTTGAGGATGTGTGAGAACTTGTGGCTTGTACGACTGCGTTGCGATCTGAAACCGTACAAGCTTGGAAAAGGAAGACTGAAATGTAACATTGATTAATGACTCCTCAGTTTACACGTAGTTCATCTAACCTCTCACTCTTTTCTCTTCCACTTGCAAATCAAAGAGGAGAAGAACACAACGAAATATTTACAGGTAAAATCCTCATGAAATTGAATGTATCTCTTGCTTATGGGACGAAATTTATTCAATAAAATTATCGTTGATTTTCTGCTTTCCATCGAAATCCTCTTTTTGATGATTACATTTTCGTTTTTCTTCGTTTTAATGGCAGTGCGAGACTCGTGTAAGCTTGTTGCTTATCCTTGCTCTCGGAAATCCAGTTAATCTGGTTTTCGTATGACACACGCGCCCGAGCTTCTCAATCGCATATTCTACGGTTCATTTATACACTTTGATAAGAAACCTTCACCCTCTGATTTGCATTTTTCATTAACATGGAGTTGTATTTTACATCTCGAAATTTTTACGCAAACGAATCCATGACTGCTCACTTGATCCAAATCCTTAGTTAACCGTTTGAAATTCAAAACGTATCAAATTTTGTAGATTATTTTTGAAGGAAATTAGTTAATTCAGTAAATAATGGTGGAAGAAAATTTTCGTTTTCTGACAACAATCTTTATAATCAACTCAACGAAATATTTTTTATTATTTATTTTTCATACTTTTCTTTAATTTCTCAATTTTTTCTATTATTGTGTTTCCTTTTTTGTACTTCCTTTTTGTGTTTCTAGTTCATTCACCCTTATTCCTTCCTGAGCTGTCTCTCCCTTTTATTTCCCCTATTTTTACCCTCTTATATCATAGTTTTTCTTATGCCTTTTTCCCCTCCTTCCTTGTCTCGCCATTGTTTTTATTTAAGGCGATCCCCCCTCCCCTCTACCTCTCTCTCGTTCTCGCTAGTTCTGTTTCCCTCTCCTCGCTTTCTATTTTTTACTGTTTTTTCTTTATATTATCCGCCCCTGTTCCTTACTCACTTTTGTTCTCCTTATCTGTCTGTCTTCCCTTTGCTGTCTTGTGTTTTTCTTCTTTCTTAACTGATTCACGTTTTTTCTCCTCTTTCCTTATTACTTCTCAGCTCTCCTCTCTTTGTATATGTTCTCCATTTGGCTCTAGTTCCCCTTTTTCTTCTCGTTCGTCTATCTCTCTATCCTTCTCATTCCTTCCTCTTTTCCTCACCGACGAAACTCCTTTCCTTCCTCTACCTTCCTCGTGGCACCCTTTTCTTCCCATTTTCTCACTCTCTTTCTCCCTCCTATCTTTCACTTTAACTCATACACTTCCATTCTATTTCATTGATATCAATGATTCATGGACCGAGATAAGTAATATCGCACCCTTCGCAATTAGAGATCAGCCGCGAAGGAGAATGCAAATTCGTCATTGGAATCGGCCACGACTATTTTACACACGCATTCGTCGCAAGGTCCTATCGTTTTATTGAAGATTATTTACGAAGATATTAAACGGACGCGTTGGTAAAACGTCGAACCCGCCAAGGGATTGCATCCCTCGTAATCAGCTCTCAAAGAGGAACGCTTAGTGTTGCAGACAGAAAATGCTGTTAGAGAGCCTCACGCGAATGCGTAATTAGCGTCGGTAGAAACTTCGTTTTGTACCTGCTAATTAATTATATCGCGAATAAAAGGAGAGGGGCAGGAGGATTTTGCTAAACTGTCGATTGCACTTAATTCAAATTGATTGCAAAGACTCAATATGTACCTGTTCCTCCCTCTTTTTTTCTCCACTCTCTTTCTCCCTCTCTACTTTTTCTTCTCTTATTTTTCGTCTTCTTCCTCTCCTCCTTCTTCGAGCTTCGTTTTCATAGAGAGGCTGAGAAAGGGATAAAAAAAAGAGACACGCTATAATCCATTGTCGGAAATTCGTAACGGTACGAGTATAGATTAACTTCACGAAACGTGACGAAGGATGCATTCGGTGAAGAGGAGAAAGAGGAGGGAACGAACGAATAAAAGCGCGGGAGAGCCGGAGGTGCGAAGATAATGCCGTTCTTGCATCCCCCCACGATGATCTATACCTCTCGCCAATGCGCGTTCTATACCGCAGCATCCAATGATACCACATCCCATCCCATCAAATATACATATAGCTTACAACTATCGATATATTTTGACTCTCGCACTTCCTATTCCATCCTTCCTTCACTACTATACACACTTTCCACACGATTTCGAAGCTTGCATCTATGGTATGCAATGAAGTTTTCTTTAAGAGGCCAGTCCACTTTGGAGCCACGAAAAAAAGGTTATGTTTGCGATTTTTTTTTGAGGATTTTATGAAAGATATGAATATAAAAGTTGTTGGGCTTGATAAATAAAGTCTTGAAATACATTAAAAAAAAATTTTAATTCATTTTTTTCATTTTTAAGTACAAAAACTATAGTTTAACGTAACGCCTCAAAAATAGGTGGGCTAGGTAGCTCCATCACAACTCGGCAACGGCTTGTCTGAAACAAAAAAATCAAAGTCCATTAGATTCAGTATGACACCAGCTACAAAATGACTCTTGGATATAAAGTTTATCAAAAAATAAAAAAATGGCAGATAAAAAACGAAAAAAGTAAAAAAAATCGCGTTCTTTTCGCAGTTTTTCACAAAAAAAAGAGTAAAAATCAAAATTTTAAAACCATCACGGGTCATCTTGTTGCGAATCATGTTTACAATATGTGGTTCAAATTTCAAGAGAATCGGTTTATTAGTTTTATAGATACGATGGAGCTAGATTTTGAAAACGTTGTTTCGAGAAAAACGCGTTTGAAGTTTATGCTATGAAAGAGGATAAATGAGGTCCTGACGTTCAGGTAAAAAAAAAAATACTTAGAGAGCTCGGATTTTCATAAAATTTTGACACAATATTTCTGAATGTATGTACTTTCGAAAACAGTAAAAAAATCGATTTTTTGAAATTTTCAAAGTGGATTGGCCCCTTAATTCAATACCAACCGAATTTTTGTAAATTCTATTAATTCTAAGTGAAAAAATAGGAGTATCAGTTTTTTATTACATTTAATTGAATCTTTGTCGAAATAACAATGGAAAGTTGCACATTTTTCTCTCTCTTCTCTTTTTGATTCTCGTGTATTCTTGATTTGCATTTACGACATTTAGTTTCGTGAAGATGTAAACTTTTAAAAATATGCATAGCAGTCTTATTTCGATATGCAAAATGGAGAATTATGATGCTGAGGTTTATTAGTATGTACCACCACCCATCGGTAAATAAATAATACTCCCGCGTCGGAGAACCGTTGAATCTATTATGATGATTATTCAACGCGAGAGAGAAAGAGAAAGAGAATTGTGGATATGCGTGGAGAGAAATAATCTAATAATATTCCACGCTTGTAAATTGATTCGCGGAAGTAAATGGATAACGACGTTTCAATGCCGGTCACATTAATCAAATGTGCGTGCATGTGTGCGTGTGCGTGTTTAGGAGAGAGAAAAAGAGATAGCTCATCTGCATTATCCGCAGTAATGCCCGGGAAGACCTCCCTGTACATTTCCCCATAGTATTTGAAGATTTATCGACTTTTACCAAAAAGAACAAAAATCAAATGCAAATTAAAATTCCATCGTCATTCCTTCCTCAACATTTTCCATCGTCAACAGAATTTTAATTGAGCCTGAAGTCTGTAAACATTTTTTCACAATTTTTTTAGTATTCAATATAAATTGTATTAAAAAATATGTAATAATAAACAATATAGAGAAATTTTAATTAATAATATTATTGAATCTGTAGTAAATACTTAGAAGGTCAAATGCTGATGTAAAAAGTTACATTCCCCTTCCTCACCATTTCACTCATTCCCATTGTCGCCATATTTACCTCATGTACCATTTTTTCCCCTTTTCCCATCATTTCCTTCTCAGTTCAATCATTTTTTCTTTCAGTTGTCAGTCAAAATATTCATCAATTAGTGATACCCAAACCGATGCGCTGGAATGAAGAAATGGGCATGACAAACGCTGAAGCCAATTCGCTGAGCACAAACGATGAAGCGGGACAGCCCCACTTTTTCCTAACAGACTACCGGATTAGCCATTACTAATTAATCGATATTTTATAGTATCTGCATTGGAAAAAAATGAATAAGAACTTTTCTCTTTCAAAGTTCCTGATTTATTCGTTCTGTAAACTTCGAACGCGTATTTCGAGACACTCGATATATGCGAACGAAGACGAGCCATACAGGCTCGTAAGTGAGGATCGAGATGAGAAGAAGCTACAAGGATAAACGCTTCTAGTATTTCTTCATAGTCTCGACTCGTTTCATCTCAAGTTCTCCGCTTCCTCCTACGATTTTTTTTTATTTCTCCCAAACGTCATTTTTTTCTCTCTCGATTTCCTCTTCTTCGCTCTCATGGCTGATTATGGATAATCGCCGCGATCAGTATTAGTCACGATATCGATTTCAGTGAGCTCCGGTGAGAGCCTGATGATCTTGCTCTCGGAAAGCCACGCGATGTGACTCGACGATAAGGAAAAAAATTAAAAAAAAAGGAATCGAAATAAAAAAAAACCTTACACGCATACGTACATGAAAAACGAACTAAGCCGAGCAGACACGATGAATGTAAAATTATTCTGATCGATGACGACGCGACAGGTGATTGATGATCAAGGCTGAAAATCAATAACAATAAAAAGGCGTCACGATCTTATATCAGACACGCGTGAATCCCCGTACATCCTCTTTCTCGCTGTCAAAGGTCAAGGAACGTCTGAATATCTTCAAGCTGTATAAATTTATTTAAAACACATTCTTTTCAGATTATGATAAGGAAACAAAAACAAAATACTAGTAATAATATTATATATATATATATATATATTATATAAAATAGTAGTAAGAAAAAGTGCAGCTTTTCACCGTATGAAAAAGGTCAAGATTCAGCCTATTAATTTGAGAGGAGCAAATTAGGGCTTTTTTGTCAGGTATACCGAAGCCTCATTTGACTCGTTGTTTAGAGTAATTGTACGAAGTAATTATACGTCACTTATAACGACAACGTCCTGTATATTAAGGGTAAAATAAATAAAATTAGAAAAATAAAAAAGAAAAAGAAAGGACAGCACAAAGGAAATGAGGGTGCTCAAATTTAACGATTCGAACGGGACAGCATGAAGAAATCATACAGTGCGGAATTATTTACGTGTATAATTAATAAAATATGTATAAGAGAGGCTAAATGTAGTATACATACATGGGTATTACTAGGTACTATAAAGTGTATACTATATTATATGAGCTACAGTTACATCGTACTTTCAAATACATGAATGCGAGACGGTAAATCAGCTGGTCGACCAGTTATTTGCGAAGCATGGTCGAACGTTAAATTAATAAGCAAGGTATGAGTAGCAAGTTGCGAGCAAAATAGACAAAGAGACATAGAGAGAAAGAAAAAGTTTCAATTTTTCTCTGATAGGCTTATATTAATATTTTGATCTATCTAACACACCTCTCTTTTTCCATTTTTCTAAACGTTTATCCTGTTCCTCGTCAGAAATGCGAGTAATCGTTTAACTATCACTATTTCATTTCATTCCAATTTGTACATTAGCAGAATGTACCCTTTGCACTATTTCTGCTAAATATACATATAAATAAGCGGTTGAAATACGATTGTATGTACTACTAAAATGTATTTGTAACGTTTATACAGGCTGCCTTAAAAATTCTGATCAAAGTTCACATATTAAGTAGATTGTTCGATTCTAAAGAGATAAGTCCTTATCCATTTTTCTCTCCGATGCGCCGTTTATGAGATATTTATCAAATAGTGATATCCAATCCGGCGTGCCGTTGAGCAACCGCGTGGAGTAGGGGAAACGCGCCGACCGAACGCGATTGGTCGTTTTGAATTCGTTCCTATCTCGTGAACGGTGTATCGGAGAGAAAAATCATTAGGGACTTTTTTGTAAGAAATCTTACGATCTATCAGAAATATTGATGCAAGTTTTTAGACACCCTGTATATGTTTATAGTTTAGATAGAGCTGTATACATATACTGTTAATACACAGCACATTGGTTCGTTCGAGCTTAATAGTCAGCGCGTTCCATCAATCTCCGCGATAATTATGGCTCTTGTAATGACAGAGACCATTAACTTTACCAGTCATTGGACGGCTAAGCACCCGAGTAAGAGCATTAGATTTCGACGTTCGAGGCTATTTAATGCATCGAAAGGTTTATGAATAGTGCATTTTTATAAATACATGTGAAATATATACTGGTTCAATCCATGCGCCTAAATGGCTAGAAATTAATATTCAATGGAAGCGTTAGTTTTGTTTTCACTATTGAAATTTCGCGATCCCATAATCACTGAATGATGACCTACAAAATGAACACATAAACACATCAGGGCTCGAGGATAAGTGAATGGCTTCGCTAAAATGGGAGATTGAATGTCTGCTTCGAAAAATGGATTTCAGTGTGATGCATTTTTTTATCGGGCAAGTGGATGGAAGAAAAACGTCTTTTTCTATTTACTTTCAAGCGTTACCAAAACTGACACGTAAGAACAGTTATTGACAAATTGGTTAAAAAAAAATTGCTCGACAAATCATCGGAAAATTTTTTTCCGCTGTATCAAATGAATGTGCTGATTTTCTAAAATACTTTTAATTGTTTTCTCTTTTTTGAAATTATTCTTTCCGACTTTTTTGGAGGCGATATTTGAAGAACTGTTCGTTCAAGGCCTAAGAAATTTCCTATATATGATGTTGCATCTTTTTGTAAAACCATGTAAAAAATGCGTGATTTTTTATCGATATTTTAAAAGGTTTTGGTGGAAATAAAAAAATTTAACTAAATTTAAATTTAAAAAAGGAACATTCTAAGAAAGTTCGTATGGATCTCGATATATCACCAAACTTGTTTCACGTTATAAAAATAAAAATTGTCTAGTTATCTGTAAGATTATTTTTTTTTAACTATATATTAATAATTTTTCGAAATTATTATTATTAGTAATTGATGTTTATAAAGTTTTCAGATGGGGTAATTTTTTCAAATTATTGTTTGGTTTTGCTTGGTTTCAAATTATGTTTAAAAAATGCAACAATGTTATCAAATTTTTATGCAATAGAATTTTTGGTTGAGAAACTAATGTTACATTCATTCTTAAAATAGTACGGTCGCAAATTAACATTTTTTTCAATATTCCATTGTTGAAGAAGACAGCAGTATTTGATCATTTGTGAAATTTCAAAACATTTCTCCACAGATAATTAAAGTTGTTCGGACACTTGAAAAAAAAAAAATTACTCGTAAGGAAAATTGTAAACACGTACAAATGTCGATGCATCCACTCGAGCCTTAAAAGACGTTCAATTCTTCTTTCTTTCCTGAATGTTTTACGACTCTAAGACAAACAGTCTTAATGTCGTAAAACATTCCAATAATTGTAAAACAATTGGTTCATATATTTTTTAAAAATTTCGAAAAGTAAAAGTCAATCAGTTGTACAGCGTTCGGTTATATTACCGCTCAAAAGTGCATCCCCGTAATTTACCGGTAATTTACAATGTTTGCTCAGCCGGTAAATTAACCTTTCGCATTATCAACCGGGATAATGCTAAATGTGTATGGAGGGAGATCTCCAAAGACCTCCACTGAGTTAGCCCCCCCATGTGGATTAAATTAATTTTCAATTTCACAAATCTCTTGGTGGTCGTACAGTGGTGTACGGTGTCGCATTTGAAACGTTGAGTGGTTTATCATTTTTTCAAAAAATCAATTTCAAAAAATACCCCCGGAGTTAGCCCCTCCATAACGACTATTTTGACTTTTTTTTGCAAATCACTTGATGGTCGTACAGTGGTGTACGGTGTCGCATTTAAATCGTTGAGTGGTTTTATCATTTATTCAAAAAATTAATTTAAAAAATTCCCCCAAAGTTAGCCCCCCCATAAAGACTATTTTGACTTTTTTTTAACGAATCACTCGAAAATCGTTCAGTGGTGTATGGTATCGCATTTAAATCGTTCAGTGATTCATCATTATTTTGAAAAAATCGTATAGCTTGATGGAAATAAGGTGAAAACAAGAAAAAAAACCGGCAGAATAAAAAAAAATTCTAAAAAATGGTTTATTTTAAAATTCCTTCACAAAAAAAAAATAATAGTGAACCTTGAAAAGTCTGAAATAAAAATTGATAAAATATAATACAGATAGATAAGAAACCATTCAACTGTTAAGTACAACTCCCTCGAGATTCAATTCCTATGGTTAATGTTGATTGACGGTAGGATAAGTCTTTTACATACAAAAATAAAATTTTAAATATAATTGTCGAAGCTTGAATGATTGTACGAATAATGAAGATGATAAAAAAATGTAAACTTATACATAAAATCAAAAAATGTTATAATCGTAATGGAATTCAATTTTGGTCGGGAGAAGTCTCTAACCAAATCATTGATGAGAAATGGAGAAGTTAACAGCTACTTTTTGACATTGCAACTTTACAAATTCATGAACAAACACACGTCGAATTGAATGGAACTGGAGTAAACACGAATAAGAACAACTACTTCCACCATTTATTTGTAAAATATTATTATGGAAAACGGGAGCGGGCAGTCGGACATGAGGCGGCCATAGCGTGCGCACATATGTAAACGATATGCAAAGTTCAATTCGATTCGATGGATCGATGACGTTTGAGGAGGTATCGCTCGCAGATGCAATTTTTTAAACTTTATTTGTCAAAAAAATGATGAATCACTGAACGATTTAAATGCGATACCATACATCACTGAACGATTTTCGAGTGATTCGTAAAAAAAAAAGTCAAAATAGTCTTTATGGGGGGGCTAACTTTGGGGGTATTTTTTTAAATTAATTTTTTGAAAAAATGATAAATTCACTCAACGATTTAAATGCGACACCGTACACCACTGTACGACCACCAAGTGATTTGCAAAAAAAAAGTCAAAATAGTCGTTATGGGGGGAGCGAACTCTGGGGGTATTTTTTGAAATTAATTTTTTGAAAAAATGATAAACCACTCAACGTTTCAAATACGATACCGTACACCACTGTATGACCACCAAGAAATTTGTGAAATTGAATATTAATTTAATCCATATGGGGGGCTAACTCAGTGGAGGTCCTCCAAAGACGAGGTTTTTCGGGATCAGCAGTACGGGCGCTTTTTCGTAGCGGTCAACTCGGGAAGTATATAATTTCCTTACGGAACTCGGCGGAGCCTGCAGATTCTTCTCCTACTGAAAACAGTCGATAATACAGATTTATTCTGCGCAACTCGGCAGAGGTCATAGAGCTATGTAAAACTTTTGCTTTTTTTAAAAATATATAATGATTGTTTATCATTTGTTTAGGTTTGTTTGGTTAATTAAAACGTTTGTTTAATAATATTTTTCATCAAACAACCGAAACACAAAAGAGCGTTAAGTTAGCCGAAATTTTTCAAATTTCATCTAATTTTTTTTTTTTTTTCAAGAGCCAATCGATTCAGAATCGTTTCTTTGTAATAAATGTTATTGTCTGTACGTTTGTTTGATCATTAATCTCTTAGAAAAATTTTGTAAATAGTCTAATGACTACGTAGAAACAGTAGTTGCTGAGGCCAAACCTCGAAACTACTATTTCCACGTGGTTTTATATATATATATATACACACATATTGTAGAACATTTACCCGATATTTTATTTTGTTTTTTTTTTTTTTTTTGGAAAAATTATAATCAAACAAACGTTCGAACATTTTTTTTTTTGCACGATTTGAACCGCAGCCCTACTCTCTGCTTTCAAAAATCTCTACTAGAGGCACTCCCCGACCGACCGACCGTTTTAGTGAAAATCACTGAAAATTTTGGCGCATGCGCAATTGGAATTTTTAACTTGTGTCCGTCGTTTTGTACATCCGGCATTAGCTCGCTCTTTCAACGATTCAAGATGGCTGATCAGGTACGTTCACGATATTAACTGTTGTCGGAAGGTACTGTCCGCGAGATCATTTTATACTTACATCATTAATGACATTATAAAAGTGCTTTAATTCAATTTAATACCCTTTTCCTTCAAAATTCAATACTTGCTTATTGATAGAATATTTAAAAAAGTTGACTGTACGAAGCAGTCACGACACGTGGTTAGCGCGTCCCTACGCCAATTTACGAGCATCTTTTTTCCTCTAATTCAACAAAATGTCGCAACGTTGTATTTTATTAGAATCTCACGACTGTTTAACGAATGGTTGTAAATCTTTATCACTTTTCCTTTTGAAAATGAGTATCCAAAATAGGAAACTTGAACTTAACCTCTAAAATCGTAATTCCTCAAGTTTTCAGGCTTCTTATTGCTTTCGATAATTTTTCAACACTACTTTTGTGTTTTTTAGACCGAGCGATCGTTTCAAAAACAGCCAACAGTCTTTTTAAACCGCAAAAAGGGACTCGGACCAAAATCCCGTAAACCCACACGATACAGTCGCAATGTCGGTCTTGGATTCAAGACGCCGCGTGAGGTAAGCCACATTTTTGTCTATTCCTTCAATTTAATCATAATTTATTTTCTTGTTTCATTCATTCATTTTTCACATAACAAATCAAAAATATACTTTTGTTTACCAAACCAAAAAAAAATCGTTATTCGCGAAATAGGTTATTTTGCGTTTGAAATTAAAAAATATACAATTAACCTCAAAACTTTTCAAAAATACAAATTTTTTCTTCAAATTTCATACAATGGTCAATCCATGCTTACCAAATTTTCCAAAAACTATTTATTATTCAAAATACAACAAAACTTGTTACAAAAGCTTTTTAACCATCTGAGAAAATCTGTGCCTCAAGCGTAACGAGCAAAAAACTAAAGATTTTGTTTTCATTAGACTCCAAAACTCCAGAAATATTTAAACCAACAATTGTAAACGTATCTATTGATCTTACAAAAAGTAAATAAATTTTTTGTTTCAAAAATTATTTTTTTATTAAATTGTGTCAAAAAGAAGTTTTGTAATTACAATAATTAACTCTAGACTCCTATGATCTATTTTTTTTACATAAACTCTACAACGGAGTCAAAAACGACTCCAATATTTTCTTCAACATAAAATATTCTGCTCATGCAACAATAAGATTTAAGCATATGCATTTTTTTTTTCATTTTTGATAACTAAAAGTATGTGACAAAGTTGCATCTGATAAAAATTTAATTATGAAACCTTTATAAAACAAAATGGAGTTTTGAAAAAATGCAAAACCAAGTGCTTTACTAAAAAATATTGGGGTTGTTTTTGAACCCGTATGATTAGTTATTGAGATACATTTGAGTTACTGATAATTTGAATCTTTAACCCTTTGGCTGCACATCT
Organism: Rhimphoctona megacephalus; assembly: GCA_963989365.1. NCBI lineage: Eukaryota > Metazoa > Arthropoda > Insecta > Hymenoptera > Ichneumonidae > Rhimphoctona > Rhimphoctona megacephalus. The sequence continues at coordinate 12,416,053 of OZ022420.1, read as the reverse complement.
GTTTTCACCAGTGGCTTTGTAAACACGTATTTCTCAGGCTTAATTCGTCCAAATTTAATTCATCATGGGTGATTTTCTAACCTCAAAATGTTTCCAAATGATTGTTCATCATTAAAGAGCGAACCTAAAATTGTGTTTTACACAAAATCCAGAAAAATGCACAATTGGCGGTGCAAATTCGTACCAGTGTGCAGCCGAAGGGTCAAAATAATATAATTCAACTTATGTTCTATTTGAAGAAAAAAAGCACTTAAAATTAGGTGCAAGCCCCAGTTTTGCATTTTCCGAACTTGATTCTTCCTATTTCAGGTGATTAGCCAATGATTTTTAACGTTTTTTTCACAAGTAAACTTGAAAATGATGATTTTGCATTCTAGGCTATTGAAGGAACTTACATCGATAAAAAATGTCCATTCACTGGCAATGTATCTATCAGAGGACGTATTCTAACTGGAGTAGTCCAAAAAATGAAAATGCAGCGGACGATCGTAATCCGCCGGGATTATCTTCACTACATTCGTAAATACAACAGATTCGAGAAACGCCATCGCAACATGAGCGTACATCTCAGCCCTTGCTTCAGGTACATGCTTTTTTCAAACTCTCTTTTTCCTGTTAAGATAATATAGCTGCTTCGCACTAGTCAAATGAGTGCTAAATTGTCAAAATACATTTATGCAAAGTTCAATGCACTTATTAAATTAATTGAAGGTTGATGTCCATTACAGCATGTCTTATTAATCTAAAAAAAATTAATAACGATGGATTTGGGAAATCATCAACTGACAAATGCAAAGTCAATGTCATCGGGATTTTTCGAAGAATAATCCGTATTTTTCAACCGATTTTAATGCGCCAGGTCTTATTTTGTTCCACAAGGGGTCCTTACGAATTCACCGCGTAAGTTTTTTTTTCTAAACTTGTTAATATGAAAATTAAAGCATTTGGTTTATGAACATGTTTTTAGCCAATTAAACAATTGGCTACAACAGTAAAACAATGAAACTCAGAAAAAAATCTACATGGTGAATTCGTAGAGGATCTCTTGAGGAACAAAATAAGACGTGGTGCATCAAAATTGGTTGAAAAATACGGATTATTCTTTGAAAAATCTCGATGAATATATGACATCGTGGAATTTTGCATTTATCAGTTAAAGGTTTTGCAAATCTATTTTTGTTAATATTTTTTTAGGTTAATAAGACATGCTGTAATTGAAATCAAGCGTAAATTCATTTGATTAATGCATTAAACTTTGCATAAATGTATTGTGAAAATTTAGGACTCATTTGACTAGTCTGCATCAGCCTTACCATAAACTCATATTTCGAAAGAATCGAAATGTTGATCAGCAGCCATTGCCGTTAAAAAAAATATTGAATAAAAATCGGAATTCTTTCTTTTTTATTTTGCAAAACTGTCAATTCTTCGAATAGTTTTTGTATTTCATTTCGTGAAAAATGTTGTTGCTGCTATTTGTTTAGACTAGCTATAAAAAATGAAAAAAATTAACAAAATATAAAATTTATGTGTATTATTTTGAATTTTTACATGATGATATTGACGACGGTCTTCTGAAAACAAATTGAAGTCAACTTAATCGTCAGCTGACAAAAACTCAAATTTATTATTTTTATTAACAATTTTTCAACGAATTTTCAGCAATTATTTCATTTGTGTTTTTTCTCTGTCATTTTTTCCAATTTAGGGATGTCGAAATCGGAGACGTTGTTACGATCGGAGAATGCAGACCACTCAGCAAAACTGTCAGATTCAACGTTCTCAAGGTCACCAAGGGAACAGGATCGAAAAAAAGCTTCAAGAAGTTCTAAAGTTCTCTCTTTACGTGAGTTGAATTAATTAGTTCATTAAAATTCTAATTAATAATTTTTTATTTCCTTTTTTTCTCTCACTTTTTTTTCTTTTCTACTTAAATGATGAGTTTGACGACGGTCTTCTGAATACAAATTGAACGACATCATCGTCTACTGAACTTTAACAAAACTTGAAGTAAGATTTTGAAGTGCAATTTTTTGTATTAATTAAATTTTTTTTTTTTTCAATGCATTTTTCAGGTTTCGTTCCAAGTATTGAGGAATCCCGGAGACGATGACGCGGCAGGGGATCGCCGTAACATTCAAGGAGTGTGAAAACTTTGTTTCATTGACATTTATGAAAATTTGAGGCATCATCGGGAAAGAAGTTAAATAAATTTCTTTTCTCATATTTAACGCTGTATTTCTTTTATTGAACGATTTTGCAAACGTTACAAAAAAAATAATTTTCCTGTTAATTAAATAAGGGCATTTTCGGATTATTCCGGAAATATAATTTTCCACATTTGTATCGTTAGGATGCAACGGAATTTTCTTTTCTTTATTATTCTTCAAATTTTAATTTTTAGAAATTTAAACTTTTTTTTTAGTATTTTTTTTGAAATTGTGAGGAAAATCTGTATTAAAATCGATTTTGTTTTGGAACTTACGCGAATACTAAAGAAAAAGGGTCAAGGATTCTTCAACATCAGGAAAAAAATAATAAACAGTTTTCTTAAAACAAAATTGTATTTATGTAAATGAAAAATGTTCAGTTGAACATAACATTTTTATTTGCTTACCAGTCTTAGAGCTATTCAACTGAATTTAATAAAATGCGAATTTTTATTACATTAAAGCGTGAAATTGAGAAGCATATAACTTTGAATTTTATTTAAAAATTCGTAGTTCAAAGTATGAAAACGGAATTATTCAAGAGCTCATGAACCAAATTAAATCTGATCAATTGTAAATAAAATTAAAAGAGTCAAATTTACGAAATTAAAAACAAAAAACAGTTTATTGTCAACCAAACGACATTGATCGATTGCAAAAAAAATCAACTAAACTCAAAATAAGAATAACTATGTTAAAAAAAAATACATTTCGAATAAATTGACTCGATGTGGATTGAGAAACTCAATCAATCGGAATTTTCCAATTTCGGTTGGTGATATTTCTGGGCGAGAGCCACAGTTCTCCACTGGATCCTGTCCATCGATGAGAAAGAGCACAAGGTGGTCCACGAACATCTTTGACTTTTTTTTCCGGGTCGTCATTGCAGTCGTCATTATCCGTAATAATTTTGACATACTCTTCGGGCAAAGCGTTGATCGCTTTTTGTATAAAAGCGAAAGAATTTGTTGCTTTTGAGGAAATCGATTTCACACGCATTTTCGAAAACATCTCAAATTCCGAATTTTCATTATTCGACTTTTTCACCGTATTCTCTTCAGGCGCGATGGTCGTCATCCGTTCCGGAAGACTCGTTGTGGTGTTACATTTTTTCAAACTTCCAGTACGAGACCGGAAGTATTTTCTAACAGGCGTGAATTTTATTCTGTTGGATTTCTTCAACGTTTTTCCAGCTTTATCAATCGTTTGATTCGTCGGACGTTTTTTTTGCTTGAAACGCTTCGAAGCACCGAATTTTGGTGATTTTTCAACTTCGTTGATAACTTGGTTCGATATGTTTCGATCGATCTCATTCTTCAATCTCGACTCACGCAGATTCGCTACTGCAAAGTCCACCGGTACCAAATCTTTTATCTCCTGTGGTACTTCCCAAATTTTACCAGATTCATGCGTCTCTGCTGACAATGATTTTATCTCTTGTGCACCGCTATTCTTCACAAAAACAAAAACAATTGAAGCTTCAATATTTTTTTTTAATTCTAAGCGCGTAATAGTGCAAGAATCACGCGAATTTGAAAATAATTTAAAAAACAAACAATTGCGTTAAGTCTTCGTACTTTTTGTCAAAAATAAGTATCAAATTTACTCACAGGTTTCAAAAAAAAATGATAAGGATTTATTGCTCTCTTTGCTCGTTTTATACAATTCTTAAGAATTCGACATCATGTTGAAACGATTGCATGCAAACAAAACGAAAAATTAACTTCAAAAGTACATTTTTTAACAAATTTCGAAACATTTAGAAGGATGCGAGAACTATTTTGAAAATTTTTAATACCTACTTAATAAATGTACAGTAATGATTTCGCGAATGAGATATCTCATTAGAAAATTTATAATCTTTCAAAATTTATCACAGAACAATTTTTAATCACTTTTCTGTTTGAACACGTTTTAACGATTTTGAAATTATTTTTACACAAGCACAATTTTCATGGAACAGTTAAAAAATCAAACAAACTAACAAAATAAAAGCACTTACCACAAAGAAAAAGCATAGAAAAATACTAAGAGTGCAACGAAACATTATAAACGCTGTCTACTCGTGTTCAATGTACTTTTCTATGTACGTTAAGCGCGATTGTTTCCAAAACGATAAAAAAATCATAAATCGTGAAATTATAATGAAAGATTAAAAAAACGATGCAAGCTCTACAACCAAAGTCAACTCGATAAGGTACCGAGTCCCGTTGACGTTACGCAAGCCTTGACGAATTTCTAGAAAAAGCGAAGTCACAAAATAATAAATTTTCGAAAAAAGACAATTTTTTAATTTTCAAAAAATATATTTTTATTTGCACAAATATATAATTGCTCCAAGTATAAAAAATGGTGCATTCCACGAGGCATTCTCCGTGAGCTCAATCACTTTTTCACACGGAATTCTTAGACGTTGACCCTGATTTAGTTTTCAAAATTTCAAAATTCTTTCTCGAATTTTTTTAAAAATCCATTCCAGAATTCTGATTTCTTATCTAAACATATTAATATTTTACTCGATTGCATTTTAAAAGTTGTTCAACGCTATTTGACCGGAGAAACCTTATCAATTTTTTTTCCGTTCAATTTTGTTCTTACGGAGAAATTTGAAGTTTCGTAGAAAATATTATGTACAAGGATGTTCAAAAAATCAGTTAAATTTGTAAATTCAGTTTTTAATGTAGAAGTTCTCGGAGAAACAAATAACTTTTCAAAATTACCTTAAAAATCATAAATTTAGCTGCTACCGTATTTTTAAAAGGAGAACAAAAATCATCAAATTTTCGAGAATATTAAAAAAAAAAATCATTCAAGTGTGTACCATGTTCAGGAACTTTGGAAAATTTCAAAAAAATCAAAAACTGTTCCCGATTGTTACAAAAAAATGGAAAAAAATAGAACATCAAGAAATTTGTAAAAAACTTCTGAGTTTACTTGAAAATATGTTCGCCCCACAACAAGCAATAAAATTCTTATTTTTTCTTCTACTATTTTACAAGACATTCTTCAATTAATTATTCAAGACAAATAGATAACATCACTTCAGCATATCTTAGTATTTTGGAGTAAAGATTACTCCAAGTACGTCAAGGCACATCTCATTTTTTGTGTTTCTACGACGTTAATTTTCCGCAATTGGATTGTAATTAAAATCCAGTATTAACAAGCATTTTTGAAAATCATTTTCATGAACTCTGCGTTGCGGAAAAATCGACAAAAAATACAATTTTCTATTGATATGTAGATCAAGTTATTGGATATTTTTTTTCTGCTAAACCATATCAGAAATGCTGCTAAAAATTCCAATGCTGACCCAGAAAGTGTTTCCGGAATTTCTAATCATTTTTTCCTTCCCAACAAACTACCTGGTGCATTTTTTTCTATCATTCTCAGACACGTGAGATTCCTCAACCTAAAATTGTTATAATTATTTTGTTATTTCACATTAAAAAATTCTGCAAAGCGAAAAAAGGCCATTGCAAATTTGATCGTTTTTCACGCTCTCAATAATTATATCGAACATTTACATCATCGATAGCTACACTAAAAATAATAAGCGGATAATAAAATAATAAATCGAAAAATTATTGTCACTATTTCGTCAGGGAAGATTCTCGATTTTCTGTATGATGAATTTGTTTTTTCTAGTTTAAGGGATTGCGAATTAAAGAAAAATTGATTTTCTCATTATTAATCATTCTACTTTTTTTTTCCAAATGCCAAAAAAATTTATAGATGAATTTCCATGAATAACGAAGATTTAATGATAAATGTAAATTTTCTTGAGGGGATTTACTTCACCGAATATGAATTTTTCACAATCGGAATTCTTCAATTTCAAAAAATTTAATTTCGATTTTGTTAATTGAATTTTTAATGAAAAATGAGACATTTTTATGGACGATTCAGCTTTTCGATTGTTGATTAAAAAATGTTATTTCGAAAAATAAAAAAAAGGCTCGATAATCTTTGATATTTTGAAAATTTTTGAAATCCATAAAAAAAAACTAGCACGATTTTTTCAGTTTTCTTGCAGACCCTGAAGAAAAATGACGTTTTGAGGGAAATGCACTTGAAATTGCTGAGACTGATTTCTGCCAAGAGTTCACTCTTATCGTTTCTCATTGTTATTCATGGACATGTTTATAATTTTTTACATATATCCAGAAAAGTACGAGAACGATAATCCACAATAAAAAAAGAAATTTTTCAAATTCCGGAATTATGTGATCCTTTAAACAATTTGATGCCAGAATTTTGATACATTAGGTGCCATTTTCGTGAAGAGATTCTTCGGCGATGTAAAAAATATAAATGAGAGGACCGGCAAAGACTAGGAGCAAGGAAAAACCGAGTAAATGAGTCCAAGACAAGCCCCAATCGGCACCGGAACATTTGAACGTGTCGATTGTGGAGGTTTGTAAATCGGACGGAGGTTCGCGATCCTCGGACGAGAGCAACTGTTCGGATTCGGCATTTTGGACGATCGAGGTCGATTCGCAATCCGTGGATTTCGAGAGAGGCTCACAAATGGAATTTAATATTATATCATTGATGCCCCTGTTTTGATAAGCAGATTCCACGATCGGCGTTGCGATCAAATTTCTCAACTGGTCCTCTCGCGATGTGCTTGCCTCTCCCAATTGCCCACCAGATATTCCATTTTCTTTGCTCGTTGACGGTTGCTCGTAATCGATCAAATTCTCTGTGAATATCGAAAATGGCTGTACCGGAACTTTGATGAATCTGTGAGCGAATATCTCGTTCTCTTTGTGAATATTGTTTATCCTTTTCAGCTCAGAAATCTGAAAAGAAAATTCTTTTTGAAATTCATGTTTTAACAAACGTTTGGTAATTAATTGAGGGCCATGCGATGTTACTAATTTCTTAACGGTTCAATTTTTTCTATTGGATTTATCAATATTCAATGAAATATTGTTAAGGAAACTTGAATTAGACGCTAAAATAAATCATTTTTACAATATTTTTTCCTAATTCCGATAAAAAAAAACTTTGCAAAATTCTTTTGGCTTGTTAATTTCTAAATAATTACCTTCCATGCGAACCCAGAAGATTTATTTCAAAAATTCAATGTAACAACTTTTTCAAATAATTTAATTGAAATTTTTTTATAAAAACCATAACTTTTTTTTTCAAAGTCTCACAGTTTTTGTTTAATTTATGATGTGCAAACTGTTTTTCAGGTTTATATTGAAGGTAATTACATTAAAATTTAAAAAATCCTCCGATTTTTTTGTTTTAGGCCAAAATTACATGCGTTACATTGCATGCTGATGAACAACTTCAGCGTTGGGATGTTTTAAACATTCCAGAATATTTTCTATGAAAAATCAATATTTTTGTATGAAAAAATGTTGTTTTCTAATATCGAAATATGTAATAAAACACGCCAAGAGTTTTGAAAAGATTTGTTTTATTGGCATCATGAAAAAAAAATTGTCAATATTTAAAAAAAAACATTATTTCTAAATGAATATTTAAACAATGCTTTTATATAAACTCCTTCACATCAAAATCTTTTTATAAAATGACTTAACATTTACATTTCTAAAAACTTTAGGAACGTAAAGTGATGCAAAAAAACAGAAAATATTTTTTTTGGTTTGAACTCACCGTACACCGATATCTGACAGCCAGAGCCTGCAAAGTGTCGTCTGGTTTGAGAGAAACTTTGATAACTTCCACTTTGCGTGGAACTGTTTTCCCTCTGTTTCTTGGCTCCAACGGAATGTCTTCTTGTTCGCCATCATCTTCATCGTCCGAATACAAAAATACATAATGCGGAGATCCCTCTCTCTGAGTTCCACGCTGATACACTGTTTGTCTAAAATATTTGGTCAATTGCTATTAAAAACTGGACAAATAATCTTATGCAAATCCAACATTGGTTTTTCAAAACTTATATCAGTTTTAATTGAGAGCAATTCGGTCCAATTAATAATTAGAATAGTTATTGAGAAAATTAGGTTTAACACAAATAAATTGTTTGAACAAAAAAACTTTTGGTCTATTTAGAGTAATTATTTTTTTAAATAAATAAAAACAAAATGTTTAATTACAAAATTTTGTTAAAAATTTAAAAAAACCGAAAAAATGATTATTAATTATTGAAAATTTTGCATTGATAAAAGGTTTTTTAATGAAAAATGTACAAATTTTGAAAACTCGAGTAGCAGGAATATTGTAATTCCAAAACAGGTGGTTATGTGTTTTTTAATCATGAAAAATTGTCAAACATCACAAAATATTTAAAAAAAAATAAATTCATTATGACTTCCATACGGTCGTATCTACAATCGCATTATTATTTTAGACTCAAAGTTTTTTCCATAATTTGCGTATGATTGAACTGTCAAAATCTCAACTGTATTTTGAAAATCAAATTAAAACAAAGAGCAAAAAGAAACAAAGAAAAAACATGAAAAAACCTGCTCGTTTTTGTCTGATCGTTCAAGCTGCCAGCCGATTTTTTCCTCATTTTAATCGACCGAAAAACGAACGATCGTTGAATTTCACGACTGTCCAACGATCAGCTGTGATTCCATATCTGTTGCGCGACAATTAGGGATACGAGTTTTTTTACACGTCAGGCTTGATCTGTCACATGGAGAAGAAATTTTCACTGACAAAATGATTTTTCCTGTCAACCTTACAGTTTTGAGTTGGGCGAATAATTAAATTAAATATTTGACGTATGACATTTGACGTCGAGTTTGGTTAGGTTGATTTGACACAATTTTCACGACCTATCACGACGCTTTTTTTTTATGTAAACCATGGAAAACAGCTGAGACAAAAGTCAATTTTCTTCTCCTCGTTGCTCCCTACTTCATATATTTCAATTTTTTATTATTGTCAAACGATCGAGAGAATTTTCAAACACGTATAAAATCAAATACGAGGTTAGGTTGCCTTGATACAATCGACACAATTTTGACAACCTAACCTAACTTGACAATTTCCTATTCATACAACAGCTGAGAGTGGCTAAAAGAATCATTCAACATTCAAATCTCTTGTCGTTTGTCGTAGTTTGTTGCTTCAATGTCGCAATTGTTTATTGCGACATTTGAACTCCTACGTGATCGCGAGAATTTTCATTGAACAAAAGTGTTTGAAAAATATTGTTGTCAAGATGATGAAATACGAGGAACCGAACGAGAGGCTGAAGGATAAATCGAGATGTGCAGGAGCTCGTGCTGATCTCAAAATGTGCCTTCTCGAAAGTGACTGCTGTAAAATTGTTAGTAACGTTTTTGAAATTTAACCCTAAAATGAAAAAAGATTGTATGAAACACGAGTCAATAGCGTTCCTTTACTTATTGGAGTACGATTTAATGATTTTTTTTTTTAATGTCAACGAAATCGTGTAGTTCGTTCACACCAATCAACAAATTTCGTGTGTACGTTTTATTATAAGAAAATTTTCCCTTTTTTTCCAGTTCCATCGCACACCAAGAGAATGTCTCAGAGCAGCCGATAGCTCAGTACCCGAGGCATGTTTTGCTCTCCAACAAACATTTTTCGAGTGTAAACGATCCTTAGTAAGTGCGGTTGATTTTGAATTATTATTAGATTTTCTAATTAGTTTCGAAGCATATAAAAAAAAAAATTTCTTTTTCACCACACCTCCATGGAAAGTTCAACTTTCCGCCTTGCATACGTCGAATTTTCCATGGAGCTGTGGTGAAAAATAGTATACGCACACACAGGAGAGAAAGGGGCCATCCTAAACTGCGTGCTTCCTACCCTTGCCTTCGGCTCGGGTGGCAATAACGCACGTGGTTTGACATAGCCTACTTTCCCTCCCTAGTGGTGTAATATACTATTTCTATAAAATCAACAAAATTAAGGACTTCCAAATCATTTAGTACAAAAACAAAAACAAATATTGGGTGTTGTAATTTCTTTGAAGATTTTTTATTTTCAGAAGACCCTTCGCAATCCTTCAAAACTAACTGAAACGCCTATTAACTCCAATTTCTCAACTGTTATTAGTTGCCACTTTTTTCTCTGATTTCATATTCGATTTTCTTTCTCGTTTTTCTGATAGAAACTTGAAATTATTCCAAACTGTAAATATTCCTATTCGAATGAGATGTTGGTCAATTATGAAAAGAAATATTGAAATATAGAAATTTTTGTTTAACCTAATATAAAATAATCGAAATGATAGTTAATTATTATAATAAATATCAATTAACTAATTAAATCATTATGATGCGATATTATATACTAAATGGTCAAACAAAGATATAAATTATCTTTATGTCAATAAACTTTTCACTGCAAAATCATGAACGAAATTTCTTGAACATAATGTGAAGGATTTTTATTAGGAATCCTAGTTTTTTTTTTTTTGCCAAAGTATCATATGTTCCTCCATAAATGAGAATTTTCTATAAAAAGAAACGTAAAAAAAAGGTTTAAAGTTATTGCGAGAAATGTCAAATTTTCAATTGCTTCGCATAAGAGAAAAAATGCATGCAAAATAGTGGAATCTTTGATAGAAAATATCTCAAACCCGGAACGGTGAATACTTTTAACCCAAGAACCCTACAACAGGGTAATTAGGTACCCCACGAAAATGTCAAATTTCCTTCCCGAACCAATTTTTTAAAACCATTCCTTCCATTTTATAGAGTTTTCACCATTAAATATTTACAAAATGCGACTTTATCACCATTCTCTTCATTATCTGAGAACGAAGAGAATGGTTTACAATTAAACCTTATTATCGCATACGAGGAACATTTTATGCTAAAGAGAAGGTTGGGGTAATTATTTACCCCAGTGTGGGGTAATTATTTACCCCAGTGTGGGGTTTACGTTGGAAAAAATAAATTGTGGGGTTTTAGGGTTAATATTTGGCAAATAATCACATAGTGGTGTCGTGAATATGTTCTCTGAATTGAAAAAAAATTGACAGGAAAACACTTGGGCGATTTTCCATTACTTTCAAACTTTAAGTCGACATAACGCAGACTGTTCGACTTTTCGAAAAAATGAAACTTTCCCCAATGCGCTTCCAATTGCATAATAAAACTTTCCTCAATGCGCTTCCAATGGCATAATTTTTTTTTCTGCAACCTCCGGAAATACTCGAACTTGTAGTACGAGCTGAATTATTTCGCGAATATATTTTATATATAACTCTATAACCGATTAATTAATTTTTCATTTTACAGATAGATGGACGCAGGAGATTTCGAGGTCCTAAGGGCTACTGAAGAAACTGCAAGGTTGATTGAATCATTAAAATTTTTATTTTGCAAATAAAAACAACTAGTCCAATTTCTCGTTCACTGAAATCATTGACTTACCTTTTTTCCTTTTATAATTAAACCCAATTTAAGAAATTCTCGTTAAGGATGTATGCCCAAAATATACAATTTAAGTTTGACCTTCAAATTTAAAATATGTTGTAGAGTGAACGATGCTGCGTCGATTAGAAAAAAAATAATTAAACTTCACCGTATAGTTATTACGTAAATTAATTTTTTCAGTCCCATTAAAACGCATGTTAATCGTAGCGGAAGTACCCTAATTTAAAAGAAAATAAGAAAATAAAGCCTGTGATATATAAGCGTACAGATTAAAAAAAAATATTATTAGAAACTTTATTTTTTTTACTATTTAAAGAAAAAAAAAACCGATGTCACCGTCGTATTTGTTCAAAAATCTCAAAAAAAAGTAGAGTCGTTTGGATCATGTGCGAAAACTGCTACTACAGCCGCCATGTTAAATGTGCGAAACATGGAAATATGGCAACGTTGCACGCGCGGGCAGTACGAACAGTGTACAGTAGTAGTGAGAGAAAATAAATACAAGCGTGATCTAATCATGAAATGTCAATGCAAATATATAATGCAAGATAAACTGAGCTATATAAATAAATTAACCAAAATATTTTCTTTATGAACTTAGATCAATCAATACCAGGAAGGGAAAAGAATGTATATAATAAAAATGCATGATTCTGGAAACGAAACATATTTATAAAAAATAAAAATTAATTAGTGCATATCAATAATGTTCAAATATTGAAATTAAATATCATAATTTGCATATTCGTAAACGTCGAAATCGTCGGAATCACGTTCCTCGACTTCTTCACAGTTATTTTCATTTTTTTCAGTGTCGCTGTTTAATTCGCAAAAAGTTTTCTCGTTGTTGTTCAAATCTTCATTTTTCGTGAAACGTTTGAGCTCTTGAATAATTTGTTCAATTACTCTACTATTTTTTGTGATTCTCGGCCTTCCATCTACGCTTTCGCAATTAAACAATGTATTAGGTTAGGAAACTAGCTGTCAAGCGATACACTTTCCGGCACTGTTGCCAAATTTTCTCGATATATAAACGGAATTTTTTGATTGATTGATAGAACGGACATTAGCTCCAGTAAAAAATAGTCAAATGAAGAACTAATTTTTCTTAAAGTTAATAACTGTAACTTTCATCGGGTTAATTTGTTATGTATAATTAGTATTAATTAATAAAAAACATATTTATGGTTGATATCTCATATAATGATCTGTTTGAAAAAACAAATAGATGTACTGCGGATTTGACTGGGCATACATCCTTAATATCTCGGAATTAATCAGCGAAATTAAAAAAGATAACCTCGTACCCGCTGGTGAAATCATTTTTGTTTCGGATTCCAGAAAAGCCAAATTAAAACAAACCTCACCATTCGTTGAGGTTATCATTTTTATTTTTCCGTATAAAATAATCCGAATAAAACCGTTAATTCGTGTGGCCGGAATAAGTGCTAGAAAATACAACGAACATAATCTCAGAAATCAGTGTTAAACGTTCTGAAAATGTGTGAACTCGCAAATAATGACGTTGAAGTTTCAATCTAGAACGCAACGATTTTTTTTTTTCAATCATGCCACTTAAATTTTTCTTACAGATCAAAAGACTGTGTTTTTTTTCCAAAAGTGAGTGTATGAAAATAGTTGTGATAAGATGTATCATGTGCTCATAAATAAAAACCTGTAAAAATATTAATTGTTGATGAAATACTTTAATTATAAAAATTTGACAAATTACTTTTGTCGTGAAATCATGATTTCCAATACTTTTCAGGTGCGGTCTGCAAATAAACATAAAATTTCCAATATTCTGCAGGTTGTGCTCAGTTCCTTTAGTTTTTTTTTTCGGCTTCAAGAAATTTACCAATATACTGAAAGCGCTGTGAGCTGTGAATTAGGCTGAGATTCTCTGCTTCGACAATTTGATCTAAAAAAACTGGTGGGACAACACCACTGTGACGGCTTCAAAAAATCGATTTTTTGAAAACCATTTTAAAAAATCTAAAATACTTTTAAGATTGAAATGCCGTTGGACCCAGGTCGAAAAAATAATTATTTTCGTAGATATTGAATATTTTGTGGAGCGGTGCAACGGTCCGCGACGCTCGGTAACAGGAAGATTCGTCCCCAGAAAATTCGTCCCGGAAAATTCGTCCCCGGAAAATTCGTCCCTAGGAAAATTCGTCCCGGAAAATTCGTCCCCGGAAAATTCGTCCCTCGGAAAATCCGTCCCCATTGGATATTTCTACAATTCAGTTGGATATTTCCGTAATTTTTTTGTTATACGCTACATAGAGAATATTTCAAAGCATTGTACAGTAACGCGTGATCACGCAGATTGTTGCATGTAAACAAACGCGACCTTTATTCTTTCAAGCACATATACAATATAAGCGATTGGTTGAAGATGACTCGAACCTACCCTACTATTTCCACATGTCCAACTATTCAAACAACAACCCAAAGATGACCCGAACCCACCCTACTATTTCAATATGTCCAACTATTCAAACAACAACCCAAAGATAACCTGAACCCACCCCACTATTTCCACATGTCCAACTATTCAAACAACACTTCAAGGATGACCCGAACCCACCCTACTATTGCCACATGTCCAACTATTCAAACAACAACCCAAAGATGACCCAAACACACCCTACTATTTCTACATGTCCAACTATTCAAACAACAACTCAAAGATGACCCGAACCCACCCTACTATTTTCACATGTCCAACTATTCAAACAACAACCCAAAGATGACCTGAACCCACCCTACTATTTTCACATGTCCAACTATTCAAACAACAACCCAAAGATGATCCGAACCCACCCTACTATTTCCACATGTCCAACTATTCAAACAACAACCCAAAGATGGCCCAAACCCACCGTACTATTTCCACATGTCCAACTATTCAAACAACCCAAAGATGACCCGAACCTACCCTACTATTTCCACATGTCCAACTATTCAAACAACAACCCAAAGATGACACAAACCCACCCTACTATTTTCACATGCCCAACTATTCAAACAACAATCTAAAGATGACCCGAATCCACCCTACTATTTCCACATGTCCAACTATTCAAACAATAACAAAAAAGACCAATTGTTATTCGATGAAATGTTTTTTCGACGAATTGTTATCGACAAATTGTTTTCGACGAATTTTCCGCAAATCTCAGCACTCATTCCAAGATTTCATCCGCCTCACTATTCCATACGCACCCCGATTACATGCGCGAACCGATTCCACACACGCTTGCTTAGTTGTGTTGGTTTGTTGTGTTCGGGGGACGAATTTTCCGTGGGACGAATTTTCCGGGGTCGAATTTTCCAGGGACGAATTTTCCGGAGGACGAGTTTTCCGGGGGACGAATTTTCCGAGGACGAATTTTCCGGGGATGAATTTTCCGAGACGAATATTCCGGGGACGAATCTTCCTAGATTCGCGACGCTCGGGGTCCCGCGCAGCTGGGCGCCTTACGGTCGCCAGGTATTCTTCCCGCCTTTCTCAGGTATTCTTTTGGCTCCCTTCGCAAAAACCGGCTATTGTTAGCCGGTTAACTATTGTTATAAATATAGTTTCGAAAAATAGCACTTGGTGGCGATAATTGAAAAAATTCCATGGCAGGTATAGGGATAGCGTCATAGCGTCTGTTTCCGAATAGAAGCGACGCTATTCGTGTCTAATCGCTCCGAATCGTTTCGTTTGTGAATATCAAACGCTCCAAATTATTATTTTCAAGTTGAAATGGAGGATAAGAAAGTGTACACGGGGAAAAAGGAAACAAAACGGAGCTATGTGACGAGGAGTCGATCGAAAATTTCGAATCGAAAACCTCCGAACCGTTATAGCTCCGAAAACAGTTCTGCAGAGCATGTGAGCACGTCGGGGAAAAAGTTCAAATCATCGGACGATTTAGAGGTCGATGTTACTAACGATTTCAGTTATCGTATAGTACAACTTTTCACTGCATTGAACATTATATCCACGTTAGTGAAATGTAAAGTGTGTGATCGTGACATAAAATTCACCGAAAAAAGTTTGTGCGGACTCGGGTTCAAAATCGAGGTCGATTGCGGCCATTGTGAAAAAGTGTTAATCAATTCGTGTCCTATGATTGACAATGCATACGAAATAAATCGTCGGATCGTATTCAGTATGCGTCTTCTTGGCGTCGGTTTGAATGGCCTGATGAAATTTTGTGCATTCATGGACCTACCGCGCCCCATATTTCAGTCTTTTTACGATCGAATCATAAATTTGATTTCGATTGCCACTAAAGCGGTGAGCGCAATGAGCAAAAAAAAGGCTGCACTTGAGGAGCAGAGAATTTCGTTGGAAAATGGGGTGGCGGACGGAATTATCGTTTCAGGCGACGAATCGTGGCGAAAGCGCGGTTTCAGCTCGCTTTTCGGTATAACATCGCTAATCGGCTGGTACACTAAGAAAGTGATTGACGTTATGGTTAAATCGAAATACTGCAAAGCTTGCGAGCATTGGGAAAAAAAAGAAAACACCGCGGAGTACTGGGAATGGAAAGCTACCCACGACGATGAGTACCAGGCGAACCATAGCGGCTCCTCCGGAAAAATAGAAGTCGACGCAGCTATCGAAATGTTTCAACGGTCTGAAGAGCTCTATGGCATAAAATATAAATATTATATTGGTGACGGTAATTCTAAAACGTTTCTGGGCATATCGAATAGCGATCCATACGATGGTTTCGAGATAAAAAAAAAAGAGTGCATCGATCATGTCCAAAAACGTATGGGGACGCGCCTCCGCGAAATCGTGAAAAAAAAGGATTGTCTGGCAGAGGAAAGCTCACCGGAAAATTGATTGACGAGCTGAGCACATATTACGGCTTGGCTATTTGGAGGAACAGCGATGATGTTGACAAAATGAGGAAGGCAATTTGGGCAACTATCAAACATAAAATGTTCACAGACAGTGAGCCACAACATGACGATTGCCCGGAAGGAGCCGAGTCGTGGTGTTCGTGGCAGCGCGCGCGGTCGCAAATGGTGATATTTCTAAATATCGCCATAAACCGCCTCTTCCTCAGGAAATATTGGAGGCAATTCAGCCAATCTTCGAAAATTTGAGCAGGGACGATTTGCTGCAGCGTTGTTTGGGCGGCTATACGCAAAACAATAACGAAAGCTACAATAAATCAGTTTGGGCAATAGCCCCCAAGTGCCAGTCCGGAAGCAAAAAAATCATTGATATTGCAACTGATATCGCGGTATTAGTGTTCAATGATGGCCTGAGAAGTCTCATGAAAGTACTGGAGACGTTGGGGACAACCATCGGCCCAAATTGTTTCAACTTTTGCGTTGAGACCGACGCAGCGCGGATCCAGCTCGCGGAGCGCTCGCTCACAGACGCTGCAAAAGAAGCGAGAAAAGCCTTAACAAGTTCGAGGAAAGAATCAGGAGACAACGATTTGCTTCTTGAAGGCCAGCTATATGGTGCCGGCATCGCTGATTGAAGGTAAATAATTTTTTTTTCAATTTATAACATAAATTAACAAACCTAAAACTTTGAACGCGTTTTTCTCAAAACCACTTTTTTGAGTGCGGCACGCAGCAGAACTCGAGCAATTTTTATTCGATCGACTTCAAATTTTTACTGTATCAATGAAAGTAGATTATCTAGAGAAGTACATAGGATTTTTTCGATATCTCAATAATTATAAAAGTTATTGCCTATTTTCGACGAGAAATTTTGCTCAAAAATCATTCTTTAATTTTAAAGGCGTGCCTATTTTTTAATAATCAATATTTTTCCAAATCCCTATGTACTTCTCTTCAAAATATCATATTATTAACGAAAACACTCGGTATTTTTTTTCAGATCGACGTTGAAGAGAGTTCTACTGCGTGCCGCGAACCACTGCGCAGATGACAGCACCTGACGCGAGAGCTTTCCCAGCGCCACCATGCGGCGTGAAAAATGTGAAAAAAATGTTTTTTGATACATTAATAAACAAGGAACAAAACCCAAAAAAAAAATTTCGAATATCTCTTTTTTTTCCCACAAAAAAAAATTCTTGAAAAATGTGAAAAAATAGGGGGTCACAGTGGCGTTGTCCTTTAAAGCAATGAAGCATTTGCTATTCCTTGCGGAAACAAGAAATGCCTTATTTCCTTTGCATACAAGGATCACTGCTTCGTTACTGCGAGCTGTGCTAAGTTCCTTCGCTCTTTCTTTTTGGCATCGTACTACATATTTTATATTGAGCTGGGGTTTTACTGATTATGTCAGCGTAGATATTCAAGGATTATCTGTTATCATGTAAAAATTCTAGGATTCGGAGTTGTTTAGAAAAAAAGAAGTTATATCCTGGCCAAAAATCCCCTCCCCGGAGAAAAAACCTTAGACAAGTACATTTGTTGACCCCTGTTTCCATTTGTTTTCATAGAAAAAAACTACCCAAAAAAGTACAAAATTTAAAAAAAAATGGCAAGATCGAGACAGGAAAAAGAAGATTGTTTCTATAAAATAACTATATTTCAAATGACAAATAGAAATGAAAAACTTCACATATTTTATCGAAATCCCAAGAAAAAAAGCAACAATGCCCATCGTGAGTGTCCGGTAAAAAACAGAGTCTACAAGTAAATGATCAATTTGCGCATAAAAAAAATAATTATCTTACAAAAACAGAAATGGTAAAGCCAATGATTTACGTTCAACACTAAAATTTATAATATCAATAATAGGACAAGTATTTTATTGTCGCTTGAGGATGGAGTATTTAAAAAAAGCAAAAATTAGTTGGTTATTGAAAAAAGTCACCAATGTACAAAAATAAAAATCGGTCAAAAGAACAGAGTCCAGAAAAAAAAATTGGGATGAAAAAAAACTTGAAGAAAAATATTTGAAACGAAAAAAATTAGATTGAAAAAAAAATTTCGGCCGAAGTACTTGGCGAGTTTTTTTGCTTAGCTTGGATCACGTAATGTATTTCACGTAATGTTGTATGTGTTACAAACTCGCCAAGTACTTCGGCCAAAATTTTTTTTTCAATCTAATTTTATTCTTCAAGTTTTTTTTCATCCCGATTTTTTTTTCTGGACTCTATTCTTTTGACCGATTTTTATTTTTGTGCATTGGTGACTTTTTTCAATAATCAACTATTTTTTGCTTTTTTTTAAATACCCCATCCTCAAGCGACAATAAAATACTTGTCCTATTATTGATATTATAAATTTTAGTGCTGAACGTAAATCGTTGGCTTTACCATTTCTGTTTTTGTAAGATAATTATTTTTTTTATGCGCAAATTGATCATTTACTTGTAGACTCTGTTTCTTTTCGGACACTCACGATGGGCATTGTTGCTCTTTTCTTGGGATCTCGATAAAATATGTGAAGTTTTTCATTTCTATTTGTCATTTGAAGTATAGTTATTTTATAGAAACAATCTTCTTTTTCCTGTCTCGATCTTGCCAATTTTTTAAAAATTTTGTACTTTTTTGGGTAGTTTTTTTCTGTGAAAACAAATGAAAACAGGGGTCAACAAATGTACTTGTCCAAGGTTCTTTCCCTGGAGTATCAAACGTCTCCAAGAAAAATGGGAATTTGATTTTCAGCTATCCTCTTGATGCTTGATATTTCGAGAAAAAGAAAAGTTCCACCTTATTCTCTGTTGAAAGGAGAACGTGTAAATTTTATTTTACCCAAAAAATTCAACTGCGTTGAAGAAAAATGTGCAGCAGGAATTTTACTGACTGAATGACTGCTAGATCGCCTTAACGAATAAAAGAGTTACCACGGAATGAGCATTTTTTTACATTTCAATAATGCCTTTTATTTTCCCAACAGACGCTCCTTTTATTCATACCTAACAATCTTGATTCTTGCTTAAAAAATTTGACAAATTCGTTAAACATTTAGTTCTCAAATTTCACCTTCAGAGCGCACGCTATATTCACTCCCGTGTCGCGTATCGCTGATATCACTGGACCGGTTTAAGTATCTAAGCTTTCCTTTGGAGGGGGATTTGTATTAGAGGTACTGAACTTTTTTTTCGAATCTATTGGATTATAATAGATATATTACAGAAACTCGATAAATAAATGTACAATTCTTATGGAGAAGAACGACGAAATGTTAATATGCATAATTTATATGTTTCTTTCTTTATTCATCAAAATTAATCACGATCGACCAAAAAAAACCTCAAAAAATAATTTGGAATCGCCAGAACTCTAAATGTCCACTCTAACGGGAATCACTTGATTTTTTTGGCATATCGGTTTTCGAGTTCCGAGAGCTTGTTGTCCAGTTCCACCTTCGAGTAAGTCTGTAAAATCAAAAAGGTAGAAGAAAACGTAATATTGCGTGTAAGAAATTGGTCATTTTTGTATTTTATCAAAATGGAGCCAACACCAATCGGGAAAAATAGTAATAATAATGTAGCAATTTGCGATCATTTCGGTGGTTGAAACAAAGACTTTACGATGTTAAAAGTGGTAGGTCGTCCGTGATTGTCGCGAGAGAAATTTCGCCTATAAAATTTTACAATAACTTTACTGCTAAACTAACATATTCAAGTACATATATTCACATGAAATGTTATTGTACAAATATCTATGTACATAGATTTGTGTGTACGTATACACAGACGTAACCTTATATATACAATGAACAATGTAAATATGTACACGTATATCTATGTATGTTATCAATATCTGTTGCATGTCGTTCGAACATGATTATAAAAGCGAATAGTGCGGCGAAAAAATAACTTTGTCGTAGAGAACAAAAGTTTGACAATAAACGTTGACTCCATTTTTCTCAATGCATTCTCCCGTAACTTGGCAATATAGAGAATTATAAAAAATATCGAAAATAAAGAAATTCACGAATGAATGATTTCTCACCCTTTTTCGAAAGTGTTTTCGATCGTTCGTCAAAGTGTCACGACTTTCCGGTATCTGCGAACAAATATTTCAATTATAATTCCTCCCTTCGTTTATGGTTTTTTTTTCTTTTCAATGAACCATCGACGAGTTCACATATTTGTTTGTTATATATAATAGTTATACCCAAAAGTCTTTGTATTCGGGGGAAACACTCTTGAGATAAAGAATTTTATCCTCGATTTTTTTGATGCGCTCGTAAATATCTCTCGGCACTGGTTTTGCTAATCCTAGATATTTTTCCGACAGACTCAATCTTTCTTCCAATGCTGAGTGATCGAAAACTTCGCTTGAATCTCTCTTTGAACATTTATTCGATTCGACGAAAAACATCAGAGGATCCATCGTCTGAGGTCCTCGCGAATTCAGAACTCTGTGGACTAAACAATTTAATCTTTCATTAAAATCTACATAATTTCTGTACTCGATAATTTCTTGTTCTTATCTCGAGTGATATAGTTGGGCAATGTATTGCTTGAAAAAAAAAAAGAAAAAAAATACTCAGGAATAGACGATGCAATTTGTCAAAAGTAATTTCTAACTTCACCTTTAACATGACTTTTGGAGTCTTTGCGTCGTATGAGAATAGCATCGACTCTGGCACACGAAATTTCGTCCTCCTCACTGAGATACCTGAAGACGAAAAAAAAAAAATTCATTCATTTCTTTTGTTAAGCATAGAAATTTAATAGCTTTTCAATAGCGAGTTGATGGAGTCTCACCTGTGACTGCAAAACTCTTGAACATTAACGGCGTTCACCTGCTGACGTTTTCTCGTTATGAAAGATTCAATTCTTCGATTAAGCTCTTCATTATCGGCTCTAATTTGTACTTGGCTAGGATCGATGACGACGACGTCGCAATCTTCTTCCGAATCGCATTCCGCTTTCATTCGACGCTCTTCGCTCTTCACTTTGAATTTTCGTTGTTTTCGAGAAAAAGGAAAAAAAAGGATAATTTTAAACGAGTAATTAGGCACGTAAGCGATCAATTTATTAATTAGTAAAATAGAGCTTTTGAAATACAGGAATAACGCTTTGAAGGAGCAATATTTTTGATAATGTTCAAATATTCTCTATTTACTCGTCGACCAAGAACACTCTTTGTTTTCTTTCCACCGTGGCTCGCCCTCTTCGTATATTTCTTTCTTCCAAATCGGAACCTTCGCCTTCAAATTGTCTATGATATATTCCACCGATTTTAGAGATTCCTGACGATGCGGTGACGAAACCGCTATAACGACGCTCGCTTCAGAAACTGGAACTTGTCCCAAACGATGATAAATCGCTATGTGCTTCACTGCCCATCTCGATCGTACTTCTTTGCATATGTTTGTCATCTCCTTCATCGCCATTGAGTCGTAAGCCTCGTACTCCAATTGCAACACTTTCTTGTTGTCAAAATTGTCCCTCGTTGTTCCGATAAACGTAGAAATTGCGCCACAACTCGACGATACCACCAAATCTATTATGTCTCCCACCTGCAACTTTTCTCTGCGGAGCTCCGCAATATCCATTGGGTCTTCCATCTTTTTATCCTGTAATTAAAACCGACAATTTTCCATTTTATTTGACATTATATTACGTTTAAAATACCTTCCATTCTCACAGAATCATAATCAAAATTCTACAAATAAACAATTTTAACTTTTTATCGATGACTATTGATATGGCATTGACAATTGGCTAGCCCGGGTCAAGCAACCATAGGCCGACTCGCGCATCAATCACTGAGCAGAGAAAGGCAAACTACCAGAGTTTTCCAAGTCTCACCGGACCATGCAAAATTAGTACAAAGGGGAAGAGGCGGGTTGAAACAATAAGATTGGTTTTAGTACAATTCATAAAGGCTTATCCCAAGAACCAGATATCTCAGAAACATAATAAGAAATACATATATATTGAATATTTATATTCTTCTTTTATTGTTATTGTTCCTGCGTATATCTTCGTGGATTTTTACGACCCCATCTCCTATCACTTTGAGCCCACTTTCACCGATTGGACTAATTTCCTTGTTCCCACGAGACCACCTAGAGTGTTGCCCACAGCCACTGTTTCCTAATGCACTAATGTATCACATTTGCACAAGGGCCAAGGGAAACTGTGGAAAATGTGGCCGATACAGGTAGTTATATTTTTACTGAGTTCCAACTGGTTAGCACCATCAGAAACTCAGAGAAACTTCCTCCTGCTTAAAGGTTGATGCGCCAGTCGGTACATGGCTAAGCGGTCACCCAAGCAAGTATCGGCTTCACCTGAGGCTGCTTAACTTCAGGGATCGCCGATGCCACACCACCAACCGACACCCATTGCTGTTGGTTATTGAATATTTATATTTTTTTTTATTAAAAAATATTGAATTAACTAATTGAAATTATAAATTTTCTATTTCATAGTTTCTTTTTTTTTAATCTGTTTTTTGATCAACTTGACTGACATACCTCAAAGTTTGTGAATTATAAAAAAAGAAACAAAAATTAATTATTTGTAAATTTTCTTCCAATACCTAATTATGTAACGATATATTTTTTTTCAATAGGATACTTTAACAATATGTAAATATTAAAGCAAAATGAATGTGTGACAACAAAACACTGTACATAATCAGCTTTCGATTTTCATAAATTGAAATGAGCCGAGAGTTTTAGAATTGTTTCAAATGAATAGATTTTTTTCACCAAGCATTAGTTGTCAAGAACAGTATATTTTTTAAACGCCGCAAAGATATTTTTTCTCAGTCGTCCGCTATGTTAATTGAATTACTCAAAATGCAAGAATTTTCAGGATTCATTGTCTATATATAATTAAAAAAAAACAAACTTCGAACCTCCGCTGAGAGGTGGAATAACCGCGATCTCGTCACCGTCGTTAATTTCAAGAAGAGCTCCTCTTTCGATGAATTGTTCATTGATCGCAATAACGAAACTGTCGTGGATACTTTCCAAATGAAATTGTCGAATGATACGATCAACAAGTTGTCCGTACGACAATACTTTATCAACAATTATTCGATCCTCGTTGACACCTGTCAATTCGCGTGCTTTAGCAAAAAAATAAATTCTGACGTTTCTTGTTTCGCCAGGATATTCACCGTCATCCATCACGAAAAGTAATCTCGCGAACGAGTTTGCAGTGGCGGCGATGGCAACAACGACGATGTATAACTCGATAACATCGTTACAAGTAGTCCCGCAAACGTGTAATCTCGAAGCAATAATAATAAAAAAATCAAATCCTCCACATAAACACAGACATTAAAACGGAATTATATGAAATCCTATGTAATTAAAGCACGCTCATCTATTGCAATTGGTTGGGTAACAAGGAACCAAGTACCCGAGATACACGGATAAATATATAAATACGTCATCGAATGAGGTTATGCGATGCGCTTTAAGGATGTATGCCCAGTCAAATCCGCAGTACATCAATTTGTTTTTTCAAACAGATCATTATATAAGTTATCAATCATAAATATGTTTTTTTATTAATTAATACTAATTATACATAACAAATCAACCCGATAAAAGTTACAGTTATTAACTTTAAGAAAAATTAGTTCTTCATTTGACTATTTTTTACTGGAGCTAATGTCCGTTCTATCAACCAATCAAAAAATTTCGTTTATATATCGAGAAAATTTGGCAACAGTGCTGGAAAGTGTGTCGTTTGACAACTAGTTTCCTAACCTAATACATTGTTTAATTTTTTTTTTCGTGTATAATGTGAGTGAGGAAAATGAGTGACAATTCTCGTGTTGTGCTCAGAGACAAAAAAGGAAAATTTACCACACAAAAAAGAAAACAGTGGCATGAGAGTGTTACGAAGAGTGTCGAGAAACGAAGACGATTGAACGACACCGAAAAAAAATTATATTTTGGTTAATTTATTTATATAGCTCATGTTTATCTTGCATTATATATTTGCTTTGACATTTCATGATTAGATCACGCTTGTATTTATTTTCTTTCACTACTACTGTACACTCGGTTCGTACTGCCCGCGCGTGCAACGTTGCCATATTTCCATGTTTCGCACATCTAACACGGCGGCTCTAGTAGCAGTTTTCGCACATGACCCAAACGACTCTACTTTTCTTTGAGATTTTTGAACAAATACGACGGTGATATCGGGGATTTTTTTTTCTTTAAATAGTAAAAAAAATAAAGTTTCTAATAATATTTTTTTTAATCTGTACGCTTATATATCACGGGCTTTATTTTCTTATTTTCTTTCAAATTAGGCTACTTTCGCTACGATTAACATGCGTTTTAATGGGATTGTAAAAATTAATTTACGTAATAACTATACGGTGAAGTCTAATTATTTTTTTTCTAATCGACGCAGCATCGTTCACTCCACAACATATTTTAAATTTGAAGATCAAACTTAAATTGTATGCCCAAAATATACAATTTAAGTTTGACCTTCAAATTTAAAATATGTTGTAGAGTGAACGATGCTGCGTCGATTAGAAAAAAAAATAATTAGACTTCACCGCATAGTTATTACGTAAATTAATTTTTTCAGTCCCATTAAAACGCATGTTAATCGTAGCGGAAGTAGCCTAATTTGAAAGAAAATAAGAAAATAAAGCCCGTGATATATAAGCGTACAGATTAAAAAAAATATTATTAGAAACTTTATTTTTTTTACTATTTAAAGAAGAAAAAACCCCGATGTCACCGTCGTATTTGTTGAAAAATTTCAAAAAAAGAGTAGAGTCGTTTGGGTCATGTGCGAAAACTGCTACTTAATACAGCCGCCATGTTAGATGTGCGAAACATGGAAATATGGCGCGGGCAGTACGAACCGAGTGTACAGTAGTAGTGAGAGAAAATAAATACAAGCGTGATCTAATCAAGTGTCTAGTTCTACAATTCTTCGACCGTAGATCGCGGTCAATTTCAACTTTTGGTTAGAGTTTATAGATAGACGAGTAAAGAGTGACTTTTATATAGATAGAAGAGTGATGGGGGGAAAATGAAATGTAATAATAAACCATTGAACAGTGCCTAAATAAATAATTGTTTAATCAAACCTAGGCCCTGCAATTTTTTTCCAAAACGTAAACTCTGCTACAACGGAGTCGAAAACGATCCCTTTTCTCTTTTACCATTAAAATGTTCCCCGAATGCAATAACAAGATTTATTCAGAAACCATTCTCTTCGTTTTTTTTGTTAACCAAGAGAACGGTGTATGATAAACTCGTATTCGGTGAATATTTAATATCTTTGTCGTGAGGTTATAAAGATCGCGGCCAGTTTCAACTTTTGCTTAAAGTGACTTTTATTATAGATAGAAGAGTGATAGTGCAAAAATAAAGCGTGATTCAATAAATAAACTTTTGTACAGTGTCTAAATAAATATATTTTTTCTATTAACCCTAGACCCAACAATCCATTTTTCTGAACGTAAACTCTAGAACGGAGTCAAAAACGGTGCCTGTTTTCTTTTACCATAAAATGTTCCTCGGATGCAAAAATAAGGTTTATTGAGAAACCATTCTCTTTGTTTTTTTTTTTTTTATAACTAAGAGAAAGGTGTATGATAAACGCGTATTCGGTGAATACTTAATATCTTTGTTGGGAGGTTATAAAGATCGCGGTCAGTTTCAACTTTTGATTAAAGTGACTTTTATTATATTATCGGTAAAAGAGTAATAGTGCAAAAATAAAGTTTAAATCAATAAATAAACTTTTGAACGGTGTCTAAATAAATATTTTTTTTTTATTAACCCTAGCCCCAACAATCCATTTTTCCGAACATAAACTCTAGAACGGAGTTGAAAACGGTGCCTCTTCTCTTTTACCATAAAATGTTCCTCGGATGCAATAACAAGGTTTATTTAGAAACCATTCTATTTGTTTTTTTTTTTTTTTTGATAACTATATAAGAGAATAGTGTATGATAAACTCGTATTCTGTGAATATTTAATATCTTTGAACAGTCGTTAGGTTATAAAGATCGCAGTCAGTTTGGGTTTGGTTAAAGTGAAACTTTTGGTTAACGTGATTTGAATATATAGATAGAAGAGTGATAGAGTGCAAAAATAAAGTGTAATTCAATAAATAAACTTTAGAACAGTGCCTAACTAAATAATTTTTTTTTAACCCTAGCCTCTATATTCCAATTTTTCGAACGTAAACTCTGCAATGGAGTCAAAAATGGTGCCTCTTCGGTTTTACCATAAAATGTCCCTTACATGCAATAATAAGGTTTATTTGGAAACTATTCTCTACGTTTTTTATATAACCGAGAGAATGGTGTATGATACCACTCTAGGTTTGAATTATACATGGTTTTAAACCACCCTAGAGTGGTTAAATACATGAAAATACTATTTGCACTTGCAACCCAAAATGGAATCAAGTGATGCGAAATAATTTTGAGCAAAACGATATTTGATTCGAGAAAAAAAAAATCATAAGTACTTTACCAATTTTGTTTTCCCTATTACTCATGAGATATAATTCGTGATCAATAAACGTTATAAAAGAAAAACTCATGTGGCACTTCGACCGAAATTCTTTTTTCCAATCAAACTTTTGCTCTCGAAATTTGATGCGCATACTCTTTTTGTTTCAAAATCTCGTTTCGTTATGATTACTTTTATTGAAAAACTTTCGATGCATTCTGAGGATATTGGAGTATTTCCTCGGTGTCATTTTTTATAGAATATTTTCCGATGCGTTGATCTGTTGGAATGGATGTTTCAGTGTAATATTTTATCAACTTTTTTTTTTTTACAAAATTGAAAATAATTGAAGTTTTTACTTGTTCGTGGTTCTTTTATACGTCGTATCTTCTCAGAGCTACTGTACGTTTTAAGTAATCTAATAATTGTATAAGAATTGATGATTAATTATGAAGATAGAACTAATTTGAACACTTCCTAAATTAATATTTCCCATTACATTTTTAGTCCGAATATAGTCCCGAAAATAGCAAAAATCCCCTCCCGGGGGAAAAAACCTGGACAAGTACATTGATGGTCCCTCGTTTCCCTATGATATCACAAAAAATCCAAAACCCCACTTAATTTTTTTTTTTTAATGTTTACTAATTTTATTCATATCCCGGAGGGAAACCAACCATATAGATCACGAAATATCCGGCCAAAAAACCGGACTTCACAATAAATGTTACTTTGCATTTTTTTCCACAGAACAAAACAGGAATCAAAACATTAAAAAATCAGCGTTATCAAGATGAGAAAAATAACACTTATAATTGGTATGTAAGAAGTATCAATAGCCTAGAAAAAAAATGAAAAAAGGTTACCATCTAAATTACGTGCAGCAGTAAAATTTATGATATCAGTACTAGGACAAGTATTTCTTTGGTGACTGAGAAGATATCAAAATCTTGGAAATACCAAATGTAAAAATTCAATAAGTCTTGACTTGCATATGATTTTTTTATCCTCATAGGGATAAGTGTGTGGAAACAGTCGATGTTTACGAATTAATTACTACCAAACTAGATGGTAAATAGCGTTCAAGTTGAAAATATCAATTCATCCCATATTTATGTGTAACTACAAAAATTATCAGCCCTTCATCTTGGATGGCTCAAATTCACCGATCTACCTTTAGAATTTTTATTTTGCAATGAAAAATAACTAATCCATATTTTCGTCGACTGAAATTGTTCACTTACCTTTTTATTTTTTTCATAATTAAACCAAATTTGAGAAATTTTGGTTTATAGTTTGTGGTCGAAGTGATTTATTTCGTCGTAGCGTTATTTGAGCTGTACATAAATCGATAAATTATTCTTAAGCTTAATTACTCGTAATTAATCGGCTATAAATGTGTTGCGAAAAATTGTCCGTGTGTTCTTAATTTATTTTATTCTTTTTTACTTTTATTTCATTTTATTTTATTTCGTTCATTCTTTGTTTTGTTTAGAAAAATCGGCAACAACGTGATCAAAAATCTTGATGCAATGTGTTTCAGATTCAATGGTCGTGTTTTTCGATGTACTTGTTAGTTTTTTTTTCTTTTTACAAAACTCAATTTCGAATTCGATCCTTTCCGTTATACTCAAGTAACGAGTTCATTTGCATACTAATTCATTGAAAATACAATTTTTTTTTTCATTTGTTTCGCGAGGTTCTCTTTTCTGTAAACAGTACTGAATAATTTTGGAAACTTTGTAGACGTAGATCGTTCTTACTTTTTCTTCGTCCTGATGTCACCGTATTTTCCTCTTTTTTTCTTTTCATTCTAATTATACATAAATTTACAGAAAAACTCGGGATTCTCGTATATAGTAATTAAATGACCAAATCTTACAAATAATTTGTCAAAGTACAATGAAAATAAATAAATTATTGAAAAAAATCGACCCTCAATTAAAAAAAAAAAATTATAATTAGTATTATCTGTTCCAAAAAAGTCAACTAAAATCGTTCCGTAACGTGGCAGAGGGTTTTTATATTTCTGTGTTTACGCGGTTCAATAATAAAACAGCATATGATATGATTCATTACGAAAAAATACGTTGTCAAATAGTATTTTCCATTTTCACCAACCAAACACAAAAAAAATTCATAAAGATCATACATTATTCACAAAAACTTCCAATACAAAATGATTAAAAAAAAAGAAACATCTATCCCAATTTTTCCATACCGTTAAAGTTCGAAAAAAATTGCAAAAACGTGCAATGTTTTTCAAAAACCAAAAGTGATTTCTACTTGTACGAAACTTCATTGTTCCAACAAAATCGCCATTCAAAAAATTCAACATTTAATTTTGCCGCGTTTACAAAGTTTCCAGAAACGGCCACAAGTGTCACGACTCGCGAGTTTGTGCGCACGCGGAAAAATGACGAAACAATACGATAAGAGAAACGAAATGAATTCTCATTTTCGTGAAACGCGTTATGTTTTGAATATTATACAATCACAGTTTTTTTGTGTGTTTAATCGTATAATATATAATGTATGTGTGTATCGAGAAGTATTCGCGATACACGTGAATCACAGTACATTTGCAAGGCTCTTAAAATAGACTTAGGGCTCTTGTTTCATGGTCGGTGAGTATAATGGTATTTTCTTTTCGTTTAGTTTTTTTTTGTTATCTTTTTAGGTTTCATGACAAAACAATTGATTTTTAATAAAAACACTATAACTATGGAATATTATATTACATTAATATTAATATTATTGTTAATACTAAGATTATTGTTGTTGTTGTTGTTGTTATTATTATTATTATTATTATTATTATTAATTATAATAATATTATTAGTCAAAGATTGCGCCTGCGCAATAATCTGTCTATTGTCTGTATTGCAACAAGCGTATTGACTCTAGTAGTTGATTTGTACTACTAAACGCTATTTTTTATTTATTATTAGTTATAATGGCAACTCTCGGAGAGCTAAAAAGTGTATGGAATAATCTTTACGTTTTTTTTCTTTTTAATGATACACATTCCCTAAGATCATTGAGAAATTTGACTAGAAAAATTGAAAAACGCACCGGGTCTCGCACATTTGGTACCATAGGACCACTAACTTCTTTTTTCGTTTTAATTTTTTTTCCCCCATTTTTTTTTGTTCACGAAAAGCGAAAGTTTGAGTCTAATGTTTATTTTGGACGAAAAACTCTTCTACCGTATACCTTTTGTCTCAAATTTTCTAATGTCGTTTCTCGTGGTTTTAAATTCGCAGTTTTTTTTCATTCTTTGGTTTTATTTTTATCTTTTTTTTTTTTAATAATTAATGATAAATCTGCCACTACGTGTTTAACGCAATACGCACGAAGTATTTTCTCACTATTTAATCGCGTTTGTAGTGTGACACGTGGTTTTTCTTTCCTTTTTTTTTTTTTTGATATCACAGCTCATCAAACATGATATGTCGTTAATTGTAGAAGCCGTTGTAAAAATGTATTGCTTTATTTGTTTTTTTTTAAATTTTTTCGGGTTTTTATTTTTTTTAATGCACGTATTTGTTGGCGATCGAGAAGAAGAAAGTGTCATCTTCCTTCCTCCCTTTTTATTTTCACTCTTATTTCTTGTGTTATTTCTTGTGTATGTTTTTTTTTTCGTAGGTTTTAATTTATTTAAGTAGAAAAATCCAGCGCTAAGTCAGCCAATAATCGCTTATCTATAATTATCGTTATAATGGCTTATCGTAATTAGGAGAAAGATAATTGTACAAGACGAAAATCAGAAGCACACCGATGGCCTGTAAAGACCCGTGTAACCGCAGAGACGCGCCCTTAAGGCAGGCAATAATATCGCTGCAGCTGATAAATTATCCTGAAGCTGAGAACACTCGCATATCAGCAAATACATCTTGTCACCCTGAGACATCGATTTGTGCAGAGTTATACGTTTCAGTCCCACGGACTTTGGCAGATAACGATAGATCATGCGCGCACCTAAAATTTGAAATAGAAAAATGTATTATTTTTTTTAAATTTATAACCCTTTTTATGATCGAATTTTAAAAAGAGTCATAATTTAGGCATTTTTTAAATATCGTCATGAAAATCTGGAAATTCGATATATGGTTGAACATTATTTTGTTTCAATTTTGTTTATACAGAAGGTGAAATAATGTTTATAGAACATTTTATTTTCGTGAAATTTAACAAGGTGTATTTTCATATTCTGAAACTTAACATTTTCATGATTAAGGGGCCAGTCCACTTTGAAAATTTGAAAAAATCGATTTTTTTTACTATTTTCGAAAGTACATACATGCAGAAATATTCTGTCAAAATTTTATGAAAATCCGAGCTTTCTAAGTATTTTTTTTTTTTTACCTAAACGTCAGGACCTTATTTCGTCTACCTGAGCGTATAAAGTTCAAACGCGTTTTTCTCGAAACAACGTTTTCAAAACCTAGCTCCATCGTATCTCTAAAACTAATAAACCGATTCTCTTGAAATTTGAACCACATATTGTAAACATGATTCGCAACAAGATGACCCTCGATGGTTTTAAAATTTTGATTTTTACTCTTTTTTTTTTGAAAAACTGCGAAAAAACGCGTTTTTTTTTACTTTTTTCGTTTTTCATCTGCCATTTTTTTATTTTTTGATAAAACTTTATATCCGAGGGTCATTTTGTAGCTGGTGTCATACTGAATCTAATGGACTTTGATTTTTTTGTTTCAGACAAGCCATTGCCGAGTCGTAATGGAGCTACCTAGCCCACCTATTTTTGAGGCGTTACGTTAAACTATAGTTTTTGTACTTAAAAATGAATAAAAATGAATTAAAATTTTTTTTATGTATTTCAAGACTTTATTTATCAAGCCCAACAACTTTTATATTCATATCTTTTATAAAATCCTCAAAAAAAAATCGCGAAAGTAGCCTTTTTTTCGTGGCTCCAAAGTGGACTGGTCCCTTAACATCAACGTTTCAAATAATCAGGTAGATTTATTTTTGCTGTATATTTGTTAAAAAATATGTCGTTTAAACAATGTGTTAAAAACTTTTCAAAATTACTATCATTGAAGATAAATGTTTGTAAAGTTTTAGAGGTGGTTGAATTTTTTTAGATTTTTGCCTGATTGCGAAGCTTTCGAACGTTGATCCAATATACTTTTTGGCTGAAAAACTCTTGTCATTCATTCGTGATTATACACTAACGTTTTATAACCGCATATAGTAAATATCAACAATTATAAACAAAAATGATTACGGAAATAGTATTTTGGAATGCATACTCGATGAGATCAGTGCCGATTATAATAAGAGCACCTCGACCCGACTGTGAACGACTTCTTACGCCACGTTCCTTTATTTACGTCATTGATTTTGCATCTCCTATTCAACTTGCTGGTTAACTTTGCTATCTCGATAACAACGACGATGGCTATGATGAGTATCATGCTTGACAATCGAGCTATATACTCCTCAATGAACACGGTTACTTTGACCCGTTATCACTATTGTTGTATCTGCGAGGCTCTAAGCTACAATATTTGGCGATCGAATCTTCCAAAGTATCAACGCATGAGCGAAGTTTTCAATACCACCCGAGACTTAGCCTTAGCGTGAATACATTTTTCCATCGATTATTTTATATTTCTTATTATTCTTTTTTTCTATTCTTAAGGATAAATATACGCCGAGAAGGTGTAAAAAAGCATCGCAGAAAAAAAAATGTTTTTTTTTGAAAACCGTTGGAGCAAAGAAACGAGATGTTTTCGTGGCTAAAAATACACATTTCGAGAAGTATTTCTAATTTTTTTTACGCAAAAAAGTGACACACAACAGTGACATGGCTTCATGAATAGAAAAAACTCGTAACGGATGAATTTCAAAAATCACTCGATCGATTTGCTAAAAATGGTTATTCTACACCCAATTGTTTGTTGTGTATCATAAGATTTTTTTTCTTTGATCCTTAGTTTTTTTGTTTTCGACAGAAAACCGAAAAATGTTGACTCATAAATAGTGTTTTTTCTGTTCAAAACTTTGTCGTTTGGTGAAAAATGAACCTTTTTAAAATCGGCTACGTCGCACCAAAGATGTTAATATATAATTTAATATCTCATTCCATTTCTGTTATCAGCCGATTTTTGACGAACATCCACACCCGTTACCATTTTAGATTTTTTTCTTAAAGACCTTTTCCACGACGCCGTATTGCAAACGTGTTCCATTTATTTTAAATACAAAAATTGTAAATGCTTCTCAAAATGCATGTTTTCAATCGCAAAAAACCTTCATTCGATTGCTGCAATAGTTTTCCTAAAAAACTTTTTTTTACTTCCTGATTATTCAAACCTTCCAGGTGTATACGTCCCCTTAAATATAATCACATCGCATATTTCATGGTAAATTTCCTAATCCTAATTGAAAAGGGAAAATTCACAATCAATTGACAAAAGCGTATTAGATTTTGTCAATTTAATGGGATTTTTCCCTTTTTAATACTTGGCGGCGAGATTCTGCCACGTCTGTAGATCATTTTGAAACGTGTATTCTTAATTAGATGATTTTACGTAAGCTTTAACGTAAAAAAACGGTTTTTCTATTCTTTTCGACGGAGTGTC
The DNA here is from genome assembly GCA_963989365.1 of Rhimphoctona megacephalus. NCBI lineage: Eukaryota > Metazoa > Arthropoda > Insecta > Hymenoptera > Ichneumonidae > Rhimphoctona > Rhimphoctona megacephalus. The sequence continues at coordinate 12,382,522 of OZ022420.1, read as the reverse complement.
CCATTTTGCTTTAGTGTCCTGCTTTGTCTGTCTCTCCCTTATATTTGCAATTCAACTTTTTTGTTTTTTTTTTTTAATACAAAAAATATGATAACATTTTTATTGCTGTTGCTTTCGAATTTACCTTTGTAGACAAATTTATTAACGCAAATTGTGTCACAACTTGAATAAAATTCGTTGAACTAGTTCAAACTCTTAAAATAGGAAACCAAATTTTGAAAACTTGTTCGAGCAAGATCTATTTATGGCCAGTAATTCTTTTTTTTTCTTAAGAGACCTGGAAATACACATTTTTTAATGCGAGGTGAATATTTTATTTGTGACTTTGAATATTCCATATTCAATTATTAAACATGCATTTTATTTTGTTTCGTAACTTTCAATACAACTTTTAATTTGAAGAATAGTTGACAATAAAACGTGTATTTTTAAAATGCATATATTTGGAGAACATGCACCACATGGATTCGTCCGTTACGTAATTCCGAGGAACCAGCAGCTTCACGTTTATATACTTGGTGCAAGAGTACGAGCAAGTTGTGCAGTTTACTCGGAAAATATTCCAGAAGTCTAATAAACTTTGTTTATGTGGTAACAGGCTTTCGAAACTCATATATCAAGTTCGAAATGTTAGCAATTCTATTAATATTAACGAATTTCGTTTATTTTCTTTCATTTTCAAGAACGGTACATTTTTCTGATGTATTTTTGATATGGGAACTGCAGATTTATGTTTAATTAAAAAAAATTCCAAAATAAACATGAATAGCACAACGTTAGGTAATCCGCGACCCAAGTGACAGTCAGAAACCCCAAAGTGACAGTTCTAGCAACAGACTTGCACCACGGGTTGACTTCAAAAAACAGGTGACTGCTCGCAACACTGACAGGAAATTTTATAACCGTGCTTGCAACATTCCAGAGATCTAGAGACGCGGCAGCGTCTTAACGCCAAGTATTAAAAAATAGTGTTAAACGTTTGGAGGCAAGTCTCGTCGCGAATCTATACTCGAGATTGGGCTCTTTTCCGTTACTTTCAAACTTCAACTCGACGCTACGCGATATAAAAATATAAAAAATACACCATTATACAGAAAGGTTTCGAAAACCGAGCTCAAATTTTGGCCAATCGGTAGCTTATGAAATTTCGAAGAAAAAAGTCATTTAACGTTTTGCTCTGTGATGAACCGATGATGAGATATTGATTAATTAGTGACAACCAATCTCGCGCGTCGATGAGGAAAAGTGGGAGTGGCAAATATGGAATGCCTACGCCCTCACGCCTTCTCTTACCGGCACATCGGATTGGTCATCGCTAATTAATTAATGTCTCGTTGAAAAATCATCGGATAAAAAAACGGCCAAGAACTTTTATCTCTAGAATTTCATCCTCTTCTCACCCTATGAATTTTCGATGCAATTTTAAACGAACCTTGGAAAGAACGCATATTTATAAACTGTTTGACGTCACAAATCATAACTACGAAGATTAATGCAGTGGAATTAACTCACCAGTCCAGTAGAGCCAGTTTTGCTCGAACTTGAGACCGTCGTCGCCCTCGAAAACTTTGAAAATAGAAACGATATAGCCGGTGGACGGAATTGGTGGCCTACCACCTGGGGGCTCTAAAGGTGGCCTGGCTATCGTCGCAACTTCGTTGAACAAATCCAGAGTGTGACTTGCCGCGTAACGCAAGTCACGCGGATCGAACTTTCGCAAAGCAGCGCATTGCACCTCTTGATAAAAATCCGATGGATCTGTGCTGTGTTTGTTTATCAAGTAATACGTGATAAACGGAAAGTCCGCTGAAAATAATTTATTAATTAATAAAAAACAATTCTAAAAATGAAAAAAATAGTGAAAAAAATGGTTTATTATCATTCCCTTAAAATCGAACAACTAAACTGGGAAAACAATTTTTTAACTCATTTTTCTATCTCAATTTTTGATGACAACAGTAACAATTCAACTCAGGATCATTAATTATTGCAAGTTATTGGTACAATAACGAAAAGTACTATACAAGTTTGCAGAGATAAAAAAATTCGTTGCATCTTTTCGTAAATTAGTTCATTGTTGAAAAAATTATTTCAGAGGCACGATTGTTGTTAATTTTTTGGTTCTCACCATTTCTCTCCATATTCGTGAGCAATATACTCTGGGAAGCCGATGGCGCGATTTCAGCAATCAGCTCAGCGGCAGTATCGCGTTGGAGCACCAAAGGTCTTGCGATCGGCGACTCCACCAGAGGATCCAGAGGCTCCAAAGGTGTCATAAAATGCGCCAGAACACATTGTTTAGGATCCTCGACCTCGAGAACCGACAGTGGACTTCCCGATCTTTTTTTGTCCGCTATAGGCGCGTGCTTGAATTCAATAAACGCGACATATCAGAATCTCTTCATTTATTCCACCCGAAAGTATTTTTTTTTCGCTCTATGTATCTATTTTACTCTGCTCTATTTACGTAGAAAAAAATTAAACTGTATTTTAGAGTTATTAATAATCGCCACAAAATTTTAGTCAACGAGGGAGAATTTTTGAACAAAATTCAAAATGATTGTGCAAATTTGTCTCAAAGAAATATACAAAGGTATGAACAATGAACAACTTTTTAAAATTGATTTAAAAAAAAAAAAATTACTTCGAGACCGACCGTAACCGTGAATTTATATTAATCACTGAGATCTAGATTATGGTACAACACGACAGCCGAATGACTTACTCAAAACAAACCGTACGACAGTTGTTTTATTTCGATTGAGGGAAGTCACGTTTACGCTAAAAATTGCACCCTCCGTTGAGCTCAAAATTTAGAGGCAGAAAGATTGAAGATAAGATAGCAATTCGAGAGTTGAAGCCTGGACTACAATAACCTACTTGTAAGAAAAAACGAAAAAAAAACACAAAAGAACGTTCGTACACGCTAGAGGAACATTTAATCAACTATTTAAATTCGACATGCTCGCTCCAAGGGTAACTTTTCTGGCGAGTGATTATTTATCGGTGTAGGGGTAAGCTGGATTATCGCTAGAGGGTTGAGTGAACATGAAGCATTCGGATCGCAGGGGTCACTTTTCTCCATCACACGCATTTGATATCGTATAGCTCATCGTACCGGCACTCCAGCTGGTAGAAAACGCTCGAGTGAGGCGAGGGGTATGATGAAGCAGTCGCGGTCCAGCGTGGCCAGTGATATTGGCTCACCCCGGGGAGGACTGTTCCCGGAAACTATGAGTGGCGTGTAGATTCCCACTGGACGATTACCGCTGAAGGATACCTGCGGTGCAGAGTGCAAAACGTTCGTCTCTCCCTCGTATTTCATACATTTATCGACACGCTCAATTTTCATCCAAGATGAATGCTAATCGTACATTTATTATATTGCCCGTTCCAAAAGTTGAGCTTAAGATTTACAGGACAAGTAGATCATGAAATTCTGAACAGAAAAGTCCTTTTGCATTTTTTTCTACGTTGCGCCAGTGAAGAGATATTAATTGTCGACTAACAGCGAATCCGGTGCGTCGATAAGTTGGGAGAAGCACGAGGGTGGAGTCTACTTCTCCCACTCCGCGATAGCTCTTAACAGCGCACCGTATTGGCTGTAAGCGATCTGTTAATATCTAATTAACCGTGCATCTGAGATAAAAATGGACAAAGACTTTTCTCTTCCGAATTCCTCGATCTCATTGATATCAAGTACTGAATGCGACATTCAGGACATTTAGGTAATGTTAATTAATATAAATGTGACAATGTTAAAATAACAATAGCCAGTGGTTATTGAAAATATAAACAAACGAATTATTGTTTTAGAACCTATCAACTCTTTTTCAACTAATAATTATTGAATAACGATTATCCTAGTATTTCGTCGAAAATTTAGCGATGAATTGACGTCATTAATCGTAACAAATTAATATTCAATCCCGATATATTTGACCAACCACTGCTGCATTTGCCAAGTCCACGTGGAATGAAGAAGACGAGAAAGGCATCATACAGATATTCAATGCATACGTAATGAGACAATTCGGACGTGGCATCGATGATGAACATTTTAATAACTACAATAATAATCGTCATTAATAATTATTAATAGTACTGGTAATAATTATTACTATTACTATAATTATTACAAATAGTAGATTGATTATTATTATTTATATAATTCTACAAGGACCGGGGTAAGTCCACGACGTATTATAAAACCATTTGTCATAGTCGTTGGCCTACTGAAAATTCATGAAACTGGTTGATAAAGGCAAACGTAAATAATAAGTTGGATCTTGCTATATTTTGTTTCTTTCAAATACCAAACTATTGCGATTCAACTGGGTCAAATTGTAGCTGCATTTTCGGTCATTTTTTTTTGCAAAATGTTTTGTATTAATTTTTACATTGATTGAAGATAAAAAATATCATAATAAATGATAAATAATTTGCAGCACGGAAATTATGACGAATTTAACTGATTTTTGGATTCTTGATTGAAATTTTTGTGATTAATTGACCATGAAGATTTTCAACGGGAACAGATAATAAAGTTGCCACTTAAAAACACTGGGACAAAGCAGAGGTCTGTGGTCTGCTATAAGACTGTGAAAAGTTCACTCCCAGGAATGGAGGTTAAGCAAGTAAGGAAAAAGAGGAAGACTGGAGCGTCGGGGTTTACAGAAAAAAAAGAAAAAACGTTTAACTAGGCTTTGTGGGTGCGCAGTGGAAATAATTAAACAAGAGTGGGTTAAAGACGTCGACGAATGGTAAGATGGACAAGGCGATAATGACTTAACCTCGAGGTCGTTCATAGGACTTCAGAGTAGATTGGGAGGAAAATAGAATTGGAGAACGCGTAAAAAAAAAACATTGAGACAGTCTTAGATGGCAACTAATTTCCGTTACGATTGTAAATTTCCACTATTTTTAAGGTATATTTGAGATCAGTTAATTTCTTATTTTGTTTTTAAGAAATTAGACGAGGCTGGACGCAAAAGAGGAAAATACTTGAGCCTTTAAAATATAGAATAAACAATTTCTTCTCCATCATTTGCATAAAATATTTTTTTTTCAAATTTATCCCACTACTTCTCATGCTTATTTATTTATAACAGAAACTCTGATACTTTAGTGTTTTTTCATATGTTAAAAAGATGTTAAATTTTTTTTTTATGTAACAATTAATTACCGGAGAAAATACTGAGATCGATCCTTCTGAATTTTATACGACTACTGTTCAAACTCTCTCCCCCCCCCCTCTCCCCCCCTCCCCCCCCCCCTCTCTCTCTCTCTCTCTCTCTCTCCTTCTCTCTCTCTCTCTCTCTCTTTCTTCCTGGCCACGAAAATGGTCTGTGATCGCAATTGCACCCTGAATGGGCTCTAGCCAAAGAACGTGGAGACGAGGCGCCATTGAATATTTAAAACTGCGGCGAGTCCCGCGTTGCGGAGTACACACATGCTCGCTTTTATAGAGCCAGACAATTTGTCATCGCGTAGAAAAAAAAGAACCCCTAACACGAGTCGATAAGACATATAGAGTCGTATTCACATACGTTTCCTTGCATATATCGCGAGGTGAAGTTCATCGTTGTCCCTCGTTATTCTGCGATGAAAAAAGTCGTGTACAATAAAAAATTCAATAAACGTATTAACTTTGACCGTATACATTCAGCCCCTTTCAATCCCTTTTACGAAATTTAGTCTTCGCGCAAGAAAAAAACAGTTATTAACATTATTTTCCTAATCGATTTTTTGCAACCTAACAAAAATTCTGATATTCGTGATCCCAAGTCTGCAATTAAACTTTTTTTATTATTTCGACATCATCAAAAGTGAAAAATTGAATTTTTGTATGAAAAAAAATCAATTGATAAGATATCTTAAAAATTGATATTACATTTAGTCGTTAAATTTTTTTTTTTTTTAATTGTAGTGAACAATAATGTCCCTCGAAAAAAAAAAAAATCAGGTAAATAAGTAAGATCAGAAAATAATATGGTAATTCAGACCCTATGATGTATGAAAAAACGATAAATTATTTTTTCCTCAAAAGCTTATAAATTTGCAGATCTCAAGTTTGCAAAATTGCGTTTTTTCACACTCCATAATTTTGATTTCGATTTTTTTCTACTAACTTGTAAAAATGGTAAATAAAAAACATTTAACGTTGATTTGGACTTCCCTAATAGGATCTATACACGTATAATTTTATTGGACAATTCGAACGCCAGCGTGTTTCAATATCGTCGACGTCAACTTAGCACGCCAAATAGCTCATATTCGCGCGCCCTTGGTCCATGTTTACACGTTTTCCTTTGTGCATGAAATTGCCATACTCGCACGCGATACCGAGTCTCCGGTGGTCATGCTTCCAACCCCTTGGACAATTTTCTGTCGCATTCTATACTCGTTTCAAAAAATCTGGGGTAATGAAGGTCATGGCAAAAATAACAAAAATATTTTGCAAAAAGAAAATTCGCCACTGAATAAATTTTTAAAAAGTTATAAAATTTCAGCTTAATTCGACTTTAGCGATTTACGGTAAACAACTTTATTTTGGAAATAAAAAATCCGGAAATTTAACACAATTTATGAAATAATCTTATAATAATAAATAATATATTTTAATATAATAGCTGCTGGGAACGTAAGATCAATAACAATTTTAATCATAAACCTTGAGTATTGTATAACGTGTTCATTGAAATAACTTGGCATCGAAGAAGCTTCCGGCTTTCCGAGCTTTGTACGCAGGCCACTAGGCTTGACCGATCCGACAGTTGTCTCGATAACTGACAACAATTCTGCACTTCTCATTGCTGCATCCATTAAAAGTTTACTTTGAATGAAAAGTTAGTCTCGAAGCAAGAATAGATTTCTCAAAGTATATAATAATTTTATACTTGTTGTAGAAAGAGAAAGTAAATTATCTTTAAAATTATTCATTATAAATTAATTATATTCATGATAACAGTTTTCCCATTATGATTTTATTGACCTGGATTGCTGTACCCTAAAAAAAAAACATTGAAATTCATCCAGAAACTTCCTCTTGAATGATCCTCATTTACCCACTCCGCCCCGTATTCCAAATCCCTTCGGAGTCCGTATTTTTTGTCCCGATTTGCAAGGAGCACGATACTGTCTTGAGTACATCAATTTCAGAATCGTAAAACAATTCCCACGCGTCGTGACACGCTCATTTCAAATTTATTGAGTTCAAGGTTATCCTCCGTGAAGCACTGTACAGAATGTTTCGAAAGTATGATGTGAGATTCACAGAGCGAGTAGATCGTAACATTCCGAAGGGAAAAGTCCTTATTCATTTTATTCTCCGATGTAGTACTGAGGAGATACGAATGAATTAGTGATAGCCAATCTGGTGCGCCAGTGGAAGGGAGCGTGATGGAGTAGGGGAGCGCGCGCTGACGCGTCGGATTGGTCGTCACTAACTAATAAATATCTCATCAACGGAGCATCCGAGAAAAAAAAATCCTGAAAGTTGTTTCTTCAGAATTTATCAATCTGTGTCCGACTATTCGGACACGACTTTTGCAACCACCTGTAGACCAGTTACGAAATTTCTGCAATTTTATGTGCTAATCATCGTCATGTAAAAAATACTCTAGAGAAAACTAGAATGCTATTCCACTTGACGATAAAAATCATGCACGTAATAAATCATGAAGGAGAAATGCCTCTCAAAACAAAAAGCAAATGAGTTTATCGATGAACATAATGGCGATCGAAAATGCAGCAGACAAATAACGAGGCCAGTTTCACCTTGGTCAGTCTAATGGTGCATAGCGTGTACATACCGCAGTTGCCATACAACACGTGTATGGCAAACCGAGAAACAGATTATATCTGGTAGGGAACACAACTCGAATATATATATTTAATATACACGTGTCTAACGCAGCTGTGCCTTTCAGGAAGCGACTATCGACTGACCGGAGATATTAACGGGTAAAACCACTGTAGAATTTTCGAAAAATCGATTTTTTTTTATTGGTTTAAAATATACTTTGGACCCTCTTGAATATGAGGCAAAAAGGTTTATATCTGAAAAAAAAAAATTTCATTGAAATTTCGGGCTCTTTCCCGAGCGCGTCGGTCATTTCAATACCACGTTTCAAAAGTGTAAACGCGTTTTTCTCGAAACACAATTTTTCAAAACGGCACGCAGCATATCTCCAACAATTTTCATTCTTTTCATTTGAATTTTTGACAATATCTTAAAAATAACATTTTGAAGTGAAATACGTACGGAATTTTCGATAAGTTCATTTAAACATTTTTTATCAACAAATAATGACCCCTTTTTTCTGTAGAAATTTGAACCTCTTCATTCAAACACTCGCCAATAATACAAAAATGAATATTTTCAAAATCCCCTACGTACTTCACTAGCTATAAGTGTCTAGATTAAGCGTTTTTTTTTCCAGATCAACAATTGCATCAGTTACACTGCGTGCCGCAGAGCGCCTCGAATTCAACAAGCCTCGCAGGAATGGCTCTGGTGTCGTCATTTTTTAATATTTTTCAATCATAATTTTTTGTTGTACAGTTAAATATATGCTTAATAACTCCCCTGAATACTATTATTCTATTACCTTTCCTTCCACCCGAAAAAAATTGTCGAAAAAAGGCATTTTTTGAGGCCGTTACAGTGGTTTTAGCCCTTAATCGCGATAGGATCGATAGCATAGTAGCATGTTCCGTCAACATTTTGTTCTCTTTATCCTGAAGATAGAATATCCTTTATCAAGTGGTATAGACGAAACATAGGTACGAAGAAAGAAACAAAAATTTGAATGCACTTACACATGAATCGATCTAAAAACTTTCCAATAAAAATTGATTTTTATGAGACTAATATCGTAACCTAATGTTCTATTTGACTAATTATTATTCCATTTCTACATTTTGATGATCTAAATATGTCAGAGTTATAAAGGAATTAATTAAAAGAAAACTAAAGGTCTCGGACCTTAGTAACTATTATTTACTAAATAATAATCGAGTCAAAGTGACTATTGAATGGTTTAGGGCTGAAGGAAAAGGAAAGGGTCTGAAGGGAGTATAATAAAAAGAGTGAAATACCTGTCGGGAGGCAGTAGGTGTAGGTGGTTCCGATGTTTCCTTGCCGAGATTGCCGTTCTGTTGTTTCCTCTTGTTGGCATTAGTGGTCCCAGGAGAGGTGACATTGGCATTGGCATTGGCATTGGAGGAGGCGCTCTGTTGTTGTTGTTGTTGCGGTTGATTATTATTGTTAAGTCCACCACCTCCGCCGCCTCCCCATTTGATGACGTGGGGCCCGGAGTTGCGACGTGGACCGGGGCCAAGGCCACGTGTTTCGTTATCATCGGGGGCACCTGTGGGTGGCGACAGGAACAGATGAGTGCGATAAGCGTGGCTCGGATGTTCCTCCATCGGATAATAGCCGAATTCACGGCTACGTCTTATAGGCCCGCGGCCACCTACGGCCCCGATACTCGGTCTTATACCGAGACGCGGACCACCCGGCCCGATGGAGGAGCCACCGACTCCACCTGTGCTACCGACTGAGCCGGCCACGATCCCGTAAGAACCGATTCCTGTACGTCCAGAACCACCACCGTCACCACCGCTCGAGCTTTTCTCGCCGAAGTTCTTGCGAAACATAAGATTCATGATTGGACCGTGTGTTTCTCTTTTGGATTATCGTATGTCAGAGTTCTTCTTGGTTGATGTTGTTTCAAGCGTATTATTTATATGTGTGGGTGTGTAGGTTTGGAACGAGGGGGAGAGGAATGTGGGTCGAATTCGCTTGTTTAATTTCGTATGAGGGTGTGATATGCTGCGACAACACTGATGGATTGAGGATGAATAACTAGACTCGTGTGCGACAGGAGTGCGTGTTTTTCCACGATCGGACAATCGTCCATATAGATTTTTTTCTTTTATCTCTCACACGCATACACACACTCAGACATTAGCACTCACATTGACCGGAAACACACGCATGAGCAAACACGTTATATTTCCACGAGGGTGTTTGTTTGTTTTTTTTTTTCTCGTCGTTAACCGACGGTTCTCGGTCGACCAGCAACAACACTTGGAACCAATCGGAGACCTGGATGGATTATTCTGTCGGTATTTCTGATATCACGACTACCGCCAGAGTCTAATATGCATCACAGATTTGTGGAGGATTATATTACACGGAGCGGATAAAAATGATAAAATAAAATTGGTCGATCACGGATATCGTTTATGCGTCGAAACTCGTACGACCTCTTGGCTAATCTTCACCAGGCTTTTTATCGACGACAATATTATTTGGTTCCGTAGGAGATTTAGAGCCGAACCGACCATCAACAGTTGGTGAGTCGGCGGGTACGTCGACAGCACTACCGCGACATCGTAAGCGACGGAGCTCGACGTCGTTGTCTTCGTCCTCGTCGTCGGCGTCATCGTCGTCATCATCATCATCATCAACTCGTTACACACGTCTCGCAGCTGTCCAGCTTGCATCGTGATCTTACGAGACGAGGGGAATGCCAGAACGATGAGGATGATGAAGAAGAGAGAAGAGATGATAAAGAGGATGATGAATAAGGAGTCTTTAAAGACGACGTTAAAAAAGTGCTTTCTTGTTCTCGCAGCTTTTTTCAATTTATTATGGCTTTTTCGTGCTCTTTCCGATGATTGATGGCTTGGCACACGGGGAAAACATAGACACTCATTGCGACATGGATACAGTCAAACACATTTTTGGATAACTACACACTGATTGCGTTGAAAAATGATTTTTATTCCAAGTTCTTCGCTTTTTTTTTTAATACACTTTTTTATCCTCTCTTATTGTTACGTACTGGCTGCAAGTTGAACAACTAACGGATATTCATCTATAAAGCGACAAACATGATGGACTAGACCTTCGCGCATGATAAACGACCGCTTGGACAAGGTCTGCACTAAAAGAGCAAGCGAGACAGAAAGATTTCGTGGGTTCTCAAAGGTCGTGTGTTAAAAATATACCACACGACGCTTCCTCACTAACCCTCTCATCGCAGTGGTCATCTATCTAAGACTCGTTTATAAAACGATTCTTGGCTTCTATATCATTGTTTTTTTTTTGTCTTTCAAATCTCGATCGTCCGCGGTTACACTTTTTTTCATTATTCAATTTTGCATTTTTTGTTTTCACAATTCGTTTTTAAGGTTGGTTTGACCTTTCACAATGTAACTCCCAATTTAGTACCTTCTTCAAGTGACTCATACATATTTTATGGTTACTTTGAAAATTAAACCGCGTCACGTGAAACTAAAACGATATAATCTCGAATTATATAAAATTTTAATTCAAAATAAAAATCATAAAAAGTAATCATTGAAAATAAATCAATGAAAAAAATAGTATAAATAATTAGTAATCATTTTTTTAAACCCGGAAATTGCCCACAGATCCTCAATCAAACAACTCCTTTTTATTTTTTCGTTAAAAATAAGTAAATTAGTTGGCGTTCACATCCTCCAAGAATTATTTTGAAAAATTCTGAAAAATAATTTATTGTATAAATTCGATTTTTTCTTCGGGATACCGAAACCCTAAGGACGACTTCGAGAACGCGACTCGCGGTACTGGATAGACATGGCCAAGAACGGTTTCATCCCCCGTTTTTTCTCTCCCTCTCTCTCTCTCTCTCTCTTTCTCTCTCTCTTCTTTTCTCTTTCTGACGTGCGCGACACTGCCACCCCATTTTTCCTGTCTATTTACTGTACTCCGACGAAAAGCTATAAGAAAACTTTCGTCGTCATCGTCTTACCTCCCACCTCGCAACGTAAGACATTAATAGCAAAGAGCTCTCGATTGATCTGCCGTGGAAGCGAGCATACCGTTCTCACGAAAAACAAACACTGTATGCGAACCTCGTGCCCACCCGATTTCAGACATGAAATATAACAGTTGTAGATTTTATTGTCTCGGTTAAATTCTATTTGTACCCGCTCCGGATATAAATGTGCCGCATTTATATACAGGGTGCGTCTCATTGAAACATTAAATCTATAAAATGCATCGGCTATGTTGAAAAAATACAAGGTTTTTCTCAAAAATTTAAGTTTTAAACTTCCCTAACGTTGTTGTTGGCAAAAGCAATAAAAATCGTTATTTTTATAGATTTTTCTCGTAATATAAATATATTTTTTTTCAAAAATATCAACTACATTCTTTCAAATTCCAAGAAGCGATAATTAATGCAGCTTTATCAATCAAAAATAATTTTTGCGAGTTTTTTTTTTTATCCTAAGTTCGAACTCTTTTGTTTCCAGTGTGACACTCGGTATATATGTAAAATTATTATCCCCTAGAGATGAAAAGCTCGATATAACCGAACAAGAATTATTATGAAAAGTACCACATTCACTGTGAAATCGTTTATCAATTTATCGATCGTTTTTCGCGTTACGTGGGTCTCTCGTAGGTAGGGTAAAAGCTCTTCCTGCCATACAAAAAATGTAATCGGAAAGCTTGAAAAATATGAATAATTTTAAAAAGCTTCGAATATATGTGATTTTTTACAAAAGTTAATTTTTTTTCTATTTTTTCAAACCTCAGCAATTACGAACACAAAAAGCACATTTGACTTATGTGAAAAAGTTAAAGCATGAGACACGGATGACCAAGCACAAAACTCGAACGATAAACACGTAACATGTATTTACATTATTCTAGTTATTGTTGTTGTTATTATTGTCAAATATTAATTATTATTATTATAACAAACACAAAAGCGTTTGACAATTTGATTCGATCTCTCATTCGTACCCACAAAAGCTCACTCTTGACATCAGAGTTTGTGTATTAAATGAGTGCGACGAAATTTAAAAAAATGTACAATCGACTAATTGATAGAGTGTATAAAATATTTAATTGTACCTCGATTAATTCGTATTTTTTTAAGCCCTCCTCTCCACCTCTTTTTCTACCAATTGCCCATGTCACGAATTTTTTCTGTTCAATTTTATCAGACACGTGTTTCTCGATTATTGCGCGTCATTTAATTCTCGATGGTTAATAATAATCTGTGAAAAACATAACGCGATTGTACGAGAAATATCCGGGCTCAAGTGAACCAGGCGTTAATGCAGCAGACACGAAGTGCTAGTAGTTCAAGTTGCGTTTGGTCAGACCGAGTGATCGTTTTACATTTTCATAATTTTTCAAATTATTTCGTATTGATAATTCCCTTATTGTTTATGGCTTATATTCGAAAAACAAATGTTTTTTAAGTGTCCGAAAAGAGTCACAGTTTTTTTGTGTTTTGCTCCTAATGATCGAATGGTTAGGCGGAAGAGTCGAAAAAAAAATTGATTTCTTTCGATTCAATATCGTGTAAGAGACTCAAAGATTTGATAGAAAAAATAAGGGATGCTAGTGAAAAAAGTGGTTGAGACAGGAAGTGTCATCGTCGGTCGCGCACGCACACACGTGACGACGATGAAAAGAAACCGCGCGAAGAATCGATAGTTGTTGAAACATTCACGGTCTCTCGAGGCTAAGTCCCTCAAGGTTACTTCCGTTTGTCGTTACCATCCCTCGAATCTATACTTGTTACATCCATTACTGCTACAACTGATAATAATTAAAAATTTACGATAGAATCGTCGATGTAAAACTGCTTTTCGTGAGAGAAAAATAACTTCCATTTCAGTACGGCTATTTTTTCTCCACGATCTTTTCGTTTACTCTCATAATTTATTATGCAAATTTTTCTCTCATCTCATCGTGACGTTATACGATAACGAAAAACTTTAAAATCCTGGATAATTGTGTTGTATCGATAAAGAGGATAAAAAAATTCACAATATGTTCCAACACGACGATTATCGGATTCGAAGCAATATGCTCAGCAACAAATGAGAGACCAAGATTTTTTTTACTTGCAGAGAATGGATGTATAGTAACGAATAAACGTGAGACAAAAGCCGAGAACAATCTGACGAGAATTATTGTTCGAGAGCGGCAAAAACGCGATATGTGGCTGCTCGTACGAGCGACACCCCCGCACTGCCTGGGGTCTCTTGTCGTCGAAGAAACTAACACGCCGCAAAGTCTCTCCTCCTCTGACCAGAAAGACCTCGAGGTTGGGTGGGGCTTTGCTCGTGTGCGTTTCGGTCTGCGTGGATGTGTGTACACATTTATAAACACATATATTTATTTGTTTGTATTGAGAGCACCTCTCGACGAAAAACGAAGCATCGATAGCACAAACGACCACCTCGTGCCTTCGTACTTACGATACTTATCCACTTACTAGTCGAAAATACGATTCGATCTCAATCTTATTAGGTCACGATAAAAGTTAAACGATACGTATACAGGAATTTCCTCCACGAGTCATTTCCAAAACTGATCATTTCGAATCCACCCTTCTTTTAGCTCGTTGACTTTTTTACCTCGATTACTTCCAATGGATTTTCAAATAAAATTATTTTTCATGGAATCTCCGAATGATATTATCCTTGTACCAAAAAACGTTCTAGTGAGAAGCATTTTCACATATTTATTTTATAAATTATTCGATAGTCAAAAATTGTGCTTTTTATTTCTATTTTTAATGCTTGCTAATCTCGCCGGATGCCTTCCAACAAAATACCTTATGCATCGATTCCTAATATATTACGATAAATACAGCCAGTAATTTTTGGGGACTATGAGCCCCCAAAAGATCAGATTACCGTTAATGTTGCCCGGGTATGACAATTTTTGGCTGGTGAGTGCATTTGATCGAAATAATATAGAATATATACAGCTATACACAATTTGAGTAATGATTAAAGTGAGTGGCTGCAAGCAGAAGAATTTATACAGACAAATAATGCCACTACAATCATTTTTGTTTTTTTTTTGTTTTTTTTTTAAATTAAACATTAATTTTTATTAACAGTTTTTTAAATAAATCTCCGCAAACAAGAGGTTGCTGTTTTTATTCTAAACCATATTTCATATTCGTAAGGTTGACGGTAAGGACTAAAAAAATAAAGGATTGTCCGAAAAAGAAGTACAAGAATTCCCCACCATAAATACTGGACTCAGATCCCTCATTTTTCCATCAAATACACAAAGCAATCACGTGAGATATTATAAAAAACCTCATTTCACTGGTGAAGTTCAAGAATTCACGTCTCAATCTCGTGCAAAATTCTTAGCAATAAAAAGGGAACTTTGTCACTTGTTGCCTGTCTCCTATTTTCTCGTACGAGTATAAATATATTTCACGAAGACTCATGAAGTGTCTAGACTTGACGCTCAGAAAGGGATAAAAGAGTGATTTCCCAAGAGTTTTAGGTTTATGGCATCCTTGATGTCCTAGTTTCGATTCAATGCAATAAAAACAGTTGCTCAAACAAAAAATGTAAGACGATAGAGCAGAAAGTAAGTGAATAAAGTTGGTGGTCTTTGGGAAATAGTAGTAAATCTTTCTAGTACAACTTTAATATTTTTGGCTTCAAACAACATCCAAAAGTGTCTGCATCGATCTTTGGATTCACATTCGTTCACATGACAAATTGCAGTCTTTTTTCAACATTTTCTAAGCCCCAATGATTCAATTCTTGTCTAAACAATAAATAAAGTGAAATAGAAAAAAGTATTTACCAAATTGCTAAGACAAAATAATTATTTGTTCGTCGCCAAAAAAAGACGATTGTTTATTTCAAATGTACAACGATTTTATTACAAAGACCAATTGCATCCCGTGATTCGCTCCAGATATTCAAATTAATGAATAATCTCTTCAGAGTGCTCTCAGGACAAAATCTCTGAGAGATTCAAGAGCATTTGATTATTCGCTTTCACTTTCATTCATTGCATAAAATCCAATCCAAGAATAACTTTAGAGAGTCGCACAGTGGCTTGGGTTAAACGAGAAGGTGCCGTCAGGTCAAGGCGAGTCGATTGACGGTTTCTGAACCGTAACCACGTGTCCCTAGCTATTTAGTGGGGTTCAAGGCCAATCGTGTTGAGAGACACATTCCTGCGCACTGCGGATTAATTTCCTTGTCTTTCAATGAGATTCATTATAATGGGCAAGATATTCTACGCAATTTTGAACGCCGCAATTATCAAACTATTCCACGAAAACATTTTTTTCAAGCCTTCCAGTCGATCAAAACTTTATGGCATATTTTTATAATTCGTTAAACGAGTTTCAAATTGCTCGAAAGACACAATGCGCAATTTTCCAAAAAAAATTGTGTCACTTCAAAAAATCGGCAAACTGCATCATTTTTTTTTTTAATTTTTTAATTTTTTTATTCTGGAACAAAAAAAAATTGTTGCAACTGTGAAACCTTTTCGAGAGCAATGATTGATTTTTCAAGAAATTGAAGAAATTAAAATAAAATGACTGGAATTTTGAAACGTTCAAAATCACCTGGAAAAAATGTTGTACAACATTAACGCTATAAATGATGGTAATGAAATGATTGTAATCCAGAAAATATTTTCACTGATTTACCATGTGGAAACAATAAACGTTCGATTATATTCTACAGCACTGTTAAACGTCAAAATGAAAACAGATTTGAAAAACACGGCGATTCAATATTTCACGAGAGTTACGAGCCCGTTCGAAAGCCAACTGAGCTGAAGTCGAATCGAAAAAAAAACTATTTCCGTGACGGCTGGAGGGAAGGTGGGGGGAAAGAGTTGTACGAATCGCACATCGTCGTTTGGGACATGCGTCATTTTTACGAAAAGATTTATTAACACATTTTCATGTGGTTTTGACACGAGGGTGCTTCAACGCTCTCGTCAATTTACTTCTCGACGATTATTCTTCTGCTTCGGATTTTGAGGCCAGGTTCGCCTGTTTCGAATGCGTCAACGCATTGCCCGTCCTCTTTTCGTCACGAAACTGCGTTCTACAGCAGAGCCTCGATCATTGAATTGGTGGCGGAATTAGCAAATGTTGAAGCACGTGTTCAAATTGAAGCTGCGCACTTCATTCTGCACAGGTGGCCTTTCAGCTTACCGATGCCGTGGTTACGAAAGCGTTTCCTCTAACAAGTGCTCCGCGAAGTATTTTAAATGACATTAACTTTTCATTTCAACTGTTTTTTATCCTCCAATGAAGCTGTTTCATTATTTAACGAGGTTTTCTCGAAGTATTAATCTCTCGATCGTTCTTTCAAAACGATACATTTTATTGTCTATTGACTTCGATCGTAAAGTACACCCAATGCATTTGTAATCGTCCATTTTCGAAAGAATCAAGTCGATAAAAATAAACCGAATATCCGCGAAGGAAAATACCATTATTCCATTGTCCTCGCTTTACTGGCCATTCAAAATTATTGGCGGCCGTAAAATTCCGAGAACTCGATGAAAATCAAACTTCGTAGGCGCAACGACCTTGTATCAATGAATACATGCGAATATACAGGTGGAAAATGCTATATGGATGCTGCATATCCAGCTTAAAAAGTTCCACACTAGTCTGGATGAATCCGCAAATTTTCATCTTGGCAATAGATGCCCGTGGACTCGCTACCAAATCTAAAGATACTGAAGCGATCGGTAAAAATAGCTTTGGAGGTTTTTTGCGTCAACGTATGCAAAAGGAGTAAATATAAACTTCAAGGCGATTTGAAGAAGCGGATCGGTATTTCTAACTTTTGACCAAAGCTGTTATTAACCATAACATTGTTATATTTATTAATATTATTCCTTTTTGTGCTTTTGTTGCACTTAACGTCATAATATTTATTGCTCGTTGATATATTGAAAGTTGCAACAAATACTCGCATTTTTCGTTGACAATGTAACAGTGAACAGCTAAATTGGCTTCATACGAGAACTCATCGCAGTGTCAATGAACGCTGAGTTTTTTTTTTCTTCAAGTGACCGTGCTCGTGGTCACGGCGTCTACTCTTATGCTAGATGTATCAACTATGATTTTTCATTCACAAATAGCTAAATTTTTGCAAAAAAAAGGCCGACAGAAAAAATTGGTACGGTATTCAGCTCGTTATTTATCAACATTTACAGACCTGGACTTTAAACAACAAAAAAGGAACATATAAGGACAAAAAGGAACAAAAAGGACATATTTATGTTTGAATTTATCGCGACGTTTATCGTCATCTAAAGAATATTATTTTGAATGGTAGTTTAATGCCTTACTTGACTCGTTAGCGACCAATAATTACTCGAAACGTTCAAATAGCATACAGAATTGATATTACTTCTATCTTCTTTAAACTTATTCTTCTGTAAGATGAAATAGTTGGTAGTTTCATTTTTATATTTATTCACTTTTTTACAGTATCAATAATCATTATACTTATAGTTTCTCAGAAACAAGAATGTTTAAAAGCAACAATTACCGTGAAGATTTTATATTTTATTCCCTATTTGATAAATCAAATACTTCAAAATATACATGTGAGAAAATTTCTCATCACGCAACCAACGTTTAGGGTTGAAGTAGCGCGACCGCTGACATCTATGTTACTTCTGAATTTCATAGTGTGATCATAAATAGTTTGATATTTGAGTAATAGTTTTTTAGAAGCAAACAATCCGTAAAAAAGCGAACCCACAGGTGAGCCCATTATATAGCCCCAGACGCTATACTCCCGCTGCGAGAGAGTCTCCGTTAGAGACCACCTAGTGGTGGGAGCGTGAAGCTCGATAGCTTCGGAAGAAAGAACGCGATGAAATTTTGCACTAACAACGTACACCGTAATAATACAGCTTAATGAACGGATTCAGTAAATTCCTTCGCAATGATTTTGATCATAAATAATAAATAAACTAAGGTAAACTGATAAAGAGAATAAAATTAATTTCTAAAATTCGATAATTTTAACTAAAATATCAAAAGAAAAATAATACATTTTCATTAAGGAGACGTATACACCTAGAAGGTTTGAAAAATCAGTGAGTAACAAAAATTTTTTTAGGAAAACTATGGAAGCAATCGGATGAAGGTTTTTCGTGATTGAAAACACACATTTTAAGAAACATTTACAATTTTTTTTTTTTTTTTAATGGAACTCGGCTGCAATACGGCGTCGTGAAAAAAGTATTTTTTAAAAAGAAATCTAAAAAGGTAACGGGTATACCTTCGCCAAAAATCGGCTGACGATAGAAATGAAGTGGGATATTAAACTACATACTAACATCTTTGGTATGATACAGTCGATTTTGAAAAGATCCGTTTTTCACAAAACGGCAAACTTTTAAACAAAAAAGAAACGCTATTTTTGGGTCAACATTTTTTGGTTTTCTGTGAAAAACAAGAAAACTAAGGATCATAGAGAAAAAAAATCATATGGTACACAATAATAGAATAACTTTGAAATTTCTTTTAGCAAATCGGTCGAGTGGTTTTTGAAATTCATCCGTTACGAGTTTTTTAAACGATAGTTTATTCACGAAGCCATGTCACGGTTGTGTGTAACTTTTTTGGCATGAAAAAAATTGGAAATACTTCTCAAAATGTGCGTTTTTAGTCACGAAAAACCCTCGTCCTATTGCTCCAATGGTTTCCCAAAAAGAAAAAGAATTTCCTATGATTTTTTCTTACTCATTCTAGGTATAAGTCGCCGTAACCTTTTGAGTCATACATTTTTCCGTGCGTACGATTTACTTGAAATTTTGCATGCATAAGTTTTTGTAGTCGCTGGTTACGAATCTGAACAAAAAATCAAAAAATAAGCAAACAATTTCGGTCAATACTATTGCTAATTTGGATCTGGTACAGAAATGGTTGTATATTTATTTATTTATTCTTTTGACAACAACCGCAAATCGGAAAATTTTCAAAAAATTCTGAACGATTCTTTGAAGTGTGTTGAGGTTGTGAAAAAATTGCCATCGTGATTTTTATAGTGGATTAGTAGAAAATGTATTTTTTCATGAAAAAGTCTGAATTTTGGCTATTTGTTTATCCATGGTATTTATGCAATTAACAAATAATGAATGTACAATTTTTTTGTACATTCATGAATATCCTGGGACCATGCACAAATGAAAAAAAACCGATATTCGTTACGGCAAACGTTGTTAAATAATCAAAAAACTACCAAAAAAGGTGGGACAACGTAAGTCCCATCATAGCTCAAAAGGTTAAGTCTCCTAAGGTATATGTCCCCTTAATTCTACAGACGGTATTCATAAAAAAAACAACAAAACTATCAACATTCAGGGACAATTGAAAATGCTGAGTATTTTATCTTCAACTGAGCTTCTAATGCAGACTGCTTAACGTATTACTATCACAAAGTTACTTTATTTAGGATTCTTTAATAATTTTGTATGAATATTCTTGACACCAAAACTAACAATTTTCTCCTATGAAGAAAAATTTGCTGACGTCAAGAATTTGAGATATTCAATTTCCAATTTTTAACTTTTCCCATCTAAACGCGTGTAAATTTAAGTCGCGTATCGTTTATGAGTTGCAAAAAAATGTGTTTAGGATTTTTCTTTAAAAATTTCGGCTCATGGCCTTTCTGGCTATCTGCAAGAAAAATCTTAAATACATTTTTTTTTGCAACTCGATTTTTGCAACTTTTTAATGAAATGCGACTTTAATTTACACGCGTTTAGATGGAGAAAATAAAAAATTGCAAATTAAATATCTCAAATTCTAAACGTCAGAAAATTTTCCTTCATAGGAGAAAACCGTTAGTTTTGGTGCCAAGAACGTTTATGCAAAATTTTGTAAGGACCCTAAATGAAGTCGTTTTGTAATAGTAATACCTTAAAAAATGAATACCGTAATATATCTTTATGATATTTAAGCGGTATTTAAAACACTTTTAAAATTAGCCCAAAAAATGTGTCTCTAATTCTCTTTCATGGGTCAACGCTTACACGTTCGGACTGCGAGCCACGACCCGAATTATACAACTGGAATATTCTGTAAAATGGATTGTCCGAGTACAAGCAGGGGTAATCGTCTCGCTTGCTCTCCTTTATCCTGTCCCGGGAACACAACTTGTGGCTTCGTTCTTCTTAGACCCACATAGCAGCTATATGCTTATAAATATACACACGCATATATGCATGTATATAAATGCCTCGGCGAAGCTACATCAGGAAGGAGGGGCCAAATTATTGCGCGGAAAAGTGGAAGACGAGAAGATTTCGTGTATGCGCATTGGTATTAGAGCTTCTTTCGTTGTGTACCATAAATATATGTATATAGAAAGTGCTCGTGTAGCAAAGAACAGGAAGCTCCATGTCCCATATCTTCGAATATATAGTTCCACGAGGCGTTTCTTTATAGCTCTTATTACATCCCACATGCAGTTATCTTAAATTTGCTCCTCAACTCTCATGAAAGTGAATTCGAAGATAACGACACGATGTTTTAGCGAATAATATCGCGTGCAAATGTTTCGTCGATTCAACTACCATAAAACGGAAGTTTTATTAAAATTTTTCTAATTTCGTATTATTTATAATTATCGAAATGGTTAAGTAAATAAATCGATTTTTTTCCTCGTCGTTTATGGACATCGACGTCAATGAATAAAGCAAAATTGTTAAATAAACTCAATAAATCATATTTTGTTCGACACACATTTTTTTGTACGAGTAAATATCGAGTATGAAAAATAAAATTCAATCCTCTTAAAAAAACACGCTTATAAATATAAGAGTATTTTTTTCCTGGAAAAACATTGTCTCACTTTGATTACGAACTTTCATATCCATTTTTTGCACGTCGTGTGTTTTTGTAGCAAAGCCTTCGATGTCGAATGAAATTTTATGACAGATATAGTCTTGTGTTTTCGTCTTCACAAGTAAGACAGTGCGAGGAGGTAAACAAGCAAACAAAAAATCTCCGGATGCTGCAGCTGTTCCAGTTGGAAGGAAAACTAAGACAACGTCCATTCCTATCGAGCCTTTCTTCATGGAAACGAAAATGGATGATTCGTCTCAGTGAGAATTGTCGTTCGAAGTGAATCTGTGATTAAAAAACATTTTTTTTTAAATTACTGTCGTTTTTTTTTGTCTCTAATGACACGTGAAATCGATTACGTTGATAATTGGCTCTCAATTTCCTTCATCCCAGAATGTTCCCGTAAAATCGTCTCTTTAAGGGGACCGTATGGTCTAGAAATTTGAAAAAATCGATTTTTTTTTTTTTCGATATGTCGAAAGTATAGTATCTCAAGAATATACTGTGAAATTTTCATGCGGAAATTCTCAATATTACAGCTTCTACAGCCCATAACGCAGGTAGAGAGCGGTCCGCGACACGAAAACGTTCAAAGCCTTATTGGACACAAAGCCTTACGGGGATGATTTTTTAGTTTGCAAAAAAGAATGTGTTTTGCATGTTAAAAAACGTTTGTACAAACGTGCTGTTGATGCGAAAAAAAAACATGCACAAATAAAGAAAGCAACAAAGAAATTGACAGAAAAAGAAGAGGGAAAAAAGACACAGCGGAAATCGATAAATAAAACACCGAAGCGTCAACAATTGACGAATAAATTATTGCAAGAGCTGTCAACTTATTACGGTCTAGCAATTAGACGTAATTCAGATTCGACTGAAGGGATGAGAAGTGAAATATGGGCAGCATATTATCACAAAATTTCAACAGATGAAAATCCGCAACACTCGTACTGTCCTCCAGGTTCCGAATCGTGGTGCAAGTGGCGTCAAAGTGAGGCTGCAGGTACTTTAGACACCTACGAGCACCCACCTGCTCTGTGCGATGAAGCACAAGAGATATTAAAACCAATTTATGAAGAATTGACAGCAGAGACTTTATTGGAAAGGTGTATTGGCAGTAATACGCAGAACAATAACGAAAGTTTCAATGCTTGCGTGTGGCACCTTGCGCCGAAACATCTGTTTGCCGGAAAAAAAATCATTGATATTGCCACTCACATTTCCGCTTGCATATTCAATGAAGGATTTGCATCCCTATTGAAAATAATGGAGACCATGGGCATAACAATCGGGCCACAAGCGGAGCAACTAGCGCAAAACCGAGACGGGCTGCGAGTATCGAGCGCCAACCGTAGGAGCACGGACAACTCCAAAGAGGCTCGGACAGCTCGAAGAAATGAAAGGAGTGAGGAAATCTTCAATTATGAACGTTCCGAAGGAATCCTATATGGTGCCGGAATCGCGGATTAACTGTAAGTATTCAAAATTTGCTCAATTTTTGAAAATATCTGTACCTCAAACTTTAAACTCATTTATCTCGAAACGACTTTTTTCGGCACTGCGCAGGTGAAAACAAAAAAACTATTCAACCGAATCACTTGAAATTTGGATATGTTGTTCACAACATGTATGGCTATCGTCGGAACTACAATCATAATTTTATTTAAATAATTTCTTATTGTTTATACTAAAAAACTAGTGAAAAAAAACCCGATTTTACGAATTTTTTTTCAAAAGCGCGCCATTTTGTCAATTTTTAATTTTTTCGATTTGTTCTAGTCCCGACCATAACTGCACTCTTTCTGATTAAGAATCTTCTTGAATTTTGTGTTTCAGATGAGTAGAAGTCTCGGATCGATCTTCACCGTCCGGGTCGGATTTTTCGAGAGGGTCGTCTTCAATGCCAATTATATGATAATAAACACTGTTTTTAAAATTAAAAAAAAATTTTTTTGTATACTTAATAAAGGTAGTAATAAACCCGAAAAGTTAAAACATCGATTTTTAAATTTTTTAAGGCAAAAAAAAAATCGTGAAAATAGGTGAAATTTTCGTGCTCTAGACCATACGGTCCCCTTAAGACGATTCCATTGTTGCTGATGATGCCGAAATTCGGTCACGATTCATGGTACACTCTGATGGATAGGCAAATTAACGTACTCTTAATGGTCCTCGTTATGGACCATGAATAGAGACATCGACATCCATGCCAATAATAAACCAGGAGTAATGCAATCTCAATAATTAATAACCAGAGGTCGACACCTTATTCGTTTGGATGGCCATAACAGGTATTTACTAGCCTCAAATGTCAGTTATCGTTTCGTTGGAGAGAGAGAAATGGTGAGAAAGTGCTCATTGTGGTTGCTTGGAAAGCTCACCCCTAAACAAGAGAACATCGAGTATTTCCAGGCTGATTATTGTCGTCTTGGCATCCTGGCAAATTAACGCTTGGCTTTCATCCTTTTCATTTACCCAAAACAATTCTGTCCGTTGAAATAAACATCTCTGTTAAAATCTTCGTCCTATTTAAATGTTTTCTCACATTCTCCTGATAAAATCTTACGTCGAAAAGCTCGTTCTCCGCATGCTCGTGAGAAAACAAAATAAAAATAAACTAATAGCAACAAGGCTTTGACTAATTTGCCACTAAAACAAAATAAACAAAAATACTGGACGACTTGTAAGATTAGGATCATCAGAAACGATATTCAAAAAAACAGGATACAGTCGGTTTAGTCAACAATTGGATAAACTAAGAAATCATTAGAATATTATTGATATTGTATATATAAAATAAAATGAATAAAATACCCTAGATAGCAAATTCGGTATTTTTCTCGATTTTTCATATAATATAGACAGGCTCTGACGAAAAAAATATTAGTTTCACTCAAAATGCAAAAAGTCATTTCTGAGATAATGAAAAAACATTGTTATTATGCTTATAATCGATTTCACAGTAATTTCTATTATAAGCACCATTGGATCGAGGCCATTCCTGCGTCGCCATTCTCTGCTTTAAAATAGCAATCGTTTGATCTGTCATTTTAAATGACAGGTGCCTGTCACGTGATTTTTAATTCTCTCCTTTTTCTCTGTTTTTCTTTTCTTTTCTCTCGCTCTCTTTCAACATATTTCTCTTCCTCTTTGATTTTTTTTCTCCCATCAGGAGACAAGTTCTTTTATTTCTGTTATCCTCTCAACCTCTTTTCTCTTTCGCTTCATTTTTATACCTCTGTTCATTTCCGCTCTTTCCATTTCTTTTAACTAGTTCTCTTCTAAGCTCTAACCCCGAAGAAAATACCACATCGAATGAATGTGCTCTATCGAATATCGACTACTTTTGCACATCAGGTTCGTATGTGTGTATGTGTGTAATTTGCCTCCACACGTGGGCACCATTCGGAAATTTCTATGGTCCTGACTGACAATATACCGCGGTACCGGAAGCTCCTATCTGCACAGGCGCGAAAGCGCGGTGAGGCAGTGCGGCTAACCGGCGTAACATAAAGCTGAATCCTTGTGTTTCATTCTCTCCCTTTTATCCTCGCTGCTAATTCGGATTTGTGAAAGCGCATACAAGCCTTCGGGCACGAGTTGAATGAGACGAAAAAAAAACGAGAAGAATTATCAGGGTGAAAAAAAAAATGTGGTTCGTTTGGTCACATCAGGATGGTTCTCATGGAGCTCGACTAGCTGTCGGAAAGAACCTTTTTCATCGCGACGCCGAAAAGCCACTCAAAGCTTCTGTCTTTCCTGTCTCTTCTTTTCTCTCTTTCTGTTTTCTTTTTTTTATCTAACACATCGTTTCTACTTTCCCCTTTCATCCACCCTCCCCCACGATCCGAAGAAAATCGGGAAGAGAAAAGAATGGAAAAAGTTACCGAAGCTTTAGCCTCTCCGGAGGAAAACTTCGGGTCCAAAACTTTCAACACTTTTTACTCAAATGCATTACTTTATTCTTATTCTTTATCCCGACACCTTGGAACTTATCTCATACTCGCCAGTCCGTATACTCTGGAATTAACATTTTTTCATCATATTTTTACTTCTCTTGATTGTTCCCCATTCTAGTTCTTCTCAAAACTTTCCATCCAGAAGCTCCCTGTTGATGAGTTTCGGACAATTCTGGCAATTACATGTAAATGAATAAAAAAGCTACAACAGTTTTTAAAAATCTGACGTTTTCTTACTTTAGGAACTTTCGATCGATTCCAACGAAATTTATCGGGATGTAGAACATTTTTTATTATTTTTATCACTAATGTTGAGCGTTTTTGGATTGTGTATATTCAGTTTCCTCCGTAATTTTTTTTCTTTAGGAAAAGCACGTGTACTTTAGTAGCCTCTGACACTCCCAATTGGGAATGCCATTTCGATGCATGATCTGTGATTTGTGATGCATGCGACACGAATTTTAGTCTACGTTAAAATAATACTGACAAAATGTAGATTTTTTAAACTATCAATCCATTTTTCACTCCGTCAATTTTCCTCGATTCCTTTACACCTGTTTATACGACATTTTCGTACAACTCTATTTATGTCCCCCATAAATGAGGTATGGTATTAAATTTACCCCATTTTCTGCTTGATTAACGACGAGCTCGATTGCCCCACGAGATATGTCGAGGGTGACGGTCAGATTTCATTTCCAAAGGGCAGGTAATGGGCCGCCATAAATCTATTCCCCATATGCAGTGGTTCATTTCAAAACCGATAACTCTATCCCCGAAAAAACAACCAATAAACCGAACATGTGACAAAATGAAACGGCGTAACTTATGTTTTAATTAACAAACAAAAAGCTATTTGTTAACAACTAAAATTACGATATTTTACTTTCTACTATATGTAAAGGAAAAGTCTGTAAATATAGTCTTGACAGCACTTGGGGCATTCATGAATTTTTTAATTAAAGAAAAGAGGCATAAAAAGAGTAACTTACCAGCATCGTGCAACGGGCAGGCCATGTAACTGTACCGTTGATCTGAATTAACGGCATTTTTTCCCTTCTGCGATCCGCTGGTCATAGCTGCAAATTTTGTCACGTACCGATAAATCTCGTCATAGAAGAACAATAAGGTTGTTCGAATTATCGTCGAGGCAACGGTCACCCGTTTTCTATCTTTGTCAATGATATTATTCTCGTTCAACTTGGTTACTCGAGCCTTTTTTCTTTTTACAAGATCCAAAAATCAGTGTTATTTTTTTATTTTTTTCTATTTATGGTCGCGATGAAATAGCGGATGAGGTCGAATTCGTTAGTGGAAACTGACGTAAAATCGTGATACTAATAAGGATGCTGTTGGGCTTGTAGTGGCAGTGAAGATCATCGGCAAACAATGGTACAACTTGAAGAATCCAGCTCATCGTCCCATTTGTTTTCAAGTTTCGTCTTGCTTGTCTTGTTCGTCGACGTCACGAATTACAATTAATTAAGTCGGCTCTCACTAAAAAATTTCTCCGAGTGTCCGTCGTGCCCGCGTTTGACTGCACAAGACGAACTCCTCGTCGCCAATTAGATCCGCGGAAACTTGGAACGGTGGCGCGCTTAATTAGCACAAAAATAACTGCTACTATAAAGTACAGACGAGGCTAGTTATTCGTTGTTTTCACCTGTACGCATACCGATTCATCCGCGATATGTGAGCTTTACTGTCAAATTTCGAGGTGCGATTGTACACTGAAGAAAATATTATATTTTTCAAATCAACGTGAAAATCGTAGGAACGAAGGGACGATACTATTTATTTTTTACATTATTATTAAACTATATTTTTATTTTGAGGATAAAATTCAATTTCTTGACTGTCATAAATAAAAATACGCGCGATGAATATTAAATGTTTATATTGAATAAAATGTTTTGAGTTAAAATTAATTAAGTTAAAAATTTGCCTGGTATAATAAATTTTATACGGCTCTTTGTGTTTTAATGTTTACGCCAAATTTTCACATTAAAATGTCATATTTTTAATGAAAATTTCGAGACGTGTTCGAAAAATTTTATCGAGCGTTAAATTTTATTTTGCCGCATGGTAAAAGTCGCCGTAAAATTAATATTGTACTAACTGCAAGAATGACTTATTGCGCTATAATGTTTACATGCGTATCAAACATTGAGAAACCTTCATAAATGAAGTTCGCACACTTGTCCCCACGTTCCAATATATCACAGTGAATTTTATAGCAAAATTTACTTTATGATTCTCCGCGTGTACGAGTCCTTAAGATGTGTCTCGGCGTCAGAGACTAAAGACGATTTCCGGTCGAATCCAAGGGTAACATTCACCCCTTCAAGAATTTTCGATCCTTTGAAAATATCCGATAGCATATGAAGATCGAGGTTTTTTTCGTTAGTCTCAAAAGGAGGTAAATTATTTCGTCTAAGAGCTTTTCTTTGAAGTGAGATGTAACGTTTGGCGAGAAGCTGCGGAGCGGGAAATCAATGTCGCTACAACGAAGACGTGATTAATTTCTTCAATGGTTTTGTTTCACCCCGACACTTGAAATACTTCAAGTTTTCACGATCAAACGGTTCGAATGAATTTTCGTCGGGCCATGTGTGAATGGGAATAATTATTAATGAGCGAAAATGGTATGAGCGATCGTGAAGAGTGAACTATCCAGTACCCGGCGTGCGGCTCTACTGCTAGCTCTGCTCCGGCTGCTGGAGGTGGACAAGGGCGTGAGGGTACAAGAGAAAGGAGAGAGGGGTGCAACCGTGAGAACAGTGAAGCGATAGCGCAAGAGGACCGTACGGAGAGGGACAGAGGGAGAGGATGCTGCGGATGCAGAGGAAAACCTTTCTCTCTCTCTCTCTCTCTCTCTCTCTCTCTCTCTCTCTCTCTCTCTCTCTCTCTTTCCCGGTAGTTTTGTAGCACCGCAGCGCCTAGCGGTGAACATTTCATCCCTCTTCCGAGTACTGGATGCAACGCGCCGTTTTCCCCGCTCTTCACCGTCTCACCGGCCGCCATAACCCTCCCCACGAACTTTCTCTCTCTCTCTCCTCTCCGGCCTATACCTTAACGCTATATAACCTTTACGGCCAACTCTCTATCTCTTTCTCTCCCTCCCGCCTCACGGTTCCATGTCGCAATGTATCTGCAGTCGAAAGTAAATCCCTTTCTATACCGTAGACTCTCTTGTGCCGAAGAAAAGAGAGAACAGACAGACATTCAAGTCCCTAACCCAAAAGGACGCGTGTAACCAATTTTCGGGAGTTACTTCTTGCTGGCTTGCATCCGATACAACTTTTTCTTTTTTTTTTTGCGAAATATATTCACATACTCAGTCAGACTCTTTCTACATTCGTGTATTCTTTGGCTCTTGGGCTAAGTGGGACGTTGAATCAAGCCAAATATTTTTCATCTTCGTACAAAAACTTGTTCAAAGTTTTTGCCTATCGGTGCTTCGGATCGTTGAATCTACATGCACTCCATGCCTTCGCAGTAAATAATTTTGTTTTTCACTTTTTTGCATAGAGACGATTGGTTTCGAAAGATGGACTTTGAAATGCCCTCCATTTTATTTGGCAATGGTATTCTTTCAATTAATCACATTTGGGAAACTTTATTATAAAATGTCCGAAAGAATACTCCATTTTTCTTGACACCGATTTTTAACAAACATTTTTTAATGACATTTTTCAAAAATTTACTTCTTCTCAAAATAAGAGTCGTTAGTGCAATCATAGCTTTTTCTTGTCTTCTCCGCATTCGCCCAATTAGTAAACAAAGGTAGTACGAAGCAAGCTCGATGGTTCGCAAAGAACGTATAATTCCAAAAGACTCTTTTTCTCTCACTTATTTTATTTCTCGATAGCTCTACAGAATTGACAGCCAGCTTTTTATTAGTAATGTATAAAAATTGAAGTGGAAGGCACTCATGGAAAAAATTATTATCGCCTATTACTTCAAAAATGTCTGCAGATTTCTCGTAAGAGATTTTTGAACTAAAACAAATTTTGATTGCAAATCATTATCCTTTTTGAATATTGAATGATTTTTGTTTATTTTTTTATTCTGTTGAATCCTTAACGTAATTACCAAAATATTTGTTTCTCCCTCAGTATTTTTTTAAATTTATTTTCTATAAAAATAGACATTAATTACCTATTTGCACTATTTTCAAAAAACCCTTCGGCTGCTGCGGAGCTATGTCTATATTTACGCAGGGGCTATCGCCGAGACAAAAGATAATCACGATCTCTTGAAAGCACGTTGAAAATCTTTTCCACTCGAAGCCAAGTGAGCCATGAAACGACAAGCTCCTTTACCTCCAACACTGTATAACATCTTAAACATCATAGATATTCCTACGATCGTAGCACACAGTTTGATTTCACTTATTCGACGAAACTAAATGTACTCAGAGTCACAAATTTTTATTAAATTTTTCAAGTCCACTGAACTAAAACAGTTCTCTATTTCTTCTCCATCGAAAAGAAATACGAATTTACAAGGCAAAAGATGATTCAGTAAATTAATCATATTGATAAATTACATTATTCAAGGTTATTATTGTATTTTCGTAGAATTGTTTAAGCGTTTAAAACAATTATACAAATTGACGAATTCTACGTGATTTTTATAAGCGTTCTTCATTGAATATTCGATAGAAACAAAATCTGAGGAAAAGAGCTGCCAACAGATGGTCTAAATCCTCGAGAAAGTTCATTCAACGCAACGCAGGAGTCGTTTTCGTGGGTTGAGGCAATTTTAGACGGAACGCTATGAATTCGCCATTGCCGTATTAATCCGTAACAACATAATTCACAATTTTGAACGTGCCGAGAAAATATTCGCTTGTGCGAACACTTGTCCGGATTCTTCAGTCTACGACATCGAAATATGGACTTGGCAAAGAGCGAGAGTTTCACACACATATGCAAGTTCGATTCGCGAGTTCTCGAGACTATCAGGCACTCACTGGGGAGCCAAGGTCGTAAGGCGTCCACTGGGCACATTCTCTATCTTTGTTTCAACCCTCAGCATGTGTAACTCGTGTACCGGAAACCCGGTCTTCTCATGGGTACACAAACGTTTCTCTTCTTTTCTTTAACGGGAGAAATCAGTTTAGGAGGCCGAAATTTTGGTGTTCTTCATGAATTTTATTAACAGGGAAGAAATAATCAGAATTTGTTTAAACTTGGAGGATATTTAATTCATGTTTTGAAGTACACTTTGTAATTTTTTCAAGTCATTTCCGCCGGAAATAGTGGAGTTAGAAGCTGCTGTCCATGGACGATCGCCATCCGAGTTTTTTGCTGGTGGGCATTCCTGAAGTCACAATTTTTATCTGCAATCATTACAATTTTTTTTTCGTTAACAACATATTTCCTAAGAATATAAACCTAATTGTGATCAAAAAAGTTGAAAATTGCATTTTTTTGAGATGTTTGAACACAATGTCATGTTTTTTCACCTTTTTTGCATTAAAAAAAAATATTTTAAATAATAATATCATCCCAGAGTTAGGTTCATATAGATTGTAATTGAATAAACAATATTCACACAAATTTTCAGAACGATTGGTCAATAATTTTTTGAGCTAGAATGCCCACCAGTTGAAAAAAGTCATCCATGGACAGCAGTTTCTAACTCCACTATTTCCGGCGGAAATGACTTGAAAAAATTACAAAGTGTACTTCAAAACATGAATAAAATATCCTCCAGGTTTAAACAAATTCTGATTTTTCCTTCCCTGTTAAAAAAAATTCACGAAAAACACCAAAATTTCGGCCTCCTAAACTGGTTTCTCCCGTTAAAACGAGTAACCACTTTAGGAGACCGAAAATTAGATGATTTTTTGGTTTTTTTTATTATGAAAAAAAAAACGGAAATTTCCGCAACTCTGACAATAATTTATTCATATTTTCATACATCTCTGGTAATTTTTTCAAATTATTTCATGCATTAATTAAGGTGTAATCCGCTGTATCCCTTGGCGTGTCCTCATCGTCGTAGTTGATTTGCGGGAATTGTGCAACTCGCAATTCGCATCTGAAATAGTCCAACAAATTTTTATACATTCTTCAGATGTTTTTTAAGAACATGAACCTAAATTTTGAAAAAAAATCGAGAATTGAATGTTGGAACGTGTTTGAAAAAAAATGATCGATTTTTAGCATTTTTTCCCCCGGCATTTTGCAATAATAAATATGTTTTAAACCATCTAATTTTTCCAACTTTAGGTTCATGTTTTAATAAATTATATTATGTAAACGTGTTCCAAATTTGGAGATGATCCATCAATTAGTTGTTGAATTATGATTCCCGCAAATTGAAAAAATGTCCTTTCGAGAAAAACACGTTTAAAGTTTGAGAGCGCTTGGAAGTCGAGCGGAGAATCTTTATCATTTATATACATACCGTTAGAAGGAATCCGAATATCGTTTTGAAATTTTCAAGGCGTATTCTTAAAATATTTTGCTAACGATTTATGAAATAAAAAAAAAATGATTTATTGAAGCATCTAAAATGGTTGCTCGCCTTAAAATAACTGCTTCGAGGTCATGTCAATGACAGCACTCGATGCGATTGATCTACGAATACGGAAAGACATTTTGGCCCGTGCTGGGTCATTTTATTAGCCAGCTGATGATATTATTTGAAAGTTCCTTCAGGAATAAAACTGGAGCTTCTTTTTTTTGCAACATATTATTGGAAACATTCGATAGAAATGAACTGACGTTCGAATTATTAATTATTTTTTATTTTTGACCAAATCTGACGTTCTTGATTCAATAATTTGATGGCTTTTGATCAGAAATCTAAAAAAAATTAATACCCTCTCAACGTAAGGGCAGTTAAATCGATGATATTTTGATCTGAAAAAAAAAATACAATTAAATAAATTGAACGAATAAATACACAGTTCACTTTTTTTATTTACTCATACACGCGACTTAAATATACAAAATTTACATCGTTATTCTAATTACGTATTCAAGGTATGCAGCTTCGAGGCAGCTCGGAAGAAAAACTACTAGGCACTTGGGTACAAAACTTCAATTTATGTAACAAAATATTTTTGAGCAAATTGTTTCATATTCCATTTAAATATCAGCTTCAAACGAGTATATACGGTACAGATAAAAATATATGTACATCTAAGCGGTACGAGGAAATCTGTCGCAACTCGAACCAGATTCGATTTTTCGAATCTCGAATTTGATTCATGATTTTTTTCATAATCACGTAAAAGTCTCTAAAGATTGTTGGATTTCCTTTTCAAAGCTTGGGTAACGATTCCTTCTGTCTTTTTTTTTTTTTTTTTTTTTACTATAATAGTAGTTTTTCAAGCAAAGTTATAAAAAAACATTTTGATTTCAACAATTTTTTTTTCCAAACATGGCTAACACTTTTTTTAACTCGACATTCTCGAATTGAATCAAGAACAAAAGGCAACAAAAATGTCTCACAATTTTCGGTCAATTTCAATAATCAAATAAATATTTACGTTGTTTCACCAGAGCTATTCTGGAAAAAATATTTTTTGTAGAATGCTGCTTTTTTTCTCATAAGTAGTAACAAATAGATAAATATAAATATTTATTTATATTAAATGTATAGCACAAAGATATGTACTTGATTTATCAATAAACACACATTGGCACTTAGTTATTCTATTCGAATTATATTTAAAAACATATTAACATACATTAATAATAATTAACTAGACTTTTCTGTATTTTAAAGAAAAAAAATATTATTGCACTGAGGGTTTTGAATGATATCGTTTATATAGCGATACTCTTAACAGTTTCTAATGACAGAATACCAGGTATACTCGTTCATCATTGCAATATGAATGAAAATTCAACGCACAAGCAAAGAAAACGATCATCGGGAGGAAATGATTTTTCAAAATATTTTATTTTACAAATCGGACAAACTCTCGAACAATCCTTTTTTAAACAAAGTCTTCTTTTTCATTGTTGAAAATTTGTCTCATTAAAAAATCCCAAATGAGTGATCGTTCGTAATGCTCTTCTAATCTTAGCCATTTAGATGATTTTCACAAAAAATTTATTTTCATCGATATGTTCGATGAAACAGACAAGAATTCTGTCTCATAATTTTTCTACTGTATTCGTATCCTTTATTTTGAAGAACAATGAATTGTTCAGATAAAATCTGTTCTTAAAAATAGCTTTATATTAATTTTTTATTATGCAAAATTCTTCAATCTGTACAAGAAGAATTTAAGGGGAAGTGCTATTTTCAGAAATATTTGTTCAACTTGTTTTTTTTTTTATTAAAAAATGTGACTCTCACACTTTTTGATACGTGGAACGGTATCTGAATATTGTATTTAGGAATCACAGCAGTATTTTAAACAATCTCTCCTTTGGTGCAAGTCTGACATGATTTTTATCGAAAATAACAAAATCACGCCTTTGCTGATTTTATATTCGAGCTTTTTTCCTTAACGATCAAATATCGTATCATCGATGACAAAATATTTATGCAGATTTTTCTTTACCACGATTGTCAAAAAACTAAAGAAAAATAAGTTTAAGTATTTTTGAATTTTTTAAAAATGATGAGTCATTAACCCTGGAACTCCACAACGGGGTAATTAGTTACCCCACGAAAATGTCAAATTTTTTTCCCGATGCAATTTTTTAAAAACATTTTTTATAGAGTTTTATAGAGTTTTCACCAATAAATATTTACAAAATGCGACTTTATCATACACCATTCTCTTCGTTATCAAAAAACGAAGAGAATGGTATACAATTCAACCTTATTATCGCATACGAGGAACATTTTCTGCGAATAGAAGATTGGAGTAATTATTTACCCCAGTGTGGGGTTTACGTTGGGAAAAATAGATTGTGGGGCTCTAGGGTTAAGGGGTTCAGCCCCAAGCAATTTTTTTGTTTTTTTAGTATGTTTTTTCAAAAGCTTTTATACATATTTTTGTCTTCCATTTTCAACTGTTCCAAAAAAAAGTTCAAAATTTATTGAAAACTGCAAAAAATGGTCGAATTGAAGAAAAATATATCGAAGATAGTACTCGAAGCATCTGCAACACAAGTTTTGTGAATTTACGAATTGTAAACTGAAAGTCATCGATGTGTAAACCGATATTTGCACTCTGTTTTCCTTGATTGTGCTAGATCATAACAATACAGAATAATACACACGTTGAGCCATTCTCACATATATTTAAAGGGTTAATCTAGTTTTGGGGTCTGAGAACAAGAAGTCACGAGTCCAATTATTGGGATTTATGGAGCAGCACCGAATCGCAACGAGTGAGAAACTGGTCGCAACATAGAGCAGCAGAAAGAGATGAAAAGAGAGAGAGAGAGAGAGAGAGAGAGAGAGAGAGAGAGAGAGAGAGAGAGAAAGAGAGAGAGAGAGAGAGAGAGAGAGAGATAGAGAGAAGAGAATGGCTCAAGAATGTATATTACTGCGATGTAAAGTACAGTGTAACTATACAGTGTAAACGATGATCACAGAATACTCATTCGACCCACGTTGTATACAGGGTGTCGCACTGTGGATGCTAAATACTGTAAAATGAAGAATTTACGATCGAATTCGAAGTAGAAGAGACTAAAGCCTTTTTTATTCACCTAGATCCCTCTCTCCTCGTGTCGAAAATGATTAATAAGGGAGGAAATGCTTTTTTTTTGCTAAAGTCTCGATTTTTTTTACTCCATTTTATTCTTCAAGGTGTTAAGAATATCTGTGTCTAATTTCAGCTCAAAATTCATAACAGAACGGTGTTTAGATCAACACCGTAAGTACCTCATATCCCACTGTAAACTATACTCGAAACTTCAAACGCGTTTTTCTCAAAATAGCTATCGTGCAACTGGTGTGCGTGATATACGGAAAACTAGTGAACCGATCAATTTCAAATTTTTACAGCATATGGAGTCTATATTCTTTTATCGTTTGACGTAGGGAAACAGCAATGCGTCATATATTTATTTTTATAAAAAAAAAATTCGGTCAATTTTTTATGCAAAATCGATTACTTGACTTTAACAAGGGACTATTTTATTAAAAAAAAAAACATTTTCTTTTCTGGTTCGTCAAACGATAGCTACATATATACCAATCAAAATACCGTTTGATTTTTTTTTTCAGATTATCAGCAGTGAAGAAATCGTGCACACGAGCGATCACAAAAATTTACGCGGGGTCACGAGCGAGAAGGGCCACCAGGCGGAATTTTTAATGAAAATGATTAACTATTTTTTTGTAAGCACTTGAAATATGAATAAACATATGCTGGAAATTTAGAAGTAATTGATTGCATAGTTCCATTTTTTTTTTCAAATCCAAAAAAAGGTTCATTTTAGCGGAAAAAATAGCAATTCCCTTATTAAAATTTGAAAAAAGCCTGATTAATAAACAGCCCTGAACTTTTCGACTGGAAATTCGATCCTCCACTCAGATTTACCACATTGACATTCCACAGAACACCCTGTATATCAAATTCTTATAATCGTATTTAATCCTCGAGTTTTCACGTATTCCTAATATGTTGATACCATTAATAGCAGGAAAAAAAACGTTCCTAAACCCAGTCGATTGGTGCGTGACTGGCTCTCGATAAAAATTAACGGACGAACGCAATATCACATCGCTCGTCGGACTATTATTAATTTCAATTGCAAGGCACACTCATTCTCGTCCAGTACTATCGCTCAAATCCAAATTCTAACTCTTTGCGAACACATTTGTCGGCCATTCGTATTTTTGGAGCTTATCGATCAGTTTTTTACCCTTAAATTTAGGATTGCTATCATTGAGTTGAACTTGAGTCGATCAACTCTCGATTCGAATACTTCAGTAGGAAAACTACAAAATTTTCTTCGTTGGACAAACGATCACGTGAGTTCAGTGCTCTTGGTTTGCTTTGGATGAAAATATACGAATTCCAGATTTTCATTTCAAATATTGAAAGTAAAATAAAATATTATCATCCTCTGAATCATCGCCTTTAACTCTGATAAAGTTTTATTCGACTCCGAGATATTTTGGCCAATTTATATATTGATTTCGGTGCAAACCCCTTCCGAAGACTTTTTCATGAAATGTAAAAATGGCTGATACAGCAGGTGGAACAATTTATATCGGTAAATCCGTTAGTGGAAACTCAAATTTCCTGAAAAAGCTCGAACGCGATAAGCGTTACGACCTTGTTTTGTTCTTCGCTACACGAACCCGAAAGTGAAGTCAACAACGGGTTTAATTTGAGTCTAAACTTAAGGTCGAACTTACGTTTAACTTGCGAGTTTGGATTTGTGACTCAGAGAAAGAAAATGAAATTAAATCTTAATCGAAGTCGAATTATCCTCGAAATTTGAGTATTAACTTAAATTAAGAATTAACGTTTGAGCTGAGATTTGAGCTCGAGTCTCTATCGACGTTTTTCGAAGTTAATTCCAAAAATTCCTTCTAAAATTCGAACCCAAATTCGTACTTGAGTTAAACCGTACTCGAGTTTGTCCTTGAGCTTGATCGAAGTTGATTCGAATAACTTAATCAACTAACACGTCAACTAGAAAGTAACCGTCCACTGTTGCTATCTACACGAAAGTTTTAATCTTCATTTTAACGTTATTCTCGCACTCATGAGACAAATGTGTGTCTCATTCAACATCCACAGTCGGTTGGTCGATTTCACGATACTAAATCGACTTAAACCCAAATTTCTCTGGGTTCGGAACTTTTTGATTTTCTCTATAAATGCAATTTTTTATATTCTCTTCACCCCAAGGCACGTACGGAAGTGAGCGGGGCTATTTTTCTTTTTTTTTTTTCTTAAACAAATCGCATCGTATACATTATTTCTTTTGTACGAAACGCAGTCTTACGTTCTTGGAGTGATAACTTCTGCTTTTCTTCTTCTTCTTCTTCTTCTTCTTCTTCTTCTTCTTCTTCTTCTTTTTCTTCGTTTCATAATGAGAAGCGAGGGCGAATCATCGCCTTGAATTCTCGTGGAGATCATGACTGCGACGAATTCGTGACTTCTGTCTCGCTCTTTCTTTTCTCCCAATCGTTCACTCGCTTCAGAGGATAGCAAATTATTGCAGACAGAAGAATCAACGCCCCCGATATGTAGAACGAAGCGTCGTAACTTCCGGTCGCGTCCATGAACGCACCTGCCACAACGAAATTCAAATGAATATTAAAAATCGATTTAAAAAATGAAACCAAAGGCCGAAATACGTGAGCTGCATTGAGAAACAGCCTCGAAAAATACCGAGAGAATATTTTATTTAATCACCTGCCAGTGGAGCTCCAACCGCCGCAGCCAAACCTTGGAAAAGTAGAAGCAAACCAAAAGCGTTTGTTAACTTCTCCAAACCCATAAGATCCACCACTATTATTGACCTGAGCGAAGCAAATACCGCTAAAATGAAAAGGAAAGAAAATAAAAGAAATCGTCGGGAAAATACATCAAGCGATTCGGATATTAAAAATCTTCATTTTTATTTTTTTATCCTCTAGTCTTTTTCATTACCCAATCTTTTCGTACAACTTTTTTAAATCTTTACTTCAAATTCAAATTTGTTTAAATCTGAGATTTATTTATTAGTTTTCGAAATGCTAATTCTTATCAAACACGAAAAAATGTTTCCACTTTTTTTCGTTGTTCATTATCGTTTATCCAAAATTGGAAATGCTGCTTGTCAAAATGATTTTTTACCAAAAATTCTTCAACATTTTCTACTTTTTTCATAACAATTTATTTTTCTAACGAATAAAATGTCTACTAAGACTTGTTTAATCTTTTTGTACGTTTTTTTAATTAACGATTCAATTTTCGAATTAAAAAATCGGATTTATTTCGATTAAAATGAAAAATTGATTGGTAAATCTCGAATCAGATGGAAAATCATTTTATTTCGGAAGTTTTCACTCACATATACTGAGACCGAAACTTGCAGCATAAAAGAACTGGTACTCTTTGGTTGGCGAGAGTCCCGAACACATTGTGGCAATTCCACCGATGCTTATGAATATATTGTTGATGAGAAGAGCATCGACTCCGGAAAAACTACTAACGACTCCACAAACGACACGGCCGATTGTGTTGCCGATCCCGATAACGGATACGAGAAACATCGCGGTCGAGGTATCTATTCCACTCAGCTGAGCACGATCTATACAAAAATATATTGTGAAACTCTCATTAAGGGGATCAACCACTTTAGATGCTTCAAAAAATCAATTTTTTTTATTTCGTAAATCGTTATCAAAATATCTTAAGAATACACCCTGAAATTTTCAAAATGATATTCGGATTCCTTCTAACGGTATGTATAGAAATGATAAAGACGCTCCGCTCGACTCCCAAGCGCGCTCAAATTTTAAACGTGTTTTTCTCGAAATGACATTTTTTCAATTTGCGGGACTCATAACTCAAAAACTAATTGATGAATCATCTTCAAATTTGGAACACGTTTACATAATATAATTTATTAAGGGGCCACTCCACTTTCAAAATTTCAAAAATTCGATTTTTTTTACTGTTTTCGAAAGTACATACATTCAGAAATATTGTGTCAAAATTTTAAGAAAATCTGAGCTCTCTAAGTATTTTTTTTTTTTATCTGAACGTCAGGACCTCATTTCGTCTACCTGAGCGTATAGCGCGCTCAAACGCGTTTTTCTCGAAACAACGTTTTCAAAATCTAGCTCCATCATATCTCTAAAACTAATAAACCGATTTTCTTGAAATTTGAACCACGTATTATAAACATCATTCGTAACAAGATGACCCTCGATGGTTTTAAAATTTTGATTTTTACTCTTTTTTTTGTGAAACACTGCGAAAAAACGCGTTTTTTTTACTTTTTTCATTTTTCATCTGCCATTATTTTATTTTTTGATAAAACTTTATATCCGAGGGTCATTTTGTAGCTGGTGTCATACTGAATCTAATGGACTTTGATTTTTTTGTTTCAAACAAGCCGTTGCCGAGTTGGGATGGAGCAGCCTAGCCCACCTATTTTTCAGGCGTTACGTTAAACTATAGTTTTTGTACTTAAAAATGAATAAAAATGAATTAAAATTATTTTTTTAATGTATTTCAAAACTTTATTTATCAAGCTCAACAACTTTTATATTCATATTTTTTATAAAATCCTCAAAAAAATCACGAAAATAACCTTTTTTCGTGGCTCCAAAGTGGACTGGCCCCTTAAAACATGAACTTAAAGTTGGAAAGATTAGATTGTTTAAAACATATTTATTATTGCAAAATGCCGGGGAAAAAAATGCTAAAAACCAGAGACGTATGAAAATATGAATAAATTATTGTCAGAGTTGCGAAATTTTCCGTTTTTTTCACAATGAAAAAAAAATCTAAAATATCATCTAAATTTCGGTCTCCTAAAGTGGTTGCTCCCCTTAAAAGGTCTAGTTAAATGACCTTCAAAGATGCTTCATGCTTACAGTCTCAACGAAAAATATGTTTTCTCTAAAAATTTTATCACCTAGCAATTCAGTAAAAATTGTAAAAAAATAGCAAACATATCAAAAATTTACAACAAATGATGAAAATAAAAAATTTGCAATTAAATTTAGAACAGAAAATGTACAACTGAATATTAAAACCAAAAATTTACAATTAAGAAATTTTCTTTTGTTGTTTCAAGTTTTTTCAAAATCATTTATCAGAATAATGAAAAAGGAATATTGTTTATTATTCAGCAAAAAGAATTCAAAAAACTGGGAAAGTAAAGAAAAAAGTTTTCATTTTTCTGCATTCAATAATTTTCACTATTAAGAAAAATGATTCAAAAAAGTCGAAATGTCAAAAAAAATCGTTTAGTTATGCTTTCTTATTTTAATAAAATTTCCATTTTTTATCGTAACAAAAACTTCAAGAATCGCAATTTATAATCTGGAATGAAGAATATGAAAAAAAATCTTTTTTAAAGGAAATGAACTGTGCAAAGAATCATAAGTATTGAAAGTACTCAATACATTCATTTCGTACGATGAGAAAATGATGTGATAATTATTGTGTAAACGATTATTCAAACATTTATCAGCTTATTATCGAAATACTTTGCCAAAACGTTTTGTTGATGAATTTTTGGTATAATTATTACTGTAAATGAATTATATTCGTAATAAATGAACAATGACTGAACTCGTTCAAATTTTGATCGAATTTTTGTGTCAAAAAATGTTTGGTTGAGACTGTACAAGGTCCTGAAGGTAAATCGCTAGGACGACCGTTCGTAACGATCTTTTATCGTTTGGTCGTTATGAGATTTGACGAAGCTAATGTTCTTGCTATCGGGCTATTTTACCTGGTAAATACATGAATGGCGTGTAGAATCCCATCATCGTGAGACCACCGCTTATCGCCAGAATGAGAAATGATGGACTCTTCAAGAGGCTCAGGTCGAGCATCGTTGTGAGAATTCGTCGCACACTCTCCGGACATATATAACAACTTCCGCTCTCCTCTTCCTCCACATCGTTCGTCGTTGGCAATCGTGTCACTGACATGTGATAACCAACCGACGACAACTGTTAACAAATGAGGAAAATCACGTGGTCATTGGTAAAATCGTTTCAAATAAATTCCTTACGAAACAGTCAATTTTTATTTTTCCAGAAAAATACAAAATTCGATGCCAGAAAACACGTTTATGCATAATTAAAAATTACATCAAGTAAATTATCTCTGGAATAGTCAGTTTTTTGTTTTGTTCCGAAATAATAAAAAATTTGGGGTTAGAAAATACGTTTATTCGTAATTACAAATAATGCCAAGCAAATTACCTTCGGAATGGTCAATTTTGTTTTTGCAAAAAAAAATACAAAAATAGGGCTAGAAAAATACATTTTTCGTAATAGAAAGTAAATCATTTTTGTCCATAGGAAATTTTGCGAATTGAAAGCTCATCAGATTTTTTTTCTATTATTTGAATAAATATTGAATATCAAGAATTTTTATATAAATGGAAAAATAAAAAAAATATGTTCGTACACTCAATGAAGATAATATCAAACAAGATACTCACTTGGGACTTGTAATGAGGCAGCCTGTGAAGTGAACCACCGTAAAATATGTCATCCCTGTAAAAAGGTCTTTGGGGATCCCTGCTATTGGAATTTCGTTTATGGATCATTTTGAACGACTTTTCGCTTCCCTCGTCGAGTCCAAGACGCCGGCCACTTATCGTATGTCTCCTTATCTGTTAGAAAAAATCATCAATTAGTAATTTGATGGTCGAAATATTTTTTTTTTATAGTAAAAACACCGAAATTATCGCTCTTATTTTTCACTCGAATTTTTGTGGGAAAAGCTTGAAAAAAAAAACATTTTTTATGCACTTATACAACTTTTTCATAATTATCAATTGCGGTATCAAATTTTTATAGGAATTTATTGAAAAAACAAAAATATCGCAGTCCATTTTGACATTTTTATAACGATTACTCTAATTAAATTCAAGTTTGAGTTCAGCGAGTCAAATAAAACAAAAATGTGATTTAAAAAACTACTCTCAAAGAGAAAAAGCTAAAACAATTTTTCCGTAAAGTATATTTGCTGTTTACAAACAAATAATCCACATCTTTTCATTCGGAACAATGTATGCATTAAAGGAAAACCACAAACTGTAGGTATCCTTCCGTTGAGACGTTCCAGGTCACCGCTAAGTAGATTATTTTCCTCCTCGACGGATTTCATCTCTTCTCCAGTGATAACCACCGAATCTGGATATATCGGAGCAGAAAGCCGTTTCTCCGAGGTACTAAGCTGCTTTTCCAGCCTCGGTTCGACATGATGTAACGAGTGCATTGATGTGCTATCGTGTAAAAAAAAAAACAAATAAGAAAAAAAGCATTCATCGATTTGTCTAAATTATTATTTTTAGCTCGTTAATAAACTTTGGAAAGGTAAAGAAAAGTGGAATTTTGTATCAAAGCTTTATCAGTGCCTTTCCAATGTACACAAATTATTGTATTAACTAAATTAATTAAATTAAGTAATTTAACAAAAAAATTCAAATGATTTAGCATCGCCTGGCATCATATTTTGAATCAATTTGAATTTCACGTCAATATTTTGAATTTTACGATGGCTAAACTTCGACTAGAATTTAAAACGAAATGTAAAAAAAATGTTAATATTGTAAAAAAATAATTTCAATGTAGAAAAAGGTATAATTATTTACAAAAAGTTATATAAAAAATCATGGCTTTTTTTGAATTACTTCGCAATATCGGGATGACTGCTAAGAAGTTGAGCAGCTGTTGGATATTCGGTATTGTTGTTTGTACCAAAGAAACGATTGCGAATTCGGTGATTGGCATGTAAAGAAGTAGTGGAAGCGCCCATACCCATCAATGGACTCTTCACTTCGGCTCCAACTTGTTCTTGAGTCTGTTCCACTTTGATTCGAGTGGGTTTGAGAGGACGAAACATCGCGCCAAAAGTTGCACAGTTCAACAACATACCTGAGCGTAAAACCCCGCAACCAATGATGATGATTGTCATCAATGTTTATATTTACTCGAAATACCGTAAGAATTTGATTCTTTCAACGCATCATTAAAGTCGTAGTTAAGGGGACCAAGCAGTGAAAATAGGCCGAAAATGGGATAAAATTCAAATGGCATTTGTAAAGAATAGAAACAACATACATACATTTTCTTTTTTGCAACGTTTTTATTGGAGTTTTGGCTATTAAATTCAGTGGTTAAGGTTTCAAAAATATAAATATTTAAGGGAGATATGGGCGGATAAAAAGGGCATGCACTGCTCCCTCATTGCCACGATTCCGAGTGACCAGTTAAAGTTTTCGGCAATTTCCAAACTCCATTCTCTTCAGAGGATGTTTCTCCACAGATTGAACCGAAATTTTTTGAAAAAACATAAAAATTAAAAAAATGGCGGCAAAAATTTAACAACAAATGTCATCCGTTTTTCGACGTTTTTCAAATTGTAGCCGCCATTTTTTAAATTTTTATATTTTTTTCAAAAATTTTCGGTTCAGTCTGTGGAGGAATATCCCCTGAAGAGAATGGCATTCGGGAATTGCCGAAAACTTCAACCGGCCACTCGGAATCATGGCAATGAGGGAGCAGTGCATGATCTTCTTTATCCGCCCATATCTCCCTTAAATATTTATATTTTTGAAACTTTAACCACTGATTTTAATAGCCAAAGTTCCAATAAAAACGTTGCAAAAAAGAAAATGTATGTATATTGTTTCGGTTCATCACAAATGCCATTTGAGTTTTATCCCATTTTCAGCCTATTTTCGCTGCCTATTAAATAAAATTTGGAAATGATTTTTTCACGTACGAAAATATTTGTTCAAGAAAAATTTATTTAAAAAAATAAAAATTGTAGAGTTTTAAAAACGAAAACAATGGAAGAGTTAAACGAGAAAATGTTCATTATAAAAAATTAGCTAAAACAGGATGAAAATAAGACTAACCTGCTTGAAAAAGAAGTGCTCCTCTCCAGCCAAATTGTTTGATCAGTAAATCCGAGACTGGTGCAAGGACGAAAGCACCGATTCCCGAACCGCAAACGGCAATTCCCGTTGCGAGTGCCCGCCATCTTTCGAAATAGAAACCCGTCGTTATCACTGCTGGGACATAAATTAGCCCCACTCCGATTCCCCCTAGAGAATTTATGTAAAAATCAGAAGATACGTTATATTAATTTTAAAAACACGCTCCCACTTCGCACATTGGATCAAGGCCTTTTATTTCTGCATCTCCTACTAAACTCTCTCTCTCTCTCCCCCCCTCTCCCTCTCTCTCTCTCTCTCCATCTTTCTT
Source organism: Rhimphoctona megacephalus (assembly GCA_963989365.1). NCBI lineage: Eukaryota > Metazoa > Arthropoda > Insecta > Hymenoptera > Ichneumonidae > Rhimphoctona > Rhimphoctona megacephalus. Next base: position 12,338,034 of record OZ022420.1, on the reverse strand, counting down.
TTCTTCCTTACTACACAGTTTATAATTGCTTCCTTACAAACTGATACTTCGTTTTCGTGACACATATTTTTCAAATTTTTTATCGTACTATTTTTCTGCAATAAATTTGACCAAAAAAATGTAGCAATTCGAGAATTCAACTAACGAATTATTCATTTCCTCAGTCGACAATTGTGCAGTCGAAAACAATTAAAATTCTAGAAGTTCAAAAAAGTTAACGAAATTTTATCCAAACATTTTTATTCGAGTAAGCTTCGCTTTATTCAGCCTTACAAATTCTTTATAAACGCACAAATATAACAATAAAATTTGACGGTGTAAAATATATTTAAAAATTCGATTATAATTCAGAATAAAAATATATTAATCATATTTTATCATTTTATTAAACTGAATTATAGTTTATTTATATATTATTTATTGCCCGTTAATTTTATCTCGAATTGTTTACAAACGCGAATTTTTAGTTCTTGCATCAAGAAAACTATGCAGGACTATTCAATTTCAAGATAACTCCTCATTTCCAAAATCATTTAGTTTCCAATGCATTCCAAATTTGTGAAAGATGAAAAAAAAAGACTTGGGTGTATCTCGGTCCTCTGAACACTCGAGCGTTCCCTCACTTTGACAATCTTATCGCATTTATGGATCGTGAGAGAAAAGGAAGTGGTTTGTGTTCTAACTCGTGCTTGAGGAAAAGAGATAGAAATAAATGTGCCGAAAAATTGTTCGAGGTATAATATAAGCTCCATATGATCCAGTTACAGCAAGACACACGCACCTTCACCCTATCGTAATAAAACTATGCAACGAAAAAAAAACACGAGGACAGTATCAAAATATATGGCAAAATGCTCCATTAATAGAAAAACTGCGATTGGTGGAAATTGCGAGGGAACGATTGCGTTAATGAAATTGAAAAAAAAAAAAGATCAACTTACCCAAGACACCATATGTGATGTACATGTACTCGATTGACCAGCTGAAGTAGGACAGAATAAACGCTAGACAGCTTATAACACTTCCTAAAATCGCTACGAGTCTAAATCCATATCGATTTGCCAGTGCTGAGACGAAGGGTCCTAAAAATAAAATTTCAGAACCAAAAAAATCGTTAGGGTACGCTAAAAAAATCGTTGTGCATCAATTTAGCGATATTTTACGCTGTCCGAAATTCCTGTGAACCTAAATCCATAAAAATGTGTGAAAGAAAAAAGTCAGGATCGAACAATCGTTATTCCAGATCGGTAAAATGGTTTTGCCATAGATTCTGTACTATTGTACGGTTTAAAATATTCTATCGAGTCTAGGTCATAAAAAAAACTTCGATGAGATCGAAAAATCATTTTTTTTTACTTTGCAAAATCGCTTTGCAACTAATTGACATTATTGTATACTGTGTACAGTTTTTACGATTCTAAATATAGATTGTGTTCGTCCGAACTCTGACAAGTAATAACACTGTCACTGCTCCATATATTCGTAAAAATAAATCGAAGCTTTCTCAAGCTAAGAATAACGAGCATTGTAATTTGAAGATAAATGTTTCTAACTTTGAACACAACAGATTATGGCCTTTTATTATTGCAACATATCCAGAATTATCGATAAATAAATGAGAGATAATTCAATTGTTTGCGAACTGTTTCTATTTGTTAAATATACATACGATAACCCAGGCTGTTCCCGAGAAAAATAAATCGAAAAGATACTATTTAAAAGCATTATGTTTTTTCAACATACCTTGCTGTTATTTTAGTCATTGAATAAAATTAATTAAAGATGAGCAGCTCTTGATTGAAAAATTAATCGAAAAATTTGAATTAAAAGTTCAATATCGTTGTCTTTCTTTGCAACATTTCATTGTTTTATTTTTTTCCAGAAAGTGGTCCAAAAAATGCATTACTGAATTTCGAATTGAAGAAAGAAACGAACTTAAATTAAATTACTATTTTTGTAAAATAATGATAACGAATAACTTAAAAATAAAGTGAGTTTCTCTGTGAGCTCGATTTGTTTACCGCGAAATCCTCGTACGCGAATACAAATGGACTGTGAATTGAGTACACACCGTTAAATTTCATTGCCCCCAGAAACTTTTGTGGCATTTTCGAATGGCCAATATATCTCGAATGAATCATTTTGTCAAGCCCAATATAAAAAACATTGCCAAGATACGTACGTTTGTACTAATTTACGATTGAGTATAGCGCAACAATGTTTTATCGTTATCGCAAGCTCGATATATATTGCCTCACTCTTTTCCTCTTCTTTTCTACGCTTTTTACGATTCCAATACCACAAAAAAACTATTGTATAGTAATATAATTGTATCTATGAGAAAATAATTCGACGATGTGTCTTTTGGTACATTTGATGTGGGAAAGTTTGGTAAAAAAACATCGAGTATTGGGCAGAACGAAAAATTTGATAGTCATTTTTAAACAAAACATTAAAAGATAATTAATTATCGACAATTATTGGACTTTGAGTCGAATTTTTATACGAGGTAAAACAAAATCGAATGTCATCGATTTCAGATATTTTTTTCACCTACAATGAAAGATTTCATCTGGTAAAAATTTGGATACGAAAAGAGTGCCGATTTTCGTTACGATCGAGTCTAATCTTTCATGAATAAAATTGAGGACGTACCAGCCATAAGATAAAATCCCGTTTGAAGGGATCCAACGAGAGCAACGCGAGCTTTCGAAACGCCAAAAGTCTGTGAAATATCGCTGAGAAAAACACCGAAGCTAAAGATGATTCCATCGACAAAAAGATTGCACATAAAGGAAGCTGCAACTATGACCCATCCCCAGCCTCCATCCGGCGGTACAACCATCTCCACCTCGATTCCCTGGAATATTTAGAAACATCAAAAAATACCAACGCTCTCGTACATAGACACGAGAAACATGAGACATGGACACATCATAATATTTTACACTTGCGATAACATTGTGACCTACAATAACGATCTTTGATTGTACATTATGAAAAGACAACGTTTCTTTTCCTCTCTCTCTCTCTCTCTCTCTCTCTCTCTCTCTCTCTCTCTCTCTCTCTCTCTCTCCCCCCCCCCCCCTCTCTCTCTCTCTCTCTCTCTCTCTCTCTCTTTCTCTCTGTCTTTGAGAGATTTGAATAATTTGTTTTTTGTCAATGTGTGAGCTCAAGATTGGCAAAGACGACCTCGAAACTAAAAAACGACGATGAATCGTCGCGAAAAAAAATGAATCACTACATTTCTCGATTCTCGTGTTGACGTTTTGATCTTGAAAATAGTATCGCAATCGATCATCCCGCTGAGAAAAATGAATTGTTATTCAGTGTTTTTTTTTTCATCTCTTCTGTTTAGTGTTATCACTTCTGTATCGTAATATTTTTATTTTTGTTTCGTCTTAGATCGGATTACAAAACTGCATAACTACAGAGAAATTTCATTGGACATGAAATAAATCTTGTTATGAAATTGCAAACATAAAATTGTATGAATGAACAACGTAATGTACGACTTTTTTTATTACAAAACATTATTTTTTAATCACATTCGTATCTTTGAATATTCCATTGTGAATAAAAATGGTTTTTTCCGTCAACATATGCAAATTGTGCTAGTTCTCGTTTTTTAATACTTAAATTATTTCAAAAATTTGAATAAAAAACAATTAAAGTTTATCAAATTATAAAACGAGCATTTCGTACTTATTCTGTCGCAGTTGGTCGTTTTAAAAACAATTTTTATGGCATTAAAGCTTGACAAGAGTCGAGGCTTATCTATGTAATGCAAAGTAATTTACTTTATTTCGACACAGTTTAAATACTTGACGGCCAACTAATTTCGCGAAATTTTCCATTCATCGATGGCATTCCTAAAAATATATAGGTATATTCGTCGTTTCGCAAACAGATTAATTGTAAACGATCTTTTATCAATAAACCTTGAAAATACGTACAATTTGTTAAATTACGATAACACTTTTAAATCGAATGTATACTTCGTTTAATTCAGCTGAATTAACAACGTGACAAAAAGGAAATTTCAATTATTAGATACATTCATTTTTAATGAGAATCAAATTTGTTGAAATCGAATCCATTTTTTTTTCAATGAGATTTTTTGGATCGTTTTTTTAAATATTATATTTGATATATTCGATGATTTTGCTCAAAAATATTTTTCATTGATTGTTTAGAACTTTTTGGAATGACCTCTGGATTTAAAAAAATTGGATTTCTTTCTAAATCGAAGTAAATTTTGGTCCACGTGAATGTTAATAAAAATTCTTCCGATTATTAGTTTTATGGGTGACGATTTTTCTTCAAGTTTTTCTTCACAAATGCTGAACAAATACACGGTATAGATCGAAACTAGTACTGCAACAAAACAAATATAAAACTTCGTCTTAAGCCATTTTTTCAAAATATCTTCGACAATAAAATAATTATCACGAATAAGAGCCTCAGGAAAATGCATTGTATTCGACAACCGGTTACTCGATTATTAACAAATTATGCCAGTATGAGATTGTTCCAAGCGTAGTTTATGACTTACATCCGATGAAAACTGGTTTTTTTTAACGCTTGTGATGTTTTGATATATCGTACATGAAAGGGAACTCGAGTCTATCAAGATAACGCATAAATCGCGTTTCCTAATCAAAAGTTTAATTAATACCGGTGTCGACTCCATTGGCTTATTATTTTTTCTCAAATATTTAAAATATCAAACAAATTAACCAAGTACGATGAAATTAAAAAATATAAATACATATTTCTCTCGGTAGTCGATATATAATGAATGAAAATTCAATACCAGTTCAAATTCATCCAATTATTTGCACTTTTCTATAATTATCAGATTTTCTTAAAATCTTATTAGGGCACGACCGATTTATTTTCATTAAAAATGTCATTTTATTTATACAAAAATGAAAAATTATTGGTTTTATATTATGATTCAATTTCAAAGTTTAATGAAAAAATAGAAAATTCTGCTCCATTTAATTATAATTCGTTTTTTTTTATCGAACAATTAAAATATTTTTTTAGTCAGAGATTGTTCCGTCTTCAAAGGAATGTATTTTATTTTTTTCTTTTCGAATTATCGATCTTAATTCGAACAGTTATTGAAAATATAATTGAGGGTAAATCTGACAATTATGAACACTTTCCGGTATCACAAAAGCAGTGATAAAGTAGGGAAAAGGGTCTTGCTCGCCTTCGATCGTCGCGTTCGATCGCTCGCAAGACAATTAAACATTTGGCGACCAAATGACGTGGTCGTCAAATACCTTTTGGACTTAATACTTTTCATAACACGTAGTTCGGAATATTTAAAAAAATACGTGCACTTTTTGTAATTGCCCGGTTTACTCAAAATATGTTCCGAGCTCGCGGAAAAAAACTCTCGGGTTTTTTTCTCTCTCTGTCCTTGTTTTATTTATATTATGTACTTAACTTTTTCTAGATTGATCGAAATGAGTCTCCGCCTTTAGAGGACAACTCTCGAATCGACCAATCACGTTATTTGATATATAATAAATAATGAAAGGAAGAGACCAGGAGGACCTTCGACGAGTTCTGGACAACGAGTCTACATCCAACCTTCAACCATTAACTGTTCTCTTTAATACATCGACAGCGCGTAACACTTTAAAATATACAGATTTTCAAGAAGTCGATAATTTGAAATACGCGTGTAGATTCATATAAAAAAAAAACACTGTAACATCGAAACATTCTAAAGTGAATATTATTAAACCCAAATTCATAGGCGATTAACGGGGTCATCCCATGTGACAGCTATTTTTTTTCGCTTTTTTTGGAATTTTTTTGATGAACCATTAAAATACAATATCTTTGAATTTTTACCACACATTTATTAACATTTTTACAGTTCCTCAGAATTTTATCAAACAAAAATAACGAGTTGAATCGACTTTACACCGTTCGAAAGACGCTCATGTGTTGGTTGACGGCTGCCATGATTCCGGAGGTTTTGCTCATCTGAAATCAAAAAATCAAACGGCATTTTAATTTGTAGACCTGAGACTATTGCTGGAACTAGAGCAAAGTAAAAATATCGAAAATTGAATTTTTGACATGGTTTTAAAAGTCGAAAAAAACGACGAAACTTGGAACTTAACATTTAAAACCGAGCCAAAAATTCAATTTTTGATGTTTTTACTTTATTTTAGTTCCAGCGATAGCCTCAGGTCTACAAATTAAAACGCCATTTGATTTTTTGATTTTAGATGAGCAAAACCTCCGGAATCATGGCAGCCGTCAACCAACACATGAGTGTCTTCCAAACGGTATAAAGTTGATTCAGCTCGTTATTTTTGTTTAATAAAATTCTGAGAGACTGTAAAAATGTTAATAAATGTGTGGTAAAAATTCAAAGATAGTGTGTTTTAATGGTTCGTCAAGAAAAAATTTCCAAAAAAAGCGAAAAAAAATAGCTGTCACATGGGATGACCCCGTTAAGTTCACCTACGAACGTACCACTAAATTTGTGTCGTTGTATAAGTGAGATCAGACTTTACAACCCTGATCGGTAAAATATTTAACCGCCTAGTTTATTGGTACATTACAGAGATTAAATGACTTTCTTACCTCATTGTTGTTGTCATTTCGATCTTGGAGCGGTATGTCCTCAGTTTTCGGACTGAGATGTCCATTCCGTTGTGAGGGTGAATCGCAACAATCGCTTTTGTTTTCCATCGAGTGTGCCATCGTGTGAAAAGAGGGTTGATTGTAATGACAACGGGGGTTGCGAAGACCGTTGCATCAAAGATGTTCCTCCTCAGACGTCGTTTTTGCTGCTGGGCCAAAAATTCAACAATAAAATAATTGAAAACTGGCTTAAAAGTCGATCAGTCGATTTGACAAATACGAATAAATGATTCGAGCTATAAATGGGGACTTTTCTTAATTTTTCTTTACCAGTTGCGCAGGACACGGAAAAAAATTAGAAATATATGAAGAACGCACCGTTGTGAAAATATGAATGAGAGAAAAATATAAAAGTGGTCGTTTGGATCGAAAGACAAACGGAGATTAAAACGACGTCGCGGCACATCGACGACCCTCGATCTCAGAGAGTACCAAGCACGAGACTGGATGCACATACGCGAACGATCGTTCAGGCATTTGTTTTTTATCGAACTCCTCCAACAAACCGACAAAAATAAGCGAATTTCATCATCACAGCATCGAGGCAAAATGGTGGCGCTTCGTCTAAAGTTTTGCATGATTTCCTAAGACTTTAAAACTATTGGAATATTTTATCCAATTGGATACTAAACAAAAATCTTAAAATTGTGTCTCTCTGCCTTTTCCCACCATTCGTAAAAACGAATCAGTCGTAAGTTCAATTTTAATGAGAGCGGAAAAATAACAAACTTGAACGATTTGTGGATAAAACAAGGTCTGTGGTTGCGATGAATGATAGACAAAAAATCGATGTGTGTTTTGACAGAATAATGAAATGCAGCTCGTTGTAGGAGTTAATTAATCGATAGCTTCAATTTGACTAAGAAGAATTTGGTCTCGAATGTTGGTAGACGTTTTTTGAAGATATTAAAGAATAAAAAGAATTTAAAAAAATAATAAAAAACCAAATTACATTGTTTAAAAAAATGCCATTCCTCTGTTGTTTTGTAAGTTAATTTTTTGTTGCTTGCGTGAATTTTCAAAACATTAAATTTGGAAGCAAAGCTTTGCTGTATAACATTAAAGAACCTAAAATTTTATTTTTGTTGTGAAATATTTTTAAAAAATTGATTCTAATTCGTTGAATTAGCAATCAGGTTTTACCCTGAATATTTTTTTCACTTTTTGAGAGTCCAGAAATATTTTGTATTAAAGAAAAATAAAATTTGTTTCAAATCAATAATTATTTTTTGATGCTTTGTTAACCACAATTTTTTTACATTTTCTAGTGCACGTTCGAAATAGCTTCACCTTCAAAAAATCAGTACAAACAATTAATTGTAAAAGCACACATTCCTTGACATGACTGATTGATTGACCCGAGTACAATCCTTAAGCATCTTTACGAAGAAGACACGCTTATCAGACGATTTATTGTTGAGAGTGCATGAAAAAATAAGCACGTGGAACATCGAGTAAATATTAAAAGAAAATATCGCATGAGCCATCATTCAATGGGTCACATTATCTATACAGCAACAATCACTTTTGTATACACTGTCAAAGATAAAAAAAACGGTCGAAAACGAAAAAAATCATTCAAACCAATCTTCGCTTTTGGACATTAAAAACACGGGAAGTTGAAACAATTTTTCCATTACACGGATTTTAAACAAGCAAAGTAACGTTACGATTCTTATTCTTTACAAATTCGACGCACGCATATTTATTTTATCCAATAAATTTCACCTGATTTTTCTTATATTCGATATTTGATAAAAATATCCATAAAATTTGAATAGTCATGACAAATTTCCTGTTTTATCAATATCCACTAAAGCCTCATAATTTCCGATTTATAAATCCTGACTCTTACTGAAAAAATTAACAGATTTAATTCTTAATTGATGTAGTATACTGTTAAAAAACTAGAAATTAAAATTAGATTGTAATGAAAGAAATTCCAAACATCGGCATTTTGTAATTACGATTTTTCTTCGTCACTTGGAAACTCCACGATTGGAAACTCCAAGAAGAAATATTTCGAAAACTGCTCAAGATTGACCGGCTTATCTCGGACGAACTTGTAAGTATTAAATTCTTTTTTTAAACACGAAAGTATCGTGTGACTGACTTCTATCAAAGTTGTGTGTTTGAATATCGATCACTACGAGGTTCACAAATCTATTTTCATAAAAATCACACCGCAACACGTATATGAAATATTCCTTTGTACGAATATGCTCGAGAAATAGCCATAGAATCACGAATAGCTAAAAATATACGTATAAAGTCGTTGCCACCGATCGTTACGATCTCTCGAGGCCACACTTAACTCTCTAGTTCTTTGTTGCATCTAACTCAACAATAAATATTTTTTGTTAAATCTCGAGTTATCGAACTTTCGCGGTTATGCCAAAAATAAATACACGGGGCATTCAGCATCAAATAACCAAAAATGTAAGTTTTTCGATGTACAATTTCATTTTCAAAAGGTATTTAAAAACACGGATAAAAAATTATGGCTCCGGAAATGGAATTTTTATGACACGTCAAAGTTTTGTTATTTTTTACGACTGACAAAAAATTTAACCCGTTGATAACATCGTATTGATAACGTCATTACGAAGACCGATATCGTAAAAACGATGTTTGACGTGCATTTATAAATAAAATCATCCCAATAATTTGCCGGGGTTTTAATATTTCTTTGGAATTTGAAACACCGAAATTACGTATATAAATTTATCGGAAAAATAGCTTTATAGGGATACAATTTTGAGGATAAAAATCGTTCTGATTCTTTAGTAGAAAGCCTCAAAGTGACGTGAAGAATTAAGACGACATTTGATGTCGTTCAACTCATTTTATGCTTCTTCTAGCAATAAATTACTTTCGTAAAGAATTCTTCAACTGTAAGATTGTATTATCATCTGAAATCTTATAAATCACTGAATAATGTGAATAAAGTACATATTTGACTTATTCCACCAATTCTCATCTACGAATCGCACCCTGAATAGCCTCTCAACAATTCTCATGTCTTATTTTTAGCGATAATAAATGTTGAAGTATAAATTTTCATTCGTGTACGAAAAAAGAAAAAAAATCTGAAACTCCCTCACTAGCGACAGACGTAAATCGTGTGTACAAGACTAACAATAAGGGCGCCCTAAGGGAATTAAATTGCGCCAGAAAAAGGTGAACTATTAAAAAAAAATATCAAAATATGAAGAATATCAATAAAAATGAATTAAATAAATAAATCGATAAATCAAAATTGACTTTATCCAATTCGTTAACGATTGAAATAATAATTTATAAATACTGTAGCCCAACAAAATAATGATGGCAATCAAAAGTACAAAATGTTTATGAGATTTTTTTTATCGCCTTTTTCTATGCTAAATGCGACCATATCAGATCGGCGATCAAAGCGATTATCATTTTCTTCTCTCTTTTCCTTTCTCTCAATGAGAAGAATTGGTTACAGTAAAAAAAAATCTATCATTAAATTTTGCTCTTGTCATTTCTGTAAAAGATTTCAAAGACCTTGACTCTCTTGTCTGACACTATACACGACCTTGATGACCTTCGTCTAAATCAGTCCTAATATATCGAAGACTGTGTCACGTTTTTTTTATCAAATACACTCTTTCTCTCTCTCTCTCTCTCTCTCTCTCTCCTTTTCTCTCTCTTTTTCTTTTAACACTCATTGTCACTTACGAAGTAAGTACAAAGTGAGTAAAAATAGATACTTATTAAAAGTAAAAAATTAATAATAATAATGATCCGTTTTTTTTTATTGTTTAAAAACTATCAATTGTTTCATAATAATAACGATCTTCCTGTGAATAATAAAATTCACCGTCATTTGGAGTGTTCCGGTCACATGCAACATTGAATCTTTCTGCAATCGATTCATTGATCTCTCTTTCTTATACGCACCTAAATTTTTGCCAACGTAAAACGAATTTTTGTATATAAACAAAAAAAGTCAATCTACACTACCAAATTGTTCGATTACCAAATTTTTCTCGAGGTCAACACTCACTTTTTTCACTTATAGGCTTACATACACTTAGAGAGGTAAAAAAACTCGATTTTTCAAAAACATTGTTTTTCGATGGTGTCACCCTTTTTATGTCATTTCTCAAAATTTCCTGGGAATCGATAATATATTGCAGCTATGAAAGAAAAATTTAATCTCCATTTGACAAATGCTTAAACACCAAAATGCTTTTTTACAAAATGTTGTTTTTAAAAACGGTAACCATTCTATCTCGAAAACTAAACGATCGATTTGGATGAAATTTGGTACAGCGGACCTTTACAAAATTCTCTGGCTTCTGTCGAGCGATTTTTCTTTTAAAGATCATAGTTTTTGTTTCACAAGTAAAAAAGGAAAAAATATTTTAGCAAAATCCCGACTTTAGGATTCAAACCTTTGCCATTTTGCGAAAAATGCATTTAAAAAAATTTGGCTTCGACAAAGACGGATTTTTTTTGTCGACTTTAAGAAAAAAAATTTGTTTTATTTTTGGGTTGAAGCGTAGGAATCGTGGTTACCGCAAATAGCGTTTTGCAAAAAACTGTTTTATAAAAATTACAACCACAGCTCATCTAGTTAATTTTTTTCAATAAAATTTACCGCTTTCATTCACAACAATATATCTTTTTAAATATACAAAAAATTATTTCAATACGTACATTTTTTCAGTATTAAAAAAATTATTGAAATTGACCCTATTTTTGGCACCTCTAGATCAATGTAAGCCCTTAAAATACATTTTTCGATCTATCAGCCATACTTGAAAAATCGATCTAATCGAGGGAGTTCCATTCATTAAAACGTCACTAATTTCGATAACTGTAAGTAGCGAAGATGTGAGGAAGAAAAGAAATGATCAGGATGAAAAAGAAAAAACAAAGAGAATTTGAACTCCGAAACTTTTCAATTGTACGTCCGGCTTAACGGTTTCGAAGAGACAGGCCCTCGAGAGAAGAAAGCGATTGAATGAGTATGTAGATCGCGAATTGAATCGTTCAAGTTATACAGTGTAACTAAAGAGTGCCGACAACCAGTAGCTCTCTCCTTCCGAGAAAAAAATTACGTGGACCTTCCTGAGAGAACAAGAAAGAGGGAGAGAGAGAAATAAAAAGAGTTTGAGGAGGATATGGAAGTCTATGATGTCCATGAAACGAATAGCGGAAGACGTAGAAGAATAGAAGAAAAGCAGTGTCGAGAGGTTAACGAGGGGCCCAAGATCAGGGACCAATGCCGATCATCCACGAGGTAAATGTCCCTATTACTTATCATGTAAACCATAGTCGCAAACAATTTGAAACACTATACAAAACTGAGTAAATTAACATTTATTTTTATGACCTTGTCGACGTCGTATCATCGAGTTACCAAAATCAATTTATTCTTGTGAAACAATAATTGTTAAATTATATATTGTTCTATTATATTTCATGACCACGCTTATTTATTCGTTGTAATTACATTGTGGTATTATTTAACAACAGTACTAATTAGGAGCCACTGATTTATTCGACATAATTACCAAAAAAATCCTTAATCGATCGAAAAACCTTTAATTGTATTTGTGATAATTACATTCGATTATATTTAATTTTTGATTGATGCATATATCGGTAAATCTTACAATTATTACGAAAACAAATTGAAAAGACGTTTCGAACGATTCAACTATCATAAACAGGTATAAAGAATGCGATAAAGTTCATTGAATACATTGGATTTGATACATTTTTTTGGTTATTTGAAATATTCAAATCGCTCAATCATTAGCCTCGAATATTTTTTTCTATCTTCACGAAAATTTAAGAAATATAGAAATGTCATATAAACGATGAAATTAGTGATATACGATTAACCTAATTATCATGTTAACTCAGAAACGATAATAGGAAATTAATTATTATACAGTAATAATAACACACGCAGATACAAAAATGGTTGGTCGAAAAATTGAAAATATTGAGGAACGTAAAAAATCTCACCCAACGATGGAAGAAGACGAGTGGGAGGCTGTGAAAGATACAAAACGGCGAATCAGGTGTTTCGTTGCCGGCGGATGTCTTGAACATTGGCAGCCTGTTTACGGAGTTTATTCGCGCCGAGTTTGGCCTCTCGTGCCAGACTGTTTCAACACAATATCGGGAGCGCGCACGAGTACCTCTCGATCTCCTCGATTAATATATACTCTGAATGTGTGCCTTGCGGCAAGAGGCAATTAGCCTGACAGCTCTCAATAAAATTTCGAGCCTTCGGTACAGATTTCTTCATTTATTTTACACAAACATTACTATTTGACGCTTAGATGAGATTAATTCGTCAGAGAAAGAAAACGTCCCGATTAGAACTCTCGTCCTTACAGTTCTCGATAAGGAAAATTGATTTTTCAGATTTTTGTGCATTTACACGTTAAAAATATTTCTCTATTAGGGAGAGCGGTTGGTCCGATGGATGGGGGCTCGGACTCGCACGTCGCGGGTTCCGGGTTCGAATCCCGGCCAAAGTACCAATGAAAAATTTGAAATTTTTTTTAAGTGTTTCTGCTGCAATCCCGGGTGGTTCGGATTTCACCTTCATAAGTTCATGGCCAAGCACCTCTCTGCGATGCATGAGCGGTCGGTGTACGGCTTTGGTGGCCTCCCGTGGACGATTCTCATCGTGCGGATGGTGGCCCTCTAGCCGTGCACTGGCTGGTTCATTGCATCACAGCTGAGGAGGTGCCTGCCTGAGCGCCCCTGGTGGCCGTGCTGGAGCGTGCTCGCATTGCCACCCACGGAGATTAGTCGGGCACCGGCTGTATCGGTAAGGTTTTCTGCAGTTTCCCTTCGCCCTCGGTAAAATGCGATACACAGCGCGGGAATAAGTCGGCTGCAGCCGCACATGTGGGAGAATGGATGGAAGAGTAGAGGAATAGTTGGAAAGAGTGGGGAGGCCAAGAGGGAAGGACCCTGGGCCGTGGAAGTAACAATCGCGGGGGCGATTGGTTACAAAACCCCAATAAAAAAAAAATAAAAAAAAAATACTTCCCTATTACGACACAGGCACCTAATATGAAAGGGTTAAAAATTAAGATAGAAAAGCTACAAGAAAAACAGTACCATAGCGATGTTAGAGACGACAATGTCTTCAAACGTCTGTCACTGCGCGATGGGCAGAACTTTTGTTTGGTGTCGTGCATCAATTGTTGTTGCAAGCTTGATTGACAAATTTCGCTACATCTTACTTTCGATGTTTGTGGCCCGTGTCTGTGAGATCTTCGATTACTTTATTTTCTTATTCATATATTTAGTAGTGTTGTTTACTGAAGAGTTAAGCAGTCGTTCGTTGTTCATTATTTAACAACTGATAAAAAAAAATGATATTCCTTTACGGGAAAATTAATCAAGGACGTAAGTTCAAAATTGATTGTGAAAAATTGTCATATCGCACGAAAACACTGCATTTCGATGCGAGGCAGAAAAAAAAATGGTAAAAACGCCAACGTTCGAACAATTGATTTATAAAATTCGATTAACTCAAACAAAAGCACACCAAAACTTTATTTCAATGTACTTTTTTGAATATTTAAAACGCTTCGATACTTTTGTATTAACAGATCGAAAATAATCTGTATTTAATTTTTTTTATTTATGACAAATCGAAAAAAACAGAATTACATCGAAAATTTCAACAAAAAAATAAAGAAGATAAGATATGGGTATTGTTTTAATTTTATATTGTTATATATAGACTCTGGTATCAAATACTGTTCGATATTCATAGGGAAGTAACAATCGAAAATGTAGCTCTTCATAAATAATCGTCCCAATGCGATCTCATTTAATCAATGCGAGCCGATGAGATTGAAATTCCTCGATCTAGATTAAAAATCTTCGTGAGAAACAATTTATCTTATCGTTCGAGTATCTTTGAAAAGATGAGAGAAAAAATATCGAGATATACAGTCGAAAAAATCACTAATACAATATATAAAAACGTATTCGTATATTGATTTTGAACATTAATTATCGATGTGTGAAATAAAAACCTTTTGATAGAGATTTGCCTCCTTCGGACTTGTTTTTCGATCGATTTTATCTCTGCGGTCATGTTACCTTAGTTCGATTGAAATTTTGATAAAATTCTTTTAGGAATAGCTCGTACAAATGAATGAAAAACAAAAAAAAACCTTGAAAAAAAGATAATCAATTTTCTTCTTTTGTTTAATTCCAAAACTGTATTTTTATCGATCTGTAAAATTTAGAAGAAAACTAGATATCGAATATTCAAGAATTTCTTACGTGATCAGACTGCGTTCAATATTTTAATGCTTTACAGGGAAAAACAAAATCTCTTGAAGTTACGTAAAGTTAATTTCTGTGGAAAAATACAAATTGCAACATAGCGAGATTAAAAAATTAATCTTCGAACTGAGAATCTGGTATTTAGCAAATAACAAGTCTGCTGAAATAAAGAAAGGTGCCTAGCAAATTTATTTGCCAAGCTGACAGAATATTCTGGTGGAATTACCAAATTAGACTTGCTAAGGTGTTGTTCGCACCGATAACGCGCTAAAAACGAGATTAGACGTGGCACATGACGGACAAGCAGAACGATTAAAGTGAAATATGGTTCAGAGCCACCCCTCTCGAGAGAAACAGTTTGAGTTGTATATGTTATAAGTTAAACAATCTTCTAGCTGAGAATTTATCTCATAAATTAAGGTGCTTTCGTCGGTAGAACATGGTGAAATTGAATAATTAAATTTATACAATTTTCAAAAATCATACAATTTATTTAGAGATGGGGCAGCATCTTTAAATATCACAGCAAATTTAAAAAAATATCTTGAATACGCTCACCGAGCGAGCCTCAAAGTCAGGTCATTTTTCGAACCGCTCTTGAGACCAAATTATTGAAGATAGCGGAGTGATATCAAAAACTTTTTTGTAGGAAATTTGATAATCTACAAGATTGATCATTTGTATTTTTGCGCTATCTCTAACCGTTTCGGCAGCATTTGTGATAAAAGATATTTTCCTCCTTCGATAATTAACGGCTCATCAGGAGAGCGTCTAATCAAAAAACGGTAACGAATTAATTTTTCACGCAGTCCCCTACTTACCATTTTTGAAATAATCCATATTTTACGTGAAAAGAAAAAAAAAATCATTGTCCGAAAGATCATTATTATGAAAAGATCTTTAAAGAAAAAAAACTTTAAAGAAAAAAGATCTTTAAAGAAAAAAAAACGGAATCTGTATAAATGAGTAATTCAATTAGGACGCGATGTTGTTGCGAGCTAAATAATGATTCAGTATTTACGTGGCACACCGCGTGACCGATATCAGCTGAATCGATGTGTGCTCAGTACATGTGCTATTTGTATTCCTGGACTGGCATCTGTCGCTGACACTCGATAATCGGGAAATACATCAGAAATAAAGGAGGAAGATGGGAACAAAATGTTTCAGTATTTATAAATAAAAATTATGTATAAATGCGACTCTCCTTTACCTAAAAATCGCGAACATAAGTGAGGAGAAAATGAGTGAATTGCAATGATTCCATCACGGCTGTACAACACACAGTGAAAACAGCAGCACGTGCTCGGACAAAGTCCGCTCGCGATGCGCTTTCTTCCGTTCTTATCGTTCATCCGCCTACCTACATTATATTGATAAATTAAGCATATATGTACATATATACTGTGTTTATGTATAGAGCCAAGTGTTGCCTATTATGAGATAGGTGCCTAATATGAAACAGGTCAATATCCTTAACGGGGTCATCTCTCGTGACAGCTATTTTTTTTTCGCTTTTTTGGGAATTTTTTTTTGATGAACCATTAAAACACAATATCTTTGAATTTTTACCACACATTTATTAACATTTTTACAGTTTCTCAGAATTTTATCAAACAAAAATAACGAGTTGAATCGACTTTACACCGTTCGGAAGACACTCATGTGTTGGTTGACGGCTGCCATGATTCCGGAGGTTTTGCTCATCTGAAATCAAAAAATCAAACGGCATTTTAATTTGTAGACCTGAGACTATCGCTGGAACTAGATTAAAGTAAAAATATCGTAAATTGAATTTTTGGCACGGTTTTAAAAGTCGAAAAAAACGACGAAACTTGGAACTTAACATTTAAAACCGTGCCGAAAATTCAATTTTCGATATTTTTACTTTATTCTAGTTCCAGCGATAGCCTCAGATCTACAAATTAAAATGCCGTTTGATTTTTTGATTTTAGATAAGCAAAACCTCCGGAATCATGGCAGCCGTCAACCAACACATGAGTGTCTTCCGAACGGTGTAAAGTCGATTCAACTCGTTATTTTTGTTTGATAAAATTCTGAGAAACTGTAAAAATGTTAATAAATGTGTGGTAAAAATTCAAAGATAGTGTGTTTTCATGGTTCATCAAAAAAAAATCCCGAAAAAGGCGAAAAAAAATAGCTGTCACATGGGATGACCCCGTTGAGGTCAGAAAGTACAGCACTAGTGTTAAATGGTCGTTAGGGATAATGTCTTTAAACGTCTGCCCAATCGACAGCACTTTTGTTTTGGTAATGTCCACTAATTGTTGTTCCAAACTCGATTGAGAAATTTCGCCACACTACTTTCGATGTCTGTCCCACGTGTCTGTACTAAGAAACTAACTTTGTTGAATCGGCAAAATCTTCGTTGAACCAACTAATTCTGGTGTTGAGTCAACTAACAGACGGCGAACAAAACATTTTGTTGATCCAATGGAAGATTTGATTGTTCCAACCACTTAATTTGCTGGCTGAAATAAATATTGTTCACCATGACGGAACGTTTGTTTAATCAACAAAATTCATTTTGTTCACCGGATTTAGTTGATTGAACAAAGTCGGGTTTTCAGTGTGAGATCCTCTGACTTTATTTTCTTATTTACATACTTAGTAGGGTTTCTTACTGAAGTTTAATCAGAAATCATTCAAACTATTCGATTTGGCGACATTCACCTCGCAATTCGACGAGTATTATATGTACAAGATCATTATGGATGTATGAAAAATATTTTACGACACGTGACAGGTCAAAAATGAAGCCCAAACTGGTGAAGATTAGATAAGTTCATATTTCAT
Organism: Rhimphoctona megacephalus; assembly: GCA_963989365.1. Lineage (NCBI taxonomy): Eukaryota > Metazoa > Arthropoda > Insecta > Hymenoptera > Ichneumonidae > Rhimphoctona > Rhimphoctona megacephalus. Next base: position 12,320,232 of record OZ022420.1, on the reverse strand, counting down.
TTATTTTTATTTTTATTTTTTTATTCACTTCATCAAATACGGCATGATTTTGTTTCTATTTTTGATTTTAAGGCCTCGTTTCCCATTTGGATCACTGATTACTCCCGATGTACAAACTTATAATTTTTACAATATTTACGTCATTCTTCGATACGCAAATTATTCTCGATGGTCGAACTACCAATGTCGTCAGTCAAAATCCCATTGTCACATGTGTCTAATTTTTTTCCTCACATCAACCAACTAGATGTTACGAATTGTTACAGCCACGACGGAAAACGCTACTTTTTTCATCAAATTCGAACTGACTCGCGAAAAAAAAACATAGAAATTCATGCCGTTAATACTTTTACATAAAAATAGGGGTCAAGTGCTCGTTGGACCAAATCATTTTTTCTTAAACTCCGTTGTGAAGTTACAGTATTATTATAAATTTCAAAATTAACACTTTTCTCGGATTTTCAAATCGCGGAATCCATGTATTTTATATTTTTTTCTTTTAATTCAGGAATTCGTACTTTATCATAGGTCGATTAAATTCTTTTTATTTCTGTAATAGCAAAAAAAAATTGTGTCGTTATATTTTAAAACATTTTTTCTATTTCCGGAGACTAAAATAGACCGATGTATATACTTAATAATAAACCACAATCTTAATAACCAACAGTTCAAATTCTTACAAAAAAAAACATATTTTGGCTGATGAGGCATGAATTATTGTCACCGTACTGTGGATAATAAATAAGAAATAAAACTAAAGTTTTGAACAAACTGTTTTGAGCCATCTGAAAAAAAAACAACGATTTACGTTGGCACTAAAAATAATATATTTTTGTAACGAGTTATGTCTTATCGGTGTCAAGTTTTTCGTGGTTCTAGACGACCCATCATTAAGTATTCTCTACGGTTGTAAGATAATTCCAAAACAAATGTAAATTAAAACATTTTGAAAAATATGTAAATTACTCACTGCATGAGTACTGTATTATCGAGCCTCTCAAAATCCTATAACATATATTTTTTCAACAAGTTTTACTCCTCGTAAGTGAAGTATTATCAGCAAAAGAGAATACTTTTTATTATAAATGTATAGATCGAGTAAACCGCGTGACGTACAAACCATTTTTAAGGCGAGCAACCACTTTAGGGGACCAAAAATTAGATGATTTTTTGGATTTTTTTTATTGTGAAAAAAAGAAACGGAAATTTCCGCAACTCTGACAATAATTTATTGATATTTTCATACATCGTTGGTAATTTTTTCAAGTTATTTCATACATTAATTAAAGTGTAATCCGCTGTATCCCTTGGCGTGTCTTCATCGTCGTTGTCGGTTTGCGGGAATTGTGCAGCTCGCAATTCGCATCTAAAATATTCCAACAAATTTTTATACATTCTTGAGATGTTTTTTAAGAACATGAACCTAAATTTTGAAAAAAAATCAAGAATTGAATGTTGGAACGTGTTCGAAAAAAATGATTGATTTTTAGCATTTTTCCCCCCGGCATTTTGCAATAATAAATATGTTTTAAACAATCTAATCTTTCCAACTTTACATTCATGTTTTAATAAATTATACTGTGTAAATGTGTTCCAAATTTGAAGATGATCCATCAATTAGTTTTTGAGTTATGAGTCCCGAAAATTGAAAAAATATCCTTTCGAGAAAAACACGTTTAAAGTTTGAGCGCGCTTGAGAGTCGAGCGGAGAGTTTTTATCATTTATATACATACCGTTGGAAGGAATTCGAATATCGTTTTGAAATTTTCAGGGCGTATTCTTAAGATATTTTGCTAACGATTTATGAAATAAAAAAAAATTGATTTTTTGAAGCATCTAAAGTGGTTCCTCGCCTTAAATGCGTAAGTAAAAAGACCAACGTTGGAGAATAAAAATGGAAAAAATGACACAAAAGTCTCGTTTGATTTTGATACGGACCGGAGGGGTGAATCCTCCGGAGGGCGAGGGTAGAATCTCTAGAGATCCACAACGAAATTTGTATTCCTAACGTTGACAAAAGTTAATTTTCGAGAAGAATAAATCGTAGATAAAATCGTCACGTGGTTGAGAAACGACACGTTCTCAACTGCTTTATAAAAATAACAATAAATCCTTCATTTGTTTGTTAACTCATTAAAAATTTATTCATTTTTTGATTGGAATAACTACGGTCGTTCGAAGTTCTGTTACTGTTTTTGATAACGAGACTGTAATGTCAACATCGACATCCTGTTCCGCAATTTATTCCCTATTTTCGTAGGCTTTGTGTACGCTTTCATCGGTATCCATAGGTTGAAGTAAACATGTACATGTCGACTAAATACGTATATATGACATGCCACTAATAGAGCTATAAACGTGCCCATAAACGTGTACAATCGCTTCCAAAACGAGTGGAACACAATGATTGTTTCGACCGCTGAAAAAAAAGTGGCCGGTAAGTCATTTTCAATGCAGCGAGTTCCATTCGAAAGCTGAGAAAATTGGCTACGAAAGACTCTTGTGGTTTTTTGAAATCGGTCAAATTTTTTAAAGTAGCGAGTTTTCGAAGCAATCGAAGAAAATCATTTTGTTTTACTCGTTTTAGAACCAACTGTACTTACATATTTGCATGTATACACCTTCATACGTGATCGGTATCATGCATATGTATGGAGCTATTCGTTAATATACTTCAAGCAACAAGCCACACTTCGATTTCCATTTAATTTACGCTCGCAGATATTCCTTGTTGACTTTCCGGCCAGTACGATCCACATTTGCGTGAATGAATGATCGTCGAGCTACAGAGATAAATTGTCGTCATATCGAACAAGCATTCGCTGATATCACGTGGCATTTCAATTCATCTACTCCCCCTTTTTCTCCCTTTCTCACCGTACATCTTTCGGGTACCGTTTTCTTAATTATCGATATCGTTTTCGTAAATAAAAGAAATAATGTTGTTTTCGTAAATAAAAGAAAATAATCGAGTTTCTCGTAGCAGGAAACTTGAAAAGTTTCGAAATAAAAAAAAATATTGTTTTTGAAGAAAAGGTACTGACACGTTTATGGAAATAGTGAGAATACTGGAATGGAATGGAGGAAAACTTCCGATGATGTGTCTCGATAAAAATTTTCAGATAATTTTATCGTGATGGTTTTTTAAAAAATCAATTTTTCTTTCTATTTTTTTTCAAATGGAAGTGAATAATAGTACGTATTTGCTAAAGATCGTATTTATTCAATAAAAATGATAAAAGGGCATCGATCATTTCTTTAAAAAATGACTTTCGCGTTAAATTTACTGTTTTAATCGCTAACGGTATATCTAATCTTCGCAACCCAACTTTCTGATATGACGTCACAAAAATCGATTTGAATCAGTGGAGAAAAACTGTACTGGGTTTGAAATAAAAATATTCACGAGTTATTCACGGGTTTTGGGTTATTGAAAAAGTTTGCTTATTTCTGTTCCTTTATTCTGTTCTTTTTTTTCGGCACACTTAGACTCACAATTTCGTACGATTATTTCATAGAAAAAATCGTACGATCATTTCCCACATCGGAAATTTATATTTTACAAACATCGAAAAATTAATTTATAATTCGTTATTAATTTACTGTCATTCTCTCTCTCCCTCCCTCTCTCTCTCTCTCTCTCTCTCTCTCTCTCTCACACACACACACACACACACACACACACACACACACACACACACACACACACACACACACACACACACACACACACACACACACACACACACACACACACACTCTTCCTAATTTGTTCCCTTGCTCTTTTTCTCTTCGTCAAAGCTACTCTCCTTTTCAAAAGAATCTGAGAAAGTCCCTAAATTAAAATGTGTCTCCGAGAAGGGAAAAAGACGTTCGGTGGGTCTGTACAATCAGGAATTTTGTGTCTCGATATCGGGTCCTTCGAACCGGTCGTCGCCACGTATTTTAATATGACGTTCAACGTCCTTGGACAAGAAAAGCAGATAAACGCGAAAGTAAGCCATATCTTGTTCGAGTTTCTAAATTATTTCGATATATGGGGTGTCCCAGCACATTTATTCCCGCAGACTCAAGTTCAAGACCGAATTCCGAGTCGAAAAGTCATTTTTCAATGAGATACTCTCATAACGAATTCATTACTAAATTTGCCGGAGCTGCATACTTTGCTCGCGCATGCTGTCAAAACGGTTAAAGATCGAGCAAAAATGGATAAGACCAACCTTGCAGAGAATGAAATTTTCTACAAAAAAGGTCCAGATGATGTTTTCCCATTTTTAATAGTTTGATCCTGAAAGCGGCTCGAAAAAAGAATAAAATTGCTCGACCTCGGAAAACAGGACGTTTTTCCAGTCGCTCTTGGAATTACAATATTGAAGATCGACCATTAAGTTTTAGAACATTTTTGTGGAAAATTTTACGCTCTAAAAGATCGGTTCTATACATTTTTACTCTATCTCTAACCGTTTCGACAGTATACTCAATAGAAGCCCGCGACTTCGTCATTTTTGAAAATTAAAATGATTAAAGGTCAAATCGAAGAAAGGCATTTAGTTTTTCGATACGGAATTCAATACTAAACTTGAATTTACAAGGATGATTATAGATAGTAGGACACCCAGTATATATTTTCGTTCAAAATCGTTTCGCAATAGGTACCGCACTGTTTCGTGAATCATTAATGTTTATGCGTTACGGTTTCTCAAAAATTGCGTTCGAATCAATGGATAAACAAAAAGTCTCATTAATTCCGACAAAAAAAAGTCTTATTCGATTTCATTGTAATTTATGCTCGTTTGATAGGCCCGAATCGGTGTTGATGGAATGTTTTTGGCGCGAGAGAAAGAGGGGTAAAACGAAAGAGAAAAGAAAGAGGAGCGAAGAGCACGTGTCAACGAAAATAATATAAAAAAACTTTATAGCTGATCGAAAAAATGCCAGAGCCGCTTCGAGATTGTCAAAAAAAAACCCCAACTCATACACCGCATCTGTTCGCCAACTCCGGAAGTTATTGTCGAATCTACTGGTCTTTACGTTTCTCAAGAAAAAATAGTCTAAATAAAACAGTTATTTTGGGCCCCGCACGTGACGTCACAGAGTCACATGAGCTTTGACGACAAAGTGACTCAAGGACACGAAATTTTTATATATACATATTCGGCAGGTGTGCAATCTTTACTCGAGTATAATTCCAGAATATCAACGCTCCCGAAGATATATCACTTAAAATAACATCAATTACAATAACCTCGAAGTTCGTATGGCTCAACTTTTTTAATTAAATCGGAAATTAATTGAAAGATGAATTAGAAAATAGCACTGCAATGCTAATTGTAGACCACGTAACAAACGAATACGTGTCCAAAGAAAACAAACATTTTAGTCCACTTATTGCATTAAATAAATTAGTTTAATCAACTTTGATTCTCTCTCACTTAGAATATATCGAATTTAAAAATCGCCCAAACAAATAGGGCACAGAGGCAGGAACATAATTAATTTAATTACGTTCTATCAACACTAATTTTTTTTCAGTTTATTTATAAATGAAGATAAATTGACTGCAATAACAATGTGAAAGATACGACTCAATTAATAATTAATTAAGAAATTTAAATAATTTTATTCAACAAAAATTGTTCTTCGTTAAATTACGACATTTCGAATAATCGCCAATGGACGATACAAAAAAAACAATTAAGTCTCGTGCTTCGGGATGAAAATATTTGATCGAAAATGATTTATTCAACCGGAAAAAAAGATTAAAAAAAATCGACGGACCATAAACCATTTCGAAAGTTATATAAAAAAAAATAATGGTAGATCCTGAAAAATGCATGAGAAGGTAAGAAGAGATTGATTAATGGGTATTGATTGAAAGTAACGGTAAACGAGGCGCGATCGTGTGTGCGGAAAGCCAGCGAGAGGGAATATCGGGGAACACGTGTCTCTGGGTTTGGCCACGTGGTAGCACGTTCGTGATCGAGAAGCTTACGATACTAATTTTCGCGTGGTTCCAAGATCTTCGGAGTGTTGGAGTATTGCGCATCGGGAGTTGCGCACCATGCGACAAAGACCGAAGAGAAGAGAAATGAAAAAGAAACATACTGGAAATTAAGCAATTCCGGCAGAAAGGCGAGATAGAGGGCGGGCAGGGGGTCACGAAGGGGGATTTTTGTAAGTCTAAAATAATCGACTGCCATAAAACATGTGGAGGAACAAAAATATATAAATATGTAATGAAAAGAAGGAGGTGTGGACATACAAATTGTAAGAATTTCACACAGCCACAGGAAACTTTTCACCAAAACCAATAAAAAACAAATGAAAAAATATTAAAAAAAAAAAAACAAAAAACCCCAGACTCAAAAATACTGAAATTCGAATTTGAATGCTTGCAGAAAAACTATTTATTCTAAACACATTTGTTTACGTACATTTAATGAACTAAGGGAAAAAGCAGAGGGCGCCAAAACGTCCCACGAATCCCGGTATCCGGGGATCCCTTTT